>VZQC01013742.1:25573-71624 GCA_009823505.1 Rhizomys pruinosus
TTGCTGGACTTAGGTTTTGTTTGAGAGTGCCTGATTCTTCCCTTTGAAATAAGACAGTACTTGTTTTGGATTTTACAGCAGCCCACAGTTAAGAGACTTTTAATAGACTGGACTTTTAAGTGTTTGGACATTTTAAGGACTGTGGGGCTTTTAAGGATGTACTGTCTTAGGTTGTGATTAGTGTTAACATCATACTTTGGGGATAAGAACTGGAAAGGTGGTTTAATAGTGATGTGTTTGTGTGTCAAGTTGACAAGGGGTTAATTGTGCTGGATAGCTTTGGTGTCAACTTGACACACCTGGGTTGAGGGAGCCTCGGTTGGGGAATTGGCTCCATTGGATTGGCCTGTGGCCACATCTGTGGTGTATTGTCTTGATTGTTGAGCAGTGACAGTATAAGAAGGCAGGCTGAGCAAGCCAGTAGAGAGCAAGCCAGTGAACAGCAGTCCTCCATGGCCTCCAGGTTCCTGCCCTGAGTTCCTGTCTTGGGCTCCCTAAGTGATGAAATGTGACCCAGGAGATGAAAGCTGAATAAACCCTTTCCTCCCCAAGTTGGTGTCAGAGTGTTTTGTCACAGCAATGGAAAGACAAACTAGGACAGTCATATTCCTTGTCCACTTGGTTGGATTTGTATATGTACTTTGAACATGCCTAAGGGTGTTACCCAAAGAGATAACTTTACCTGAGACGGGTAGACTCACCTTGATGTAGCAGCACCATCCCATGGGCTGAGTTCCAGACTGAATAAAAAAAGAAATAAATTAATAGAAAAACCGACTTTCTACTTCCTGCTCTTACCAGACACCCCAGCTATATACTTCCTGGTCTTACCAGACACCCAGCTACATACTTCTGCCACCGTGAACTCAGCCAGGCCTCCCCTGTTGTGATGGACTAAATCTTCTTAAACCATGAGCTCAAATCAATCTTTCTTTCCTTTAGTTGCTTTCTTCCAGGTCCTGGTCACAGCAAACAGAAATGCAACTGATGCAGCATCCTTCCTAATGTTCCAGCACCAAAGCTTCCTAACAGTGCTGATCTAGAAAGCAACCTCACCCTCCTCACCCACAACTGTAAACATGCTTTGTTTCTATCCAACTCCATGTTTTCCAAATCCTTCTCCTCTGCTTTTTGCTCCCAATTCGCTCTGTAAAACCAGCTAAAAGCAGCTAGCACAGCCCAAATGCTATGGTGCCTGGAAATTTACTCTGCCAAATTTGCTAATTAGGGCACTGAGAAATGTAGACAAATTTTTTGACAGAATATACTTCCAGTGAAGTTCTCATTTCCTTCTGGAGCCGTAGAGTCCCGTTCTTTACTCTCTACATTTGATTTTGCAATCTGTTCAGGGGCCCCCACAAAAATCACCTCTTAACCTCTGCTTACAGCATTCTGGGGTTCTTGAAGACTCATCGTGAAACATTTTAACTTCCTAAACCTGTTGCAAAGGCTTAAGAACCACAGGGGCAGATTTTGTCACTGCAACAATTCCACTTTTCTGGCATTGATTTTCTACATTAGCTAGCTGCAGCATGGCCATGACAAAATTTTGATAGACTCAATTTGAAGGAGGAAATATTTATTTTTGGCTCAAGGTTTCAGGGGTTTAAGCCTGTGGTTGCTGGGCCCAATGCATTTAAACAGAATGTCAGGATAGCAGAAGCATGTGGCGAAGAAGAAAATTGCTCACTTTGTGGTAGACAAGAAACAGAGAATGAGACATGAGCAAGCCAAGCCAGGAACAATATACCTAATAATGTACTACTAAGAACCCAAACTCCACGACCCACTTCATCCATACAGATTGCACCTGTTAAAGCTTCCTTAAACTTCTGAAACAGCACCACCATAAGGGGCCAAACCCTCACTCAACACATGAGCTACCTGTGTGAACACTTCATAATAATTATCTTGTATGAGGAGTATGAGAGACATGAATTTCATGTTCGGACTATAGTCCAAGCCACAGGGTATTTCATTATGTATGTGACAATATCTCAAAATCTGAAAGCCTTTAATCCCAGCACTCAGGAGGAAGAGCCAGGCTGATATCTGTGAGACTGAGGAATGAGGCCATCAAGGTCTATAGAGAGAGTTCCAGGTCTGTTGGAGCTACAAGGAGAGACCCTGTCTCAAAGAGACCAAAAAAGACAGGAAAGAAAGAAGAAAGGAATGAAGGAGAAAGAAAGAAAGAAAGAAAGAAAGAAAGAAAGAAAGAAAGAAAGAAAGAAAGAAAGAAAGAAAGAAAGAAAGAAAGAGAAAGAAGGAAGGAAGGAAGGAAGGAAGGAAGGAAGGAAGGAAGGAAGGAAGGAAGGAAGGAAAGAGAGAGAGAGAGAGAGAGAGAGAGAGAGAGAGAGAGAGAGAAAGAAAGAAAGAAAGTTAGTTTAGGAGCATTGACAAGGCTGCACACTGAGAAGCAACATGCTGAACAAGGTTACAGAATTCATCCCTACAGGCCTCCTACCACCCTCCTGGGGTTTTTTTGTTTGTTCATTATCTCTTTTTTTTGTTGTTACCACCTTCTTTCTGAGCAACAGCTGCTAAATATCCTTCATGCTCTTCAAGAAAATACTTTACAACTTGAAATTATCAGAGTAAGTTCACATGTTGAGTGCGTTAGATTTTAATTCTGGTGACAAAATGCTTAAGACAACCAAATAGGGGAAAGGTTTATTTTGGATCACTAGTACGAGAGGTTTCAGTCCCTGGTTTCTGGCTCTCATGCGCTGGCCTGTGCTAGAACAGTACACAAGGAAGGAGCACATGGAGAAAGACTCTTCACCTCAGAGCAGCCAGGAAGTAAAGAAAGAGAAAGAGGAGGGAGTGGGGTGCCAATATCCCCTTCAACGTAGGCCTCTCAAGGCCTAACCTTCTACTAGGCTGCCATAGACTGGAAGCAAGTCTTCCACATGAGTCTTTCCCAGATAGTCAACATCCAAACTATAAAATTAAGCCTTAATATATGAATTAGTACACACATTCATTATCTTGAAGGCAGGATGAACTGCCCAGCATTACTTTGGGAATCTCCTTAACTATTCTTAAAGTTCTCTGCAAAAGGCTAAATAAACTTTATTATGTGACCATTGGTCAGGCTTTTTATTCCTGATATTAATACTACAGAATCATCAAAAGCTCCAAATCCTTTGGTTAGAACTTGAACCTGTTTCTAAATCTTAGTCAAGGCATGGGTAAAGGAACATATACTGCATAGAATTCATTGTACTGACTATGGAACAAGTACCTGACATGGAAAAGCACCAGAACATGTACTAGGGGAATATGAGGTTTTCCTAAAGGAAAGAGAAGCTCCATATTAAATAACTGTATCACCAGGTAGGCTGCGATCAAGAGAATTACAACTAGCACACCAGCACAAATGAGAAAGTGCAGCACGACCACTTGGGAATCTGGTTTTATTGAACAAAACACATTAATGTGGGAAAGGACGTTTGGGAGAGTGTTTATAGTGGTGGGATGGAGATAAGAAATTGTAGGGAGGTGACAGTAATCAGGGTACACTGCCAAAGAACAAATTTCATAAAAGTTACAAAAAAGTTTTGTGGGAGGATCTGAGCTTGGGCGTGTGTGGGCTAACATTTCAGAGTCACGAGTAAAGATCACAGGACTACTGCTAGAAACAGCTTCTGCATCGAGAATTTTGAGAAAGACTGAGAAAGAGACGAAAAATATGTTTGGCAGAATGCATGAGCTCTGGTGGGGTGGGGGAGCAGGGAGGGGGCATGGATATAGATTTGATTTGTAATGTAATTTGATTTGTATGAAATGCACAGAGGTTCAATAAAATATTTATTAAAAAATGATCACAGGACTTCTCTGTTTATGCCTGCAAGTTGGGCTGACATGTGATGATACGGGGGTCTAGTATTGGCCCCCTGGAGGTTATATCATGCAAAGTAGGGGCTGCCCGTCCCAAACCTATATAAGCTGCTCGCCCTGTAAGAATAGAGGGAATTCCTACAAGTTGTACCATGGACAAGATCTCCAGGTCGATATTGCCTGCATGTTTTCCTTAGCCAGGACGATCATGGGGCTGTTAACCTCACAGCTAACTTTTCAGCTCGTCCAGTTGTGAGGATCAGCAATTCCCCTGACAGGCTGGGTGGTCGCGCAGGCTAGCAGCCCAGATCTCGGGTCTGGCTGGTGAGTTAAGAACTCCATAGCTATCGGTTTGGCCACAAGGCCATCAGCCTCATGATCACATGAAGGCTGCGCAAGTACCAGTTTTAGGGACGGGCAGTGGAGGCCATAGCTCCCTGGCTGCATGTTGGCTGTGGAGTTACCAACTCCACAGCTGTGGGTGTGGCCACAAGGCCATCAGCCTCCTGGCTGCGTGTTGTCTGTAGAAGCCCACTAGTCTCACAGCCTTGGAGCTATCAACTGTGGCACGTGTTTGGCTGTGATATCATCAATCTTGCAGCTAGCAAGGAACCATGTTAAGAAAGCATGGATACTGGAAGCAAGGCATGGTCCAGAGACATGTCCATGGTAGTAGTGCAGGAGGCAAGCTATGAATGTTTAAGGACTCTATGACTTACTTAGAACAGCCTTCTTGGCATGGAGTGAAATATCAAAGACCAGGGGTGATGCACCAAGATTTATTCATTCACTCAAGAACTATGTTGTTGAACACTTGACCTGTGACCTGCCAGACATTATTTGGAGCACTGATGATGCAATATTCGACAAAGCAAAATTAGTCATAATACAAAGCTCTATGTATAATAATTAATACAAAGTTTGTATTGTCTCGTTTCATTAGAACCAGATCATTAACTTAAAGTGAAACTGAGGCTAAGGGCAGTGGCCACATCCCCGTGTTCTCAATCTTGGCACTGATGCCTTGAGGGATCAGGTGTTAGACACCCTCAGGACATAACATGGAAGAAGGGAAGGGGCAGGGAATCCTGTAAGAAAGTCTCTTCCAGAGAACAGGAGTTGTGGGGTCAAGGAAAGCTGCCCAGGAAACTTTTGCTGGGAATATAAGTCTTTCTGGACTCTCATTTGTCATAAGATATAGGGACTTCTTTGAAAATAATGGAATATTTTAATAAATTAAAGCCCCATAGAGATTTTCATACATTATAGTTAATGTAGTCAAGATCAAAGTACCACATATAATTTTATACAAATTATACAAAACAGCTTACACATACCTGTTGCCTGAACATTCGCTCATCTTAGTTTTCTGAGACAGTAGAGGGACAAAGAGTTTGCTCCAAACTGGCAACTGACAGGAGAGGTAGATGAATCCACCTCACCTGATTCCTGCTGAGTCCAAGCTCAAAGACTATTCCATGACATAAACTCTCACAGGGAATTCTCTCCCTGCTACAAGTGAATACACTGGAAACCAGTTAGAAAAACCTTCTGGATATAAAACTAAACGTGCTACAACTAAGGCTAATGACAGGCCCAACTCTGACTGTGCACCTCCACCACAGCCCTGGACAGGAGCTTTCTGTGTGTCATTTCCTGCTGTTCTCCCAACAGTCTCCTGTCACACCCCAGACCCATTCCATCTCAAGTGACAACACTCTCACAGAAGTTGCTTAAGTCAGAACCCCTGAAGCCAACCAGGGCAGCTCCTTTCTCATTTAACCTCCACACCTCATTAGTCCATCTGTCAGGCTACCCACCTCTGCCAAAGAAACAGATCCCGACAAAGCCACTTTCATTCCAGATTCTGCTTTCACCTGAGTCTAAGCCATTTGTGGAAAAAGAAAGTAGACAATTTATTGAATTCAAAACAACTTATTTATTGAAATTGAAGATCTCTTACCTGAAACAATTTGCTTATCCATTTTGTAAAGGTACTGAGGGAAAAAACAAAAACTATAACCCCAAAAGACAGAACCGACATTTCCACCAAGAATACACTGTCTCTAAGTCTCTCATCTATACATCATTTTAAGTCTCACACCTTGAGACTCTATGAGGTAGGGGGAAGATTGTTTGCTTATACTATTTGCAAGTGTTATTCAGGAAAATAAATGAATATTTCTCAATATACCAAAGAACACATCCCACTGTTTATAAAATTACTTTCACTACCTGGGCATAACATGGACAAAGGTCTTTCCCTAATGCCTGTTTCGCTTTATGAAACATTGTGAGATTCTTACTCCTAGGATCACCTTCAATACTGACAAATGATCATATTCACAGCTTCCGTCACAGGACTCAGCAGGTGAGCTCACCATATCTGATTCCTGCCCACCATCTGCTCTCCACATACTGCATTAAATACTCAATTGGCAAGGTTAGCCAATATAGTCTCACCACTGCTACTGACATTACAGGAGTGGGGAGATGCTATATAAAGAAACATAAAAAGTAAACAGCTCAGCACAGGGTCAGGGAATGTTCTCTTTTTTAAAAAAAAAAAAAACCTATTGTTATTAAAATGATGTTTTGACACAAAACTTGTAACATGTGTTCCTACACACCAACTTACTGTTCTCAGCATTAAAAATACACACTGCAATATGTTTTATGTATTAATTTAATCATGGTCTCAAAAACATACTTAGTAGTAGCAGCATCTGAAAAGCTGAAATAACTCAATTTGAAGTGAGCAAAATCGTGTTTACAACTTAATAATCAAGACAGGGATACAATTTTTGTTCCACAACAGCTAAATTAATTACAATAGCATATGGTATTCTGTATTCAGTTTTCTTTTTTGTTATTTTTTATAGTTAATTTCCAGGGCTATTATCCATAATAAAGGACCAGAAAATAAAAAGCCTCATAAAACCATTTCTTTCCCAAAGTTTTGTAATTACTTTGAACAAAACCAGGTGTGATCACACCCACTTAGTGTCAACCCTGGCATGCTCACAGTCCATAAGAATCAGTAACTTTTTCTCCAGGGTTAAAACTTATAAAGTAGGAAAATAAAATGTTAATTTTGATCTGAATGAGACTGGCTCACATTCTGAAAGAGACTTTGAAGTATTTAAATATTTAGTCATGAGAAAATATCTCCCAAATGATTCAAACTCAGTCTCGTGTTTCTTAAGAACAAACCATTCTTTTAATGTTATTGAAGTAATTTGTAAAGTGCAGCCACATGAATAACCCGAAGCTTCAAGGAGATTCCATCCTATTGGTGTGGAATCAGTACAACGCTTCACTGACCACTCAGAACTGCAGCCTTATGAGATGCTGCTGCCGGGTGATTGGCGTTATTACACGGGTGTCGAGGCTTTTACAGCAACTCAGACACTCTCATCTGCCACTACCCATCAGGTCAGCTGGGGCTTGGCTGGCACTTACTGCCTCTCAAACCACCCAGTATAATCCAAATTGCTCTCTACAAATAAAGAGCAGCAGGATGTAGACTTAATGTCTATGTTTTAGTAACTAACAGGACAGCACCTGAGATGGTATACACAACACTCCTGACACTTGGACAGGCAAAGATATTCCCCAAGAATAGAATCTGTGTCTCGTCGTGTTTACTTATTCCTTTTTAGACTAAGCATGTAATTTCTTCAGTAACTAAACATATCACTCACTTGAGGAAATATTATAATACATAAAAGTACTTAATAACAACTGACAATCAATTGCTGACAGTTATTTAAACAGTAGTTATCTTTGTACTGTGTTCTAAATGTTTTGTGCTTAAAGTTATTTCATGTTCACAACAGCCCTACTGCCACCTTGATTTTTAGAGCTGAAGAAAGCCTAAGTTTCCTTTGTTCATAAAGCTATACAAAGCTAACCCAGAAGTCAAAGCCAGGCAGGAAATTGTTGAAACATTTGTTTATTCAACCAAAGACAGAGATGTGCAAAAATGGATGTTTGAAGATTCTGAAAAATTAAATTAAAAAGTGCGGGTAAAGGGTGAGTAGAGCAACCAAACAGATGAAGAGAAACTTAGATGATCAGAGACTGCAAAGAAGAGGAATGAGCTGCAGTCACCACAGGCCTGCTCCAGGGAAGAACAGAGGCAACTTCCCGACAAGTGCACCATCAGGAAAACTAAGACACAGAGGCACCAAATGCAGCATGAGAACCAGGGGAGGCAGCAAAGCAGACCAGAAGCTCAGCGTCTTATTCAGAAAACGACTGAAACCTACAAGTAGCCTTTGCTATGCCAAGTGCAAGAAGCAGAGCGAACGAATGTCGACTCTGCTATGACAACTGGCTTCTTTTCTAAAATTGTGATAAAAAATTCTAAGTGCCAAAACAATTAGACATCCCATCTTTATTTCAAATGCCGGTGTCCAAAGAATTTCAAATTCAGAAAATCCCCCTGCCCTCCCCCCAAAAAAGAACAGGCTCAAAAGTTTGAGACAGGAGCTCAGGGTTACCGTTTTTTGACCAGAAGAGGTCACCATGGTTTCAGAGGTCCAAAGGAACCACCATCAAAGGACTTACGTCTTCCTCTTCTCTGTATGCCAGAACCCCAGAACAAAGAGATGGCAGAGACAGTTAGCTCCTGACTCCTGCACACAGCTCCACGTGGATCCTTCTAGAGCCTGAGGGATCTGAGAACTTCACCTTTCAACTCAGCTCATCTGTGCCAGCAATTTACTCCATAAACTATTGCTGCTTTCAGTCTGGCCAGAGAAGCTTCTGCAGAGGGCAGCAGTTAGTGCAGAGTTTCATAACTGGACAAAGAGGAGAGAGAAAGAAACTGATGGGTTCTCAGCCCTAGATGATCTAGATCAACCCCTCAAAGCTCAGAAAACAGAAGCATAAAGAATATAAGAGCCAGATGATGGAAAGGAGTGCTGTGAAAGGCTGTCTTCTGGTCAAGACCTGGCCATTGCATGCATGAACTCACTACATTAATGGTTACCTTCGCAAGACCAAGCCAATGAAATCAGTCAACATTCCAGCAGACAGCACTCCTTGGACTCAGTGGGTTAGCAAAAGAGGAAAATAAAAGGAGAGGACAGGAAGGTTGCAGGGGGGGAGGTGTTGGGAGGGGGGTAAAAAGGATCAGTGTATATATCTATGAAACTGTCAAAGAATTAAAAAAGAAAAAACTCCATCAAGAAAATAAGTACTGTGTCTCACCATTAAAAGATTTTACAAGTATAAATTTTCCCAACTGATGAAACTCCATAGCAACTCCTCTTATATGACATGGCTACACAGGCTTCCGCCTGTCCTTTCTTGTAATGAAAACACCATTTTTTCTGAGACATTGTCCCTCCTATAAATACAGCTAATGTAAACATCTTAAGTAAAGATAATATATGGTAGTTTGTTTGGGATTTTTACGTGTGTGGGATATTAAATGTTGGCAGTTCTCTATAATCTCATATATGATTTTTCTGGTATAGAAAACAGGCCCAAATTCAAGAGTGTCTGATTCAAGCACTTTGCTGTTCCAGTGCCCCACAGACTCCTGGGTTAAAAGGCATAATCCCCATATAAGCCTTTACTGGGAGGAGTTAGAAGCCCTAGCAAGCCAGGCTGTGTGGAACATCCTATGGTCCTGGTGGCATGCCTCCAAAGGAGCTAACACAGCCCTGGCCCCTTCCCTATTCTGGTGCAGCCAGTGGATGAGGTGGCTCGCTTACACTACCACACGCTCCCAATCGCTGCTATCAGCCATGCTCTTCTGTCACCAGAGCCATAGAAAGCCATGGTCTACCTGATCCTGAACTGGGGCTTCCAAAGCCAAAGCCGAAATAAAACTCCTCTCCATAGGTTATTATCTCAGGTATTTGATTACAGTAAGGGAAAGCTTAATAGCACATTAAGGTTAATCGTTCCAAGGACAGAGAAGAGGAAGGTGGCTCTGTGGTGGACTGGCCTGGCAGTGTAGAGCTGGAAACTGTCCTTGTCTATGGGTAGGGTATGCTGCTTCTCTTCCTCCCAGCCACTCAGATTTATAACACAGGCAGCAAGGAAGGACCTTCTGAGGTTATGTCAGTTTATGAAACTCTCCATGGAGCTGACACTCTTTATTCATTCTAGAGTAACAAAATCAAAAAATAGGTATCTTCTCTGAACTTCCTGCAATTGTCCTTTGCTTTTCATGATGTGAACTAAAGTTTCCAGAAAAAAAAAAAAAAACTTACCCATTCAAGTCTGATTAGAACTTCAGTGTTTGTGGGGAGCTGGAAATTATCTTGGGCTATCTCAGACCCTAAATGGTCACTGACTACCTATCTCTGTGTGTGACAATTAGGTAAATCCTTTTGGAATGTATAAATACACCCCTAGCTTCCGTCAACCCAAAAGCTAAGAGTGTTTTCAGATAACATATGAGGTCTGTGGCAGAAGTTTCCCTGCTTTGCTGGAACCCATATATGTATGTCAAAATAAGGCTCACGGAACACAGTGGAACAAGGGGTAGAGAGAGCACTGATGCATCTCTCAACTCTCATCAACAAAGTTCCCTCATGCAACAGAAGACAATGAACACAAAAGACCAAGGAGTAGAGAATAAGAGTCTGAAAAGTGTGTGTCCCTGGAAAGAACTCATATTAAACTTTACCCACCCAGGGCTCCTAGACTATTGTGGACAAGATTATAAAAGCCAGGGAGGAAGTATATGACCAAATGGAAACAGAGTCTTTATAGGCTCCTGGGCCCTTGCTACAGCAATAGTGTCAGCATGCACAAGACCAGGTAAACTCAAGCAAACAAAAACTCAGCATAGAACTGAGGAAATGGGCAATAGGCCCTGACCTTGGCCAAAGAACTATTGGCAACTTAACACTGCTAGGTGACGGTGAGTTGATCTTCTTTTAAGAGAGAGACTCTATTAAGTTGATCAAATGAGTGTCCAGTCTATATTGTTTGAACATACAAGCCCCCCCCTGCTGGATGGTGGGACCCATGAGCTGTGTGGGTTTGGGCACAACTGCTTGCAAATTGGTTTTACATGAAGGATGCTTGTACTCACAAATTATCACTTATTGTTAAAAAAAAATGAAAACAAAACAAAACAAAAAAGCAGAGAAAGATGCAGAAAACTTACGGCAGAATGCATGATCTGGGATGGGTAGGGGTGGGGTGGGGGGAAGGGAAGGGGATATATGCCTGAACTGAATTGGAAAATGATGTATGAAATACACAAAGCATGAATAAAAAAAAGAAAAAAAAAAAGAGAGAGAGAGACTCTAGATAAGCTGAATAGGCCGCAGTGGATGAACTTGTACTGAGAGACATCTGATTATACTAACTTAACTCTATAGGCTTAGCATATATTCCCCCTATGGGGGAATTTAGATGTGGAAGGCGTATAATAATGATTAAGATGTTTTATATGAAGTGCACAAAAATTCAATAAAAATATACATTAAGAAATCATACACCAATGTATCTGAAAAGTGTCCTAACTTATGATTTTCTTTGTTGTTACTATAAAAACTTAATGAAACTTTTACCATGTTGGATATAGTATTAAGGTAAACCTCCGTGTTCCCAGGCCCTGGTCAGTCATATTTGGCTCCAGAATAAATTACATTTTATTCCCTTTGAGGTGAGAGCTGGGATTTTTGTGTGGTCACTGACTTCCTCATCTGCTTGTTCTGTTTAAATCCATATGCCAGAAGGTTCAGGCTGGTAATGTATACCTTATGCCTTCTGCAGAAGTGTACATCTCAGACTATATTAAAACCCAAGAAACTGGGCCAGATAGATGCCTTAGTGGGTAAAAATGAAGGAAGGAATTCAAACAACACTCACCACCTCAGGGGCCCTGAGGATAAGTACCCTAGGTATTCCAAGCTCACTACTCCCTCCTATCTTAAGCACCCGGGACACTGCCAGACTGTGATAGCATCTGTGTTTGTGGCCTTTGAAGCCTGCCCCTGAGAGACCCCAGAGAGCACCCCAATGTATGTTCACCAACCATAAAGCAACCAGTCACTTTCCACTAGTTGTCAGAAGATCAGAATTCCACCTGGGAGGAAGACTGCATCTCAGCCTCCAACTGCTTTCTAATGTACTTTCCCTACTTGTTTTTAATCTGACTAGATCTAAATAAAGCCACATGAAGCCTCTTCATATTTTAATTACACTTAGTCAAACCTTTGAAAAGAAAAGGGAAACAGTGCCACCTAACTGCACTGCGAGAGGCTTTGTTCTTGATGCTGTTTCTTTCCTTTGTTACTGCATATTAATTATCATTCATCTTTCTTGCAACCAATGGTACAATTTACCAGAAAGCTCCACAGCAGCCATCTTCTCAAAAGTGAGCAAAATGTCAACTTTGCTATTGTTATACCTGAGAAAACAGCAAACTCCAGGTCTTGTAGGTAATACAGCTAATGGAGAAATAACAGTAAGTTTAAGTCAGCTAACCTTAAGAATCTTCAGATGAATTTTCTTTATGATACACTGAAATATTCAAAATATCAATAATTTTGGTTCTTTCCACAGGCATAGCTTCTACTTCAAAAACTCTAAGTAGAAGGTCAATAGCAGAACACAGTATTTTTCTTCAATTAAGAAATCATAGCCGGGGAGCTGGAGAAATGGCCTAGCGGTTGAGAGCACCAACTGCTCTTGCAGAGAACCCGGGTTCAATTCCCAGCACCCACCTGGTGGCTGAGAACTGTCTTTGACTCCAGTTCCAGGGGAATCTGACGCCCTCTTCTGATCTCCGTGGCATTGCATGACACGGGTGCACAGACCTACATGCAGACAGTACATTCATACGCATAAAAAATAAATTAAAAAAAAAGAAATCATAGCCCAGGCGTGGTGGCATATGCCTTTAATCCTAGCACTTGGGAGGCAGAGGCAGGTGGATCTCTGTTAGTTCAAGGCAGTCTAGTCTACATAGAGAGTTCTAGGACAACAGACAGGGAGACCCTGTCTCAAGAAGACCAAAAAGAAACCATAACATTAAAAAGAAATAACTAAAATGCATATCAACATGTTTTAAAGTATAAAGTACCCTCAAAATGCCAAACTGCTAAAACACATGCTATCTCCTGCTATAAAGATATGTGGGAGGTGGGGGGAATAACCCAAGTTAGGGTGTTACACATCATGATCTTGAAAAGGTTTTTGATTCATTTTTGAGTCTACCCAAACTGAGACTGGTGATAAGCCTTCTAAAACTCAGAGTGAGCCTGAAGCAATTTCATATACCAATATTCTCTAGTTCTTTCACATCTGAAAGATGAGTAAATCCATACTCCCTGAAAAACCAGTGACTGCACTTCACCCTGAAGTTCCTACACTTTGCATGTAGAAACAGAGTAAAGAAAGATAAGAGGCAAAAACTGGCAGAAAGTCTAGAGATAGTATGGAAGAAAAAAATATGTGAGCCCTTCTGTGTATAAGCTCTTTAAGAAGCTTCCCCAAAGGTCTGCAGATATAAGCAATTAAAAAAGTAAATAAATGAGATGGCTCAATGTTAGCCTCTAAAATCAATGCACTTCTCCTGAAAATTAAAGTCTACAGACAGGTTCAGAAAGATATGGACCCACCTCTCCCATACAGACACCAAGTGCTAAACTTCCACCCATGGCAGAGTGCCAGGGGCAAAACCTGACTTTTACTGTTTCTTTTTTATTTTAACTTGGGTTCTTTGTCTATTTCACATATGGGTCATGTGTTCTGGTTACTCTCTCCTCCCACCCTTCAAACACAATATCACGATGTATCTGCCTCTAAGTATACAGCAGCAGGCAAACTGAACTTGGGCAATAATGGTTACCACATCAGTACATCAGTAAAAAATTGAAAATCATCATAGCCATGTGTGCAGGTAAATGAGTATGGACGATCAGTATGCATTAATTTCTAGTCCTTATAAGCATCATTTATAGATTTATCATTTACTTCCTATACTATAATTTAGAGTCTGAATTTTGAGCCATTGTCAAACACCAGTGAAATAGCATTTGGAGGACTTTGGAGAGGATTCAGCATTTGGCACCTAACAGTCCAAGCCTGACAACTTGAGTGCCATCCCTGTAACTCATGTAAAGACAGAAGAAGAGAACAGACTCTACCAAGTTGCTCTCTAACCCCTACATACACAGGGCAGCTCTAGGCTTGGGAAAGCTTTTCCACACCTCATACTTGTATCTCCAGCACCACCAAAACAGGACTGACTGGGGTATGAAGGCAACAGGAACAGCTTAAGAAACCTCGGTATGCACAGAGATGAAGAAGATGGCCCAGAGGGATCTCCATAGCAGGGTCGAGACAGAACCCTCCCTGTGGTGGTTTGAATGAGAATGTCCCCCACAGCCTTCAAATATTCAGATGTTTTGTCCCTAGTTGGTAGCACTGTTTGGGGAAGTCTTAGATGGTATGACCATGCTGGAGGGAGTATGTCACTGGGGACAGGGTCAGAGAGTTCAACAAGCCTTCCCAGTCTCTAGTTGCTCTCTCTGCTTCCTGTGTTCAATGGAAGATGTGAACCTCAGCTTTCTGCTCCAGCTCCTGCCACCATGCCTCCCTCCTACCATGGACTCTAATTCCCTGGAACCGGAACCATCAATCATAAGCTCAAATAAACTCTTCCTTTTATAAGTTCCTTTGGTCATGATGGTTTTATCACAGCAACCAAAAAGTGACTAATATACTCCCCTAATGCAAATGTCAGCAATGAGATGCTTCAGTATTAACTCTCAAACAAGGGCTCTATTCCTATAAACCACTGCTCAAAGTAGAAAGACATCCAGGCCTGTAAGACATGTTTTTCTGTCACCAGTTTTCTTACAGTGACAGATACCCGTGTCAGTTTAGAAGCACAACCAGGGGCTGGAGAGATGGCTCAGCAGTTAAGAGGACTGACTGTTCTTGCAGAAGACCCAGGCTCAGTTCCCTAGCACCCACTTGGCAGCTAGCAACCATACGTAACTCCAGTTCCAGAGGATCAGATGCACTATTTTGACTTCCTCAGGCACTGCAAAACATGGGTGCACTTACATACATGCAGGCAATACACTCATACACATAAAATAAAAATAATTAATAAAACATTTTTCAAAAAAAAAAAATATATATATATATAAACAGGGCTTTCTTTAAAATACAATCCTGGGGTTTATATATTCTCATTATTTTCATCCCCTCAAAGCAATTACTTTGGAGAACTATATAATCATCCTAATGAAATGATATTCCTCATTTTTTAATTCCAAGCACAATCTATGCTACCTTCTGTCAGTATTCTGCAAAAATATGCCAGTATGAACTAGAATGTTGGAATAGAAAATTTCTAAGTACTCTTCCAATTTTAATAATATATTTTGCTTTCTAGGACTGTTATGAGTATCTGATACAATAAAATCATTTAACTCAGGCTAAAGTGATAAATTCAACTCCTTAGAATACATGAATTTAGAATTGTACCAACAGGTATGACCAAATAGCATGTAACATCCATATACGTACAGCTCAAATAACAGCTAGTGTGTGGAGATGTATTTGCAAGTCAGTGTACCAACATTTCAGAGTAGTCACTCATGTTTAGCTACACAAAATCTATGTGCCAGTCTTACTGCTGGTGATTTCCAGATCAAGATTGGAGCATGAAATATACAAACCAGAAACTTATTAGTAAATACAAATACTATCTGGCCAATTAAGTTAATATCTAGTAATTGACTCTGAAACAATATTCAACCATAATACTGTTATCATAAGGTTTAAATTTTGGAAGAATTAATGTAACTTTTAAAATACAATCTCATTCTGCCCTTTGAGAAACTGGAGCATCATACCTGATATTCACATGGGTAGAGAGCCTATTTATGTTTCTCAAACCTTGAACCTTACTCTACATGAGTCAAAAAAAACAGCTTTGCATGGTTCTAATATTTCATGCTTTCTCACATGAATACAATTATATAAACTGAGGAAAACTTACTTTATGTGCATAATAAGACTTTACCAATTATTGTTTATAACTTTGGAAAATGAGTCAGTAAACAGTACACGGCTCAAAGATTTCCCAGATATGACCCACCTGAACCAGCATTTTTATCAGTCCCTTTCAATGTGAACCAACATATAGGTACAAGCACCAACTTTTTCATTTTATTCTCCAGGTTAATCATGTCTAAACATTTTGAAACACGTATTTTTAAAATTCACAATCCTACTAGGCATGGTAGCATATGCCTACATTCCCAGTATTGGGAGGTTGAGGAAAAGAATATAATCTCAAGTTCAAGCCAGCCTGAGCTAAATAGTGAGACCCTGTCTCAAAACACACACACACACACACACACACACACACACACACACACACACAAATAAAACCTCAGAGTCCATTAGTTTCCTCATTTTATTACACATTCATAATATGTTGACTTTTGAAGACTTACCTACACAAAGGAATCTATTCATCTATCAACTACACTGCAGGATTCTACGAGAGATGTTACAAATATGGTATCACAGTATGATAAAACTGGAACTTGGATCATTTGGGAATAATTTTCTACCATAGGTTGAACATTTCAGGTGAAGCCAGGCATAGTGATGGCACTTGGCAGGTTGGCATGAGGATGGCAATTTCAGTGCTAGCCTGAGCTTCACTGTGAGCTCTTGTCTAAAAAGCAAGATGATAACATATTTCAAATGCATGTAAACTATTGATCTCTAGCCATTATGATTTGAGTACTGGGCAGGAGTGATGGCAAGTGAAAATTGAGCAACAACACAAAGATAAAATTTGATGTAAATTTCTTTTCCTTTTTTTGATTCCAGAAGATGTAAGAGACGTGTGCATTTATTATGAGGACCTCCATGATGGAAATTGCACGTTATATGGATTAATGAAAACAAAAAATAGTAATTTTTTAAAAGAGTAAATTAAATCATCTCTCTATGAATAATTTATAAGCCCTTTGTTTTTATTTCTAGTTTTGAGTGACATTTTAGATACTCGGGCTTAAGAAAATTTGGAGAATTTTTTAGCTCATACACAAAAGTATAGCTGTCACTGAGTTTATGGGTCCTCACTGTGACAACACGCTCTGTTCATTCAAAGGTGCAGTTTCTGCAATTTTCATAGAATGAGGCCAGTCTTTCTTCTTTTGTGCCATATGCCAAAAGAGGCCACAAAAGCAATACTGAAAGAATACAAGCATTAAAGATACCCCTCATCTCTGCAAGGGGCTCATTAAAACCATGCACTGAACTGAATTGGAAAATGATGTATGAAATACACAAAGCATCAATAAAAAAAAACATGCACTTTGCTTTCCATCCATCACACATGGTCTCTGAAGCGAGCACTACAGGATCCAGCTGACAAATAGTAGAGCTGGTGTGAAGGTAAGCAGGCCCTGCCACCACTATGCTGATTTCCACAAGACAGCCCCTAAAGTACCATCTGTGGTGCAGAACGATAGAGTTCCTCAAATAGAGAGCGGACAAGGATGGCCTAGCTCTCATTTGCACTCCCTGTCCCTCCTGAGCATAGGCATATTTTCTATGCAACCTCTCCTAGAGAGCAGTTGGCCCTCCTGGATGAACTGCAAAGGGCAAGGGAATGTCCTGTGCAGAATAACTGAAAGCCTCATGTTAAGGCCAGGTACAATCAATCACCTGTGCTCAGAACCACTACTGACATGACAAATGCAGGAATAAACTGGTGGCAGCATTTTGTATTCATAATTACAACACAAGAAAGCCTCAAATGAATCTGCATGTGTTGGTGCGAGCTGCTTAGACAAGAACCACAGTCTAGACGTGTGTTTGGCTATTCATATCTCTGCCTTGACTAGCATTGGCCAAAGAAAATAAGTGATTGTGGAATAAATGAACATGCTTTCACTTAGCAGATGTACTACTAACACCATGATTCCAAACTACGCAAACACATAAGGAAGTATTAATCTAGAGTACTCATCAAGCTATTGAATATAATTTTACTCCAAATTTTTTAAGAAAAAAAAACCGTACTCATCAAGCTATTGAATATAATTTTACTCCAAAATTTTTAAGAAAAAAAAACCGATATAAACATTCCCATGACTTTGAGCCCCAGCACCAAAAGAAAGACCAATACAAAGAGATGGCTACATAATGGATGGAAAACTCTATGGACTGGAACCCTGGAAAGTGATATCAGTTCCAACCCTACCATTACTCAGATGGATAAACATGTGTAAATAAGTTCTTCAAATTCTTATTAATAATCCATGTCTTCGCCACAGTTTGATATGGAATAACAGCACTTTTGGTCTGACTAGTAATAACAGAGACCATCTACTATGAAAAAATTTTTATAAGACAAAATGAGCTTTGGATTAATAAGAAGTTCTTTTAATTAGGTAACTAATTTTTAGAGCCCAGTTGAAATCTTGACTTCTAACATTGCAAACATTGTTTAACACATCAGATCTCAGTTTTATTTACTTGGAAGAGATTTTTTTCTTGGTGCAGTTGTTTAACTTCACTGAAATACTTTATTTTTCTAACATTTGTCTGAATAAAATATGTGAATTGGTAGCATGACATTTCAATTATTTCAACATCCAAAAAGATATTTAATAAAAAATTTTTTAGGAAATAGGTACAATTCATAAACTTTTTGCTAATGTGGAAATTACATAATAATATATGAATATATATGCAATACATGAATCTATCACTCTTATTAACATATAGTAATATTGGATTGATCCTTTATGGAGCAATCAAAAATAAAACACAAGTTATTTATAATACTTTGTAATTCTGAATACAATAAGTACAATAAGGTATTGAGCAGTTGAACAGAGTATTTTGAATATAGCCAAAAGTGTAAAACAGAATAATGTAAATTTGGAAAATACCTAAAAATTTTGCTGAAATCATATTCGATCAAGCAAAACATTTTATTAGAACTATTCTTTTTATTATTAATTTTTTAAATTTTATTTATTTTTTTACGTGTATGAATGTACTGCCTGCATGTAGGTTTGTGCACCCGTGTCATGCAATGCCATGGAGGTCAGAAGAGGGTCTCGGATTCCCCTGGAACAGGAGTTCTCCTTGAATTGGAGTTACAGATGGTTCTCAGCCACCATGTAGGAACTGGGGATAGAACCCAGGTCCTCTGCAAGAGCAGTCGGCGCTCCTAACCGCTAGGCTATCTCTCCAGCCCCATTATTATTAATTTTTTATACATATGAGTGTATTGCCAGCGTGTGTGTTAGTGGACCCATGTCATACAATGCCTGTGGAGGCCAGAAGAAGGAGTCAGATCCCCTGAAACTAGAGTTACAGGTGGTTGTTAGCCACCATGTTGTTGCTGGCAATTGAACCCAGTTCCTCTGAAAGAGCAGTAAGTGCTCTTAACTGCTGAGCCATCTCTCCAGCCTCTAGAATTATCTTTTTAAATTTTAATGTAGCTAATGAAAAATATAAAACAGCACATACTATTATTGGCTATGAGTGCTTTAAATGTATTGAAATGTTTCAGCATTTTTTTCACTTCTTGAAGATTATATTAGCTAAAAATCATTCCATGTTGGGGCTGGAGAGATGGCTCAGCAGTTAAGAGCGCCGACTGCTCTTGCAGAGGACCCAGGTTCGATTCCCAGCACCCACATGTTGGCTAAGAACTGTCTTTAACTCCAGTTCCAGGGGAATCCGATGCCCTCTTCTGACCTCCACAGCATTGCACAACACGAGTGCACCAACCTACATGCAGACAGTACACTCATACACATAAAAAATAATAAATAAATTTAAATCATTCCATGTAAAAATTAAAAATCATATTTTATTCATCTTTTCTTTAATGGCTTTTTTGTGTTGTCCTAAAAGTAATAAAAGATAATCAGTCTTTACTTTCAGCTATTTGCTACAAACATTTGTAATATGTTTGACTTTCTCCAAATACATTTTAAAATTGTTACTGAAAGCACTGACAAGAATCTTATTGTACAATTTTTAATATTTTAAAGCACTATCAGAGTTGTGCTCATCAGAGTTATGCTTATGGCCTGTTTTAATATCACTTTTGTTGTTGTCAACATCCTGACCAATCCAACATAGGGGAGGAAGGGTGTGAGATGGCAGAAGTGTATCCATAAGCTGAAGTTGGTATATGATAGAAGTTACAGCAATAGTTGAAAGTTCTATAAATATGAAAGACAACATATTTTCAAGAAGACCATTATAATCATGCTTCCAACCTCCATTTTGTGTGTCATGTTAATGTGTAATATCTAACTGTAAAATTTTCTTTTTCTCTCACCATTTACTCATAGCAATGGGCCTTGTTTTGGACACAGGTACAATCCAGTTCTGAAAAGACTTGACAATGAGATTCCTAACAGAAAAAAAAAATTGGGCCTAAAGATTACTGTAATAAAGTGAATGGCCATCAGCATTCAAATAAACAAGTCCTCAACCACAGCTCGAAGTGGATATGGGCCCTCAAATCTATGATCTGTCAACCTTAACAGTTCATCTAGGCTAAAATGTGTAAAACTGCAGTGTAAACACTCACATCCTCTGGGACAAAAATCACAGCAAACTCACTGTTTTGGATGAGAAAAGGAAAAGAAGAAACTCTTTGTTCTAACCATCCAAGATGCGGAGACATAAAATATATACTTGTGGTGTTCTGCTGGCATCTCTAATAATTAACCTTTATGATGCGGAGAGCCAGGTGGAAAGGGTGCAATGATAGGGAATTAAAGAATATTCTCAGCTATAAATCCTTTAATCCTAGCACTTGGGAAGCAGAGGCAGGTGAATCTTTGTGAGTTCAAGGCCAGCCTGGTCTACAGAGTGAGTTCCAGGACAGCTGGGGCTACAGGGAGACCCTGTCTCGAAAGACAAAAAAAAAAAAAAAATGAATATTCTCTGCCATAAAGCAAAGAAAGAGAGAGAGAATGAAACCTTTATTTTTCTTTGATATTAACAAAATGTAGTGCTACAAGGTCAGTTCTTACGCTTTCAGTCACCCCAACTCATAGCTGGCTATTCATAGAAACCCAAATGTAAGGAATTTTATATAATTGCCTTCCTGTTTAAGCTGTCACTAATTCAAAGCCATTCAGATTTTATTTGCAAGGTGCCTAATGCATCAAACAATTGCTAAGTTTTGTAAGTATGTAGTGCAAACCCCTGCTTAACCCCAAGTTTCCTGAGGAAGACAATGAGGTACAGTTCTACATCTCAGAGTGAAACAATGTGACAACAGTCCTCATGGTAAGAATGTTCCCAGTTAATGGGAGTATGGTCCTGTTTTAGGAAGGCACAGAAGCTTCTTAGAGGAGGAAAATTCAGAAGAAATACAGGTAAAAAAATATGCAAAAGCCCACAGGGAAAAAGAGATGCCCACCAATCACCCAATAGCAGTATCTGAAATACTGCCCAGACGTAGCTTACTAATAAGATAAAACTACAACTTTAACAACTGGAATATATGAGAGAAAAATATCCACCAAAACATAAAATGTTCCAAATTATCTTAATATCTTATTATCCCCAACTTTTATTAACGCTATCTGCCACATTAGCATGAGCTTACAGAGTAGAAGGGCTTGGCTTCACTCCCCACCTGTAATTCTCAGATTTAATATATTTAGTATTGTCACTTCGAAGGGCAGGAATCAATGAGATAAAAAGTTGATAAGTTTGTTGAAATGGATAGCATGGTAGATAAGAAGGGCATTATAGTAAATAAGAAAAACAACTTGACCAAAAGTATAGAAGTTTGAGGGGATTCTTTAGCCTATAAAGTACTTGCCTCTTGAAACCTCGAGGACCTGAGCTCCATCCCCAGCATCCACATAAAAGCCGGATGCAGGGGGTGCATGCCGGTGATCCATGCCATAAAGAAGCATCCCATGGGCTGGCTATCCAGTCAGTCTAGCTGAATATGTGAGCTCCAGGTTCAGTGAGAAAGCTTTCTCAAAAACTAAGGTGGAGAATGATTGAAGAAGACAGGTCTGGCTCCACACACACAGGAACATATGTACACGTGCACCCCTCCCCACGTACACATACACGCATGCCCAAAAAATAGCCAATCAAATAAATAAAGTATAGCCAGCCATGGGGGTACAGACCTGTAAACGCCAATACCTGGAAAGATGAGGCATGAGGATTACAACTGCAGGGCCAGTTTGGGCGCATATTCAGTTCAAGATCAGCATAAGCTACCTGAAGACACCTTGACTCAAAAAGAAAAAAAGTAAAAGTAAAAAAAAAAAAAAAAGATACAGATAGCTAATTATTCAGATGAACCTACCAGTGTGAAATCATAAATGGGACATCTGGTCAGTAGACAGACTCTGCTTATCTTATCAGTGTCATAAAAATTTGAGCCAATATTTTGAATAGGGAAATTTCATATTTTCTTTTTTTTCTTTTAAGTTTATATTACTCTAAAATATAAATATATAACTTCCCCCACGTACATTAATTACCATGCCTGAAAGTAAGTGGTAAGTTAATTCTAAGGCTCATTAAGATATTTACATTATAACATCACAGTTGCTTTCAGATAGAAATAAATATAATAGCCTGCCCTCTTATACAGTACACAACAACCTGCCCAGGGTGGCACCACCTGTTGTGGGCCATATTTTCTTAAAAACGTAGATTTCCACCTAATAATTTTAAGATATTTGTTACTTTCCTTTAGATGATGTAAAATCCGTGTTTTACCTAAGACTCCAACATTGCCTAATGTCTCCATAGCACTGAGGGGAATATTCTCACTCACTGTATTTATATTTAAAGAATTATTTAGAGTGGACACAGACTCAGGTTTCACAGGTGACAAAAATTGAGCAAGGGATCACACAAACTCTGTGGGTTTTCTTCTGTCTGCCTGCTTCATTCAATTATCTTCCACAGGACATTCAAACTGTCCCTAATGTAAGTCTTAACCTCATTGCCAAACAACACCAGGAGAATGTACCAGATCAGAAAACCAAAGCCAAGGGCAGAGTATCTTTTGCATGTGATCTGGACTTGTTTATACAAGCCTGGAGTCATGGCTATAATCTGCTTCTTGGTTTCTATTCAAAAAGAAATTACAATTACCACAGGCAATTCTTAAAATGCTGCCATGCAAGTCTCCCCATTTTAAGTCTGGTGTATTTCAAAAAGCAGCAGCCAAAACAAATGACAAATGGTATCCTCATCTGTGGATGTTAGCACCAGGTACCTAGTTGTGGGGAAAACTGAGCAACGTTACTGTTATGTTCCTCGTGATCTGAAGACAACTATGCTCTTATATTGTGAATCCCTTAACAGGTTCTATAATTAAGCTACCATTTATTTTCAGACTTAGGAATTTTTGGTATATGGGTGGAGGGTATGTATGCATATTTTAGAGTAATATAAGATCAAAAGAATGAGAAAAAAAGACAAAAAGCAGCAGCCATAAATAAGAACCAGCATATAATTTTAGGACCAGAGACCTTTCCAGAGATTCCAGTACCAGGATCAGTATTAAGGCACTTCTAAAAATTTTATGCCTGCTCAAGGGCAGGGTGAGGATGCGTGCTTTGGGGTTCAGGAGGACAACTGCAGACAGACTGTTTATCAGGACAGTCATCCACTGTGTGTACACTAAGTTCATCAGGACAGTCATCAACTGTGTGTGCACTAAGTTTATCAGGACAGTCATCCACTGTGTATACACTAAGTTCATCAGGACAGTCATCAACTGTGTGTACACTAAGTTTATTAAGACAGTCATCAACTGTGTGTACATTAAGTTCATCAGGACAGTCATCAACTGTGTGTACACTAAGTTTATCAGGACAGTCATCAACTGTGTGTACACTAAGTTTATTAGGACAGTCATCAACTGTGTGTACACTAAGTTTATCAGGACAGTCATCAACTGTGTGTACACTAAGTTGAACAACAAATTCCCCACACCTCCAGAAATGGAAGGAAGCCTCCATCTGAGAGTCCAAAACTATGTGCCTGGCACAATGCTGAATGTTTGACACATGTTACAAGAAAACAAGCTGTCTGCTTAAATACCCTATATCCACTAGGGCTCCCACCGAGAACTGGTCAGTCCAGGGTTCCAGGTCTGCTTCTTCCAGTCTTTCTCATCTCTGGAACTTAGTCATCTTCTCAGGCTGGAGACCAGGAGCATAATCCTAGACACTCTCCCTTTCCTTGCTCTCTAATCCATCAGCAATCTGTCTATTGGACCTCGGAAATGCTTCCCCCGCCCCCGGAGTCCCTCTACTTTTCTCCATCTCTACACCAACATCCCTGCTCTGACTCTCCTACCTGAACACATGCCATCATGTGCTATCTCATCTTGCCACCTACATAAACTCTAGGAATGGTGGCCGGAGTTGGCCTTTGCCAACACAGAGCAGACTGTGTCACACTCTACTGCCTCTGCCAAGCCTCTGTGCTTGTACCCATTTCCCATCTTCATAGGCCTTGCCTGCTCCATCGCTCTTGCTAGTCTTTCTCATAGTCAACTTCAAGTCTGGCTTGCACACTTATTTGTGTGCTCAGTTGCTATCTGTCCCCTCGTTATACTACAAACACCATCCTGTTTGTATAGCTCCTCTGTACACATAACATACAACTGACAGTGTGAATGTCCAACAAAAATGTCTTACCCTGTCTCAGCTCAAGAAAACAGGAAATTGGATGCTAAAGAGATGGCTCAGTAGGTCAGGTGCTTGCTGCACAAACACGAGGACCTGAGTTTGGATCCCAGCACCCCAAGAAAGCTGGACGAAGCACAGCATCTGTAATTCCAGCACTGGGGCCTGGGGAAACCAGGAAGATCCCCAAGCTCAGTGGCCAGTCAGCCTAGCTGATAGTTGAACACCAAATTCAGTGAGTGACTCTGCCTCAAAAATTACAGTAAAGCATGACTAAGGAACATCCTGGACTAAGGAGAACTTCCATCAATTTCAGACCTTTCCTTCCAAACACATACACACACACACACACACACACACACACACACACACACCATCACCATCACCATCACCATCACCATCACCATCACCATCTACATAACTCCACACATATACACAAAAACAAAAGAGAGTTGGTTAATGATTGTTTAATATAAAAAGCAATTTTAATTTAAAGGCTATGGTTACAGTTCTTTACCAAAGTACTGTATGCATTGTGTGCCAGTGCGGTGGTACACATCTATAGCCCCGGGTACTAGGAAAGCTAGGTAGGATGGTCACTTGAGTTCAGAAATTCCAGGCCAGCTGGCAACCCAGGGAAACCCCATCTCTTAATAAAGAAACAATGATTTTTTAAAGTGCTGTACTGCCTTGTAATTAAATACATTATTTCTACCCAGATATAGGATAAAAGTGATGCATTCCCTGTGGCTCTATTTCAGAGCCCACACCTGACATCCTCCAAACAATTTACCAATTATTAACTGTGACGGCAATCACCCTTCTATCCTGACATTCCTAACTTCTATCTTTAAGAGGGATATGCAGCATTCTGCAAAATGTCTGGTTGTCACCGAGATAACCATTCATGCATGAGCACAAATCAACACAAAATGGAGAAAAAAGGTTCAGGAGGTGAAACTGAACAGGGACCCTGTCTGTTGATAACAGCCTCCATGGTGAACTGCCTGAGCTTCCTAAACTGCTTGTCCTCACAATTTCTCTTCCCAGCAAGAACTCCAGGGCTTTCCATCAGCAAATCTCCCTTCACAACCACATCGGGCCCCTTCCAATTACCCATGTCAGGGTTTACCTGCTGACATACAGACTCAGCCCTACGAATATTTTTGGATTATGTATTTAGCCCTGTGTTAAGTACCACACCAGGCTCATTCTTTACTACAAAAGATGAATCCAAAGTATAAGGTACAAGTCACTCGTGTACTACAATGAAGAAAACTGATGGCACAGCTCACCTCCAAGGGTCTTGCGATGGAACTTTAAAAGATACACCTATTTGTCCTGGTAACTCCAAAACTTTTCTCAATTCTATCTGCTGATCACCTCCCCACAAATTATTTTAGAAAATGCCTTGAGAGATTAAGTGTCAGATCAAGCTCAATGCTTCTTCTGGCACCAGTACTGTCCAGCAATGTACAAACTCAGTCATTTCAAAATCAAGTGCTACATGCAATACAAACTCACTAATAAGGCCTCAACTTGAGAGTGTCATTAATCAGTATAATAGAAACCAACCCATCTAGATGCTCAAAAATAGCTCTTCTCTTTCAATCTTTTCTCTCAATGCTATAGCTACCATGAGGAATAAATGATATTGGCATCTTACATGATGGAGCATCTTGAACAAACTGCACCCCACCACCATTGTTTGTGTTTCAATCTTCTGAAAGTGGGGTTAGAAAACATCACAATATACCACTACTCATTTCATCTGAGGAGCAACACTGGAGTCTGCTACAGCATCTTCTAGAATAGTGAAAACTGGGGGAGGAGAGAGCAGGCAGCACATCATATCCAAGTGGACAGCAAAGAAGCTGAAGAGCAGGGACCAGGCTGGCTTCATCCAGTCACCACACACCTGAGTCTCAACAGTAGCACTGACCACCCTGCCCTTAATGCAGTTGGATCCCTCAGAGACTTGTGCATTGAGGGTCTCCCTGTACCCAGCACTTGACAGGTAGAGAAGGGTCCGAAGTTCAATGCCATACTAGGCTACAGCAAATCTGAGGCTAGCCTGGGCTGCATGAGACACTCAGAAAACGAATGAGTGAAAAACTGAATGAATAAAAAGAACATGGATAAAGCACATGTACAATGAAGCACAGTCTGAGGGCATTAACCACTGACAGATCGATTGCTGGGGACAAACTGCATGCAACTCCAGAAAACTCTCATACCAAACCCGCAGTAACTAAGGCCGTGGCCCAGGTGTGTCTCCACCTCTGCCCTCACTAACCCCAGGTTTGTCTCCACCTCTGCCCTCATTAACCCGGGAAGGCCTGTGGGCAGATGAAGGCCACAGTGGCCGATATGCAGGTCCCCTACTGGACACCACAGCGGCTCCAACTCTCCCACTCCGCGTGTCCCTGCTCGCCGTCCCGGCTCCCACCTGGGCTGCGCTCATCAGAGGAGACAGCGAGGGGATGCGGACACGGGACCCTGTCGGTGGAGGGGGTGGGGGATGACCTGGGAGAAGGACCTGTGTCTGAAAGAGGCTGGGGAGGGGCTGCCTAAAGAGAGAGACCTAAGGACAGAGACGTGGACGATGCTGGGATAGAGCCAAAGTAGGGGCAGTCAGGAGGGATCCTAAGGAGAGAGAAGTGGACGGTGGTGGGATAGAGCCAAAGTAGGGGCAGCCAGGAGAGACCTAAGGACAGAGACCTGAGAGCCGGGACTGGGGCGCCGCCCGTCCGAAGTGGGTGGCGAGTGGGACGCCTCAGCCTGGCGGTGAACAAGACAGAGCCACGCGGGAGGAAGCGCCCGCGCCGCCGCAGCCCCGCGCAGCCCCCGCCGCCAGCAGCCCCGGCCGCCCGCAGCCCCGGCGCTCCCTCGCCGCCGCTTACCCTGCGCAGCGTTGCCGGCTTGGGCGCCGAGGCCCCGAGGTGCGGGCCCGTAGGGCGCGGGAACGCCCCCGCTCGCCCGCGCATGCTCCCACCGCACCTGCCGGCTCTGTCAGCCCGGCGCCGCGCTGGGCTTCCCGGGGCGGCTCGGCGGCGCCTTCCCTGCGCTCCGTCTCGAGTCCCCGTCGCCCACCGGGCGCCCACCCGCCGCACCTGCTCGCGGGCTCCGTCCCTCCCTCGCCGTCCTCCGCGGACTCCTCCTGCAGCAGCGTGTGGACGCGCGGGCTCCCTACAGTTTCCCGCTTCCTCTGCTGCACGCTCACCGGGTGCTGTCTCCAGGGAAGCAACACGCCAGTGGAGAGGGGAGTCGTCTCCACCGGCTTTTTGCTGCTCAGGACCGAGAAATTGAGCGCCTCAGCTCCTGCCCTCTGAACTAACTTTGGTCTGTCACAGATCAAGGTCATACATAGTTCGGGGAGGATCTTGTTAATAAAAGTTCGTAGTGTGTGGTAGCCGGTAGTTGAAGACTGTGACTTTTAAATTTTCTTAAACTCTATATACAAATAATAGCTGGTAGAGGTATAAAATAAGTATTGGTTTCTTGCTCTCAGAAGTCCAGTAATTCAACAAGGTCAAAACCCAGAATCATCCTTTTGATTAGTTCTTGATTACCACAAACCAAGAATGCAAATTGGTAAGGGAGACTTGTCACGTGTCAAAACACAATGTGCTATTGTTATTGAGGAGAAAATATAAAATTCTTTACTAATGCACTTTTTTTTTATTTTTTTTTTTTATTGATGCTTTGTGTATTTCATACAACATTTTCCAATTCAGTTCAGGCATATATCCCCTTCCCTTCCCCCCACCCCACCCCTACCCATCCCAGATCATGCATTCTGCCGTAAGTTTTCTACATCTTTCTCTGCTTTTTTGTTTTGTTTTTTCATTTTTTTTAACAATAAGTGATAATTTGTGAGTACAAGCATCCTTCATGTAAAACCAATTTGCAAGCAGTTGTGCCCAAACCCACACAGCTCATGGGTCCCACCATCCACCAGGGGGGGCTTGTATGTTCAATCAAGTTGATCAAATGAGTGTCCAGTCTATATTGTTGTAGTTTCACCATTAACCCCAATCGAAGCCCTTACATTCTACCACGCCCCCTCTTCCGAAGATTGTTCCCTAGGCTTAGAAAAGGGGCACAGGTGAATGAGAAGCAAAACACTCTACTTTCTCTGGAGCTGATGTCTTGGTCTCTAGTCAGTTCTGGCTGTTTTCTTTCATGGGCTGCCAGCTTGTCCAGGCATAACCTTTCGATCCTACTGATGAAGCACATGCAATTAGATATTTAGGTATTAAACAGTATAATATATAGCCTTTCGATCCTACTAATGAAGCACAAACAATTAGATATATAGGTATTTAAACAGTACTAATTGTTATGGTAGGTTTCTTTGGTATAGACACAGATGTTTGGATGGTTTAAATAGGATGTAATCATTTTCACTTGCAAGTGCAGACGTACTCTCTACCCCTTGTACTCTGATCAATTAAAAAAATATTTCAGACAAAAGAATCAGGCAGTAAAAATGGGAAAACCTTTAAAGTACAGCTTAGTGAAATGGTGTGCTTATTTCTATCATAACAGCGGGCACGTCGAAGGTAATGCATGTGGACACTTGCTCACCTGACCATGTAAAATTAGAGCAGAACCCCGTGGAGAAAAGGGGGATCAGAGTCTCCCGGCTGCAGGAACACAGGTGGCAAGTGTTGGTTAAGCAGCCCCATTCAGGGCTACTTACAAGTAAATGTACAGATGCATAGAGTTAATAACCAGAGAATACGCTGGAAGAAGCTGACATCTGTTTTCAAGAGATATTGTTCAATTTCTATGGAAATATAAGCAGGAAGGAATTGGCACACTTCTAATCGAACTTTTTAAATAACTGTTGCAGTAAGTCATTTTCATTTGAACAGCTGCAGTTTAAAATGAGGTGTCATTTGTTGATTATTATAACTTCACCAAGGTTCCCTGTGAACAAAGGGATTTTAAAAACACTGGGGTTATTAGGTAGTTTCCTTCTTTAATTCAGTTAAATCAAGATGGTTACTACCCAGATAGATAAATATGGTTACTGTAGGGACAGGGCACTCTGCCATGGTAACCATGGGTGAACCCTAGACAGGAAGTTATCAAAATGCAACAGAATCACACTCTTTACACTTGTCTGTGTCTGTTTTCTTTTAGTGAAAATGAACCCTTCCTACCTTCTAAGATAGTAATCTCATTAACTGAAGGAAATTTGCTAAATTTGCTTTTTTCTGGCTGGTGGTTATGTTTCTTTTCTAAGATTAAATTCTGTACCTTTACTGCCCTATCACTGCAATAAAATGACTGTGTATCTGGTGACGCAGATATGTTTGAAAGACACAAACTTGTTTTCCTGAGTTTTGCTTTTAAAAAGATCATTTGTTAGATATTATTCCTCTACCTGTTTTAGTGTGATTAAAGAGGAACTATCTTAACAGAATTCTATAAAGCTCTCCAGAGTAACTAAGACTGTTTGAGTGGTTACTTTTTCTTCAACAACTATTATCATCAAGTTTATTTTCATATGAATGCCACTGTTTATATTTTCTCTGTTAGGGTTTCTCTGATAGAATGTGTTCCTGAGTGGACTATCCAAAATTTCCTATAATGGTCTGTAATATAAATAATTTAGAGTTCTATTTAAATGTAAATATTGGTTTAGAAAGAAGTATTAATTACATTGACTAATTTAAACTTTTTTTTTTTTTTTTGAGGCAGGGTCTCCCTGTAGCCCCAGCTGGCCTGGAACTCACTATGTAGACCAGAACTCCCTTGAACTCTCAGAGATCCACCTGCCTGGGATTAAAGGCATGAGCCGCCACACCTGGCAAATTAAACTATTTTTAATGATACCACAAAACTTCATAACCAAGAAAATATACACAGTATGCTATTTTGAATAAACAGTTTCAAAACTTTTATATAAATATATTTACATTTTATACTTACTTTATACATCATTTTTAGTAGAACAAAGCTGTAATAAAGTCCTTTAATGTCAGGCCTGATGGTACAGGCCTGTAGTCCTGCTACTCAGAATTACAAATGCAAACCTTCTCGGGCTACAGAGGAAGTTCAAGGCTAACTTGAGCAACTTAGCAAGGCATTGTCTCAAAAAACAAAATGTAAAAGAGGGCTAGTGCCCTCTTTTCTACATGAGGCTTTAGGCTCAGTCTCCACATGATGGGGAGGATGTACCTTAAATTTTGATACATATGTGTTGTTTATATGGGCATAATTTGGAGTAATACTATGGGGAGGGAATCACAACAACAAAAGGACTGGGTCAAAGAACTGACTAATACAGATAAAATCTCTCAAAACAACAAGCCTCTTCAAAAAAATAATCCTTGGAAACATTGAGAGAAAGATGAAAGACATGTATGGCAGAATGCATAAACTGGGGTGGGGGAGGAGCAGGGAGAGGGGAAGGTATCCAAATTGGACTGGAAATGATGTATGAAATACATAAAATGTCAATAAAAAATGTCTTGGGGGGAAAAAAAACTCTTCCACCAGGTGCACTCCCTTCAACTCTTGAATTTCTAAAAATCCAAATCTAACTTAAGCACAATATTTTTTATAAGACTTGGTGTGGATGAACTAAATAAGGAACCTCCCACCAGTGAGTAAATCACTTCTCACTTCATCCAGTACTGAGTAAACTAATAAATAAATAAATTTGGAAAAGGACATGAAATTCCAGAAGGCAAACTATTAGTCCTTTTAATCTCATTTTCACAGATAATTGATAGCTTAAACATCCCTTCTCCAGGGTAAGAAATGGAGTAAAATTTTTAAAGGGAAGATTAAATTATAGGCAGTTCACATTTTCTGGAATAGCAATATGCTTCCAAATAGCTATAACTAGACACACTGTCTATAAACCAGCAAGTGGTATATTGTATAGAACACATGTTATGAATTAGGAAAGTGATCGCTATTCCTGTCTCTACTACCGACCACCTTGGAAGGAAACATTTGGCTCCAAAGGAAGTATGTCACTACCAGCACGGACTTAGGGATCCCCAAGTTCAGAGACAGGAAGTATGTCACTACCAGCACTGACTTAGGGATCCCCGAGTTCAGAGACAGGAAGTATGTCACTACCAGCACTGACTTAGGGATCCCCGAGTTCAGAGACAGGTCTAGTTCTCAGCGTGGTACATCCAGATAAACCTGATTCTGCTAGTGTTCCAGGAAGTGATAAAGCTGAAAGAACCAGCTGAAAACAAGAATGCCTGTTACGCTGATAGATATGGATGCCCCAGTGGTCAGTGTCTCCTAGTCAACACCCCCCCACACTAGAGTCCACAAAGAAAGGCAAATGATGCTAAAAGATTGCCAAGTGACCATGAAATCAGAACACGTGAGCTAGTTGTTCTTTATGGACTATGGACGGGCCAACAAGCAAAAGCTGTCTAATGCAACGTGCTCATACAGCGAGGTCTCCAGCCAGAGTCCACTTCAGCTGATCAGCCACTAAGGAACTCCATCCACTTTTCTCTTTCCCTGGTGTTTTAAGCGACTCCATCAGCAACATACAGGCCGGTTTGTTTCTCTTTCTGGTGCTCACAGAGGATGCTTTGTTCTAATGGTTTCTTAATCTCAAGGATCCAAAAATTACTGGCATCCCTTATGTACTATCAGCCTGAATCCAATTTTTTTAATTGTTTCCATTTTAGATTTAATTTTTTCCACTTATTAAATGATTAACCAAATAAAAAAGAACATATTTTATCTTAGTAAGTATCTAATATTCCATTTAAAATATATTCATTTTTTCTGGAATGAATATTCATTTGTTATTTTTCATTTGATGGTCAAAATGCAATTCCTCATAAAATTTATTTCTAAACTTAGAAAATATGTTGATCTAAAACTATTAAAATATATTTCCATAGAAAAGTAAAAAGACCTTTCCTCATAAGGAGAGAAGGTGTGCCTTTCTTTAGACTTTTCACTTACAAAGTATACAATGAGTACTTTGAATTTAAACACTGTATATCTTCCTGGGGCTGGAGAGAAGGCTCAGTGATTAAGAGTATGACTGCTCTTGCAGAGGACCCAGGTTCGATCTCCAGCACCAATATGGCAGCTAAGAACTGTCTTTAAGCCAGGCATGGTGGTACATGCCTTTAATCCTAGCACTCAGGAGGCAGAGGTAGGCGGATCTCTCTGAGTTCAAGGCCAGCCTGGTCTACAGAGTGAGTTCTAAGCCAGCTGGGGCTATAGGGAGACCCTGTCTCAAAAAAAAAAAGTATATCTTCCTAATCTGGAATGGGTGGTATTAATTTAATTATCATTGATATTGTGCTGAAAAAATGTGGGTTTTTTTTTCATTTGTTTGCTTGTTTGTTCGTTCATTCATTTATAATAACAAATATATTTGGTCTTTGGCTCCTAGCACAGATTTTCTAAAACCAAAATTTCTGAATACTAGAAGTGTCTCTAATTGTTCATACTGAGCCCCTTCCAGTCATCATCACCACCCTGTTTATGCTAATAGGGTGGCTGAGGGTAGATTCAGAGCAGAGCTGGTCACCAGAGAGGCTGAAAAAGCAGAAGGTGGGAAGAGGAAGGAGCCAGAGACAAAACCTGGAAAACTCTTGAAGAACCAACAAGCTTTGAGGAGCTTCTCTGTTGGCAGACACATTCCTGTGCCAGGAAAACAGCGTGCTAACTGCAGAGGAACAGGAATTATTGTTCTGTTAAATCTTCAAGAGTTGCAGTAGGCTTTTATTCAGCAACAGTTTATTATTACATTAATATGAGACTGTTTCTTTTCTCTTGTACTAAAGTAAATAAGTAGCTAGGAGTTGTCTTCCCCTAAAACTTGAATGCAATAAAATTTCATCTTGATGTCAGGGACAAAGTTGTGGACAGAAAATGCAAAATTACATGTTTGTAGCTAGATGGTGCACAACTACGAGGCAGCAGGATGCTCATAAGTTTGAGGCCAGCCTGGATTATATAGCAAGACCCTATTTTGAAAAAGAAGATTCTGTGTCAAAATAACAAAAAAGGCTGGAGAGATGATTCATGACTTAGTGGTTTGCACGACACGGGTGCACAGGCTTGCATGCAGACAGTACATTCATACACATATGGAAATAAATAAAATTAATAAAAAAAAAATTTAAGAAAACTTGCTGCTTCTGCAGAGGATCTGGGTTGGGTTCCCAGCACCCATATTACAGCTCACAACCATCTGTACCTCCAGTTCCAGGGAACTGATGCACTTCTCTGTGCTCACAGGCACCAGGCTCCCATGTGCTGTATATATACATATATACATATATAAATACATGTATGTACATGTATGTATGCATGTGTATATGAAGAACACTCATACACGTAATAAAAAAAAACTCTTTAAAACGATGGAGGATATGGCTCAGGGCTAGAGTGCTTACCTAATATGTTCAAGGCCCTCAGTCCAATCCTTATTACCATAAAATATTAATATTAATTGGGCAGGATCAATGGCTCAGCTGATAAAGTACTTGCTCTAAGAGCATGGGAGCCCCAGTTGAGATCCTTAGTACCCATGTAAAAAGCAGAGCATGTGTGCATTCCTGTAATTCTGCTGCTGGGCAGAGGGGGCTGGGTGGGAGCTAGACACACCCCTAGAACCAGGCTGGTAGGAGAATGACAGAAAAGCTGTGAGGCTCATACAGGAAACATTTAGCCCACCATGTTAAAGTTTTCAAAGCATGTTTTAAGCCAGTTGCTCCCTCAGGTGTGCATGATGCTGGCCAGCAAGCATAAACCTATGTTCTCAAAGTCAAAGCTGCAGCCATACTTCCACCCTCTCCCTGCATCCTCACTGCCCCAGTTCTCATCTCTGTTTACTGGATGGATCTTCTTGATTTCTCAGTCTAAGTCTTATCATCCTCACAAAGCTACCCGGACTCTCTCTAGCCACAGTTCTTGTTACCAGGCCTTAAGGCCATCCCAGCTCCACCTCCTACTGCATCACCATTTGACAAGATAGTCCCTGGGCTCAGCACAGTTGCAAATTTGATCCATTTTCCCAAGAATAGTTAGTTATCTGCAACAGCTGCCTCAAGGCCTTTTCTGAATATTGAAATGTGGCACAGCTTGGAGCATTCATCACTAGTGAAATCTCCTCCACAAAACCTTCTCTATCTTATTGCCTTCTTTTTCGTTTGTTTGTATAGCATTGTATGTATACATTTATTTTTGAATTTTTGTTATTTTATTTTTACTATAATTGCATTTTCCATTTTCAAAGAAAGTTAACAAATATCCAAACTATGAAACCGAACATCTTTGCCAACTGCTCAGTCATCACTCTGCCTCCTTCCTCCAAGGCAGCCACTGTTAAGAATTTGGTGCATAGTGTTTTGATTTGCTCCTTTATCCTTATGACTTCTGATTGTGTCTTTTAAAGAAGTCCTTCCTTGTCTCAGGATTATATGAGATAATGTTAATGTTTAAATATAGTTTAATCTTACCTTGTTATCTAGCATTGCCTGCACATACAGAATAAGAGAAAGCTGTGGGGCACTTCATTTTGTTTCTGACTTTAGTGGAGATTCTTCTAAGGTGGCCAAGTTTGCTACAGGCTCTTGAAGAGATCCCTTTAGGTTAAAAAAGTCTCACTATCTCTTGTTAGTAACTGTTTTAGGTTTCTACATAAACACTTGTTTGTGCATAAACAAAGAAGAGTCGTATCAGATGTTCTTTCAATCCCTGTTGAACTAGGAGTTTTGTTTTATTCTATTTTTTTCCTTTTATAATGATTTGATTTTTAGACTTAATTCCCTCATTTGTAGCTCTTTAGTCATCTCTATTTCCTAGTAGTCATTTGTCTATTGCTCTCTAATTTGTGCATTATTATCAATAAATTCCCCTTCCAAATTTGATCTATGAGTGTTTTTCCTCGATGCTAATTACCCTGGAGGGCTTTGAGTGAGAGTCTCCTCTCTTCCTCCTCTTTTCCCTCTCTACTTCCCCCCTCTTTTCCCTCTCTACTTCCCCCCTCTTCTCCCTCTCTACTTCCCCCCCCTTTTCCCTCTCTACTTCCCCCCTCTTCTCCCTCTCTACTTCCCCCCTCTTTTCCCTCTCTACTTCCCCCCTCTTCTCCCTCTCTACTTCCCCCCTCTTCTCCCTCTCTACTTCCCCCCTCTTCTCCCTCTCTACTTCCCCCCTCTTCTCCCTCTCTACTTCCCCCCTCTTCTCCCTCTCTACTTCCCCCCTCTTCTCCCTCTCTACTTCCCCCCTCTTCTCCCTCTCTACTTCCCCCCTCTTCTCCCTCTCTACTTCCCCCCTCTTCTCCCTCTCTACTTCCCCCCTCTTCTCCCTCTCTACTTCCCCCCTCTTCTCCCTCTCTACTTCCCCCCTCTTCTCCCTCTCTACTTCCCCCCTCTTCTCCCTCTCTACTTCCCCCCTCTTCTCCCTCTCTACTTCCCCCCTCTTCTCCCTCTCTACTTCCCCCCTCTTCTCCCTCTCTACTTCCCCCCTCTTCTCCCTCTCTACTTCCCCCCTCTTCTCCCTCTCTACTTCCCCCCTCTTCTCCCTCTCTACTTCCCCCCTCTTCTCCCTCTCTACTTCCCCCCTCTTCTCCCTCTCTACTTCCCCCCTCTTCTCCCTCTCTACTTCCCCCCTCTTCTCCCTCTCTACTTCCCCCCTCTTCTCCCTCTCTACTTCCCCCCTCTTCTCCCTCTCTACTTCCCCCCTCTTCTCCCTCTCTACTTCCCCCCTCTTCTCCCTCTCTACTTCCCCCCTCTTCTCCCTCTCTACTTCCCCCCTCTTCTCCCTCTCTACTTCCCCCCTCTTCTCCCTCTCTACTTCCCCCCTCTTCTCCCTCTCTACTTCCCCCCTCTTCTCCCTCTCTACTTCCCCCCTCTTCTCCCTCTCTACTTCCCCCCTCTTCTCCCTCTCTACTTCCCCCCTCTTCTCCCTCTCTACTTCCCCCCTCTTCTCCCTCTCTACTTCCCCCCTCTTCTCCCTCTCTACTTCCCCCCTCTTCTCCCTCTCTACTTCCCCCCTCTTCTCCCTCTCTACTTCCCCCCTCTTCTCCCTCTCTACTTCCCCCCTCTTCTCCCTCTCTACTTCCCCCCTCTTCTCCCTCTCTACTTCCCCCCTCTTCTCCCTCTCTACTTCCCCCCTCTTCTCCCTCTCTACTTCCCCCCTCTTCTCCCTCTCTACTTCCCCCCTCTTCTCCCTCTCTACTTCCCCCCTCTTCTCCCTCTCTACTTCCCCCCTCTTCTCCCTCTCTACTTCCCCCCTCTTCTCCCTCTCTACTTCCCCCCTCTTCTCCCTCTCTACTTCCCCCCTCTTCTCCCTCTCTACTTCCCCCCTCTTCTCCCTCTCTACTTCCCCCCTCTTCTCCCTCTCTACTTCCCCCCTCTTCTCCCTCTCTACTTCCCCCCTCTTCTCCCTCTCTACTTCCCCCCTCTTCTCCCTCTCTACTTCCCCCCTCTTCTCCCTCTCTACTTCCCCCCTCTTCTCCCTCTCTACTTCCCCCCTCTTCTCCCTCTCTACTTCCCCCCTCTTCTCCCTCTCTACTTCCCCCCTCTTCTCCCTCTCTACTTCCCCCCTCTTCTCCCTCTCTACTTCCCCCCTCTTCTCCCTCTCTACTTCCCCCCTCTTCTCCCTCTCTACTTCCCCCCTCTTCTCCCTCTCTACTTCCCCCCTCTTCTCCCTCTCTACTTCCCCCCTCTTCTCCCTCTCTACTTCCCCCCTCTTCTCCCTCTCTACTTCCCCCCTCTTCTCCCTCTCTACTTCCCCCCTCTTCTCCCTCTCTACTTCCCCCCTCTTCTCCCTCTCTACTTCCCCCCTCTTCTCCCTCTCTACTTCCCCCCTCTTCTCCCTCTCTACTTCCCCTCTCTTCTCCCTCTCTACTTCCCCCCTCTTCTCCTTGCTCACAACTCTATCTTCTTGTCCAGATCCAGGTCTTCTCCAGATGCTCTGACCTTCCAATAATGATACTGAAGACCATAGGAACATAATTACCAAGGCAATAAGCAATCAGCAGTGTCCTAGATCTTTCTTTTTTGTGACTATGCTGCAAGAATAGAGCCAGGGCTCCAGCTCCATTGCAGAAGAGAAGGCAGAAAGACTGTAAGGCCCAGGGGAGGAGGTGCATTACCATAAGGAAACAGTCTCCCAGGCTCCTGGGACCTTGGTCGTGTGAACTAACAGCATGCACAGGAGCCAGACATAGAACTGGGGAAATGGGCAGGAGACCATGACTTTGGTGATCAGCTAGCTGATCTCGGCTTGGTGAGGGAATGTTGATTTTTGTGGGAATGAAACTTTGTGTGTGGCTTGAAGCAAGAATTTGTAAGACCTGTCCCGGAAGATCTCCAGTTATCTGCTATCTTTGTGGGCTTTCAGGGTTATCTGTAGCAGGGAGATCCAGGATATTACAATGATTCTTGCTTCGCCCTATCTCTGCAAGTTCCAGGCCCCTTCCCTTGAGGCATTGAGCAAAATGTCTCACCTCTAGTTACCTGTTGCACGAACCGGAGCTCTGCAGCCCCCCAATTAGAACCAAGATGGCTCACCCCTCCCTTCCACCTGCTCCCCACTTCTTTGCCCAGAGCACAGTAGCCTCCAATATATAGACCTCACTGACAGAAAACAAACGGAGCTCCTATTCTCCCTGGCTCTCCACGTGTGTGTGAGTTTGTTCATTTCCACGGGTGATCTCCTGCAGTTTTCCCTCCCCCCTTCTTGCAGGAGTGAAGCCTAGAGACTGTCGGCCTGAAGGCAGGAGACAAGTCCTGGAGCTGAGCCAAGAAGGGAAGGATAGTGTGTGGAATGCAGTCATGCGTGACTCAAAGACATTGAACAACGACAAATTTTCTTTAAGGGAATGACTCTAGACAAGCTGAAAAGACTCATCCCCTGGATGAACTCACATCCAGGGACATCACAGGGTACACAAACTTGATAAGCCTTAACATGTAAAACAAAATGAATAAAGTCCTGTGTGTGGCCTATATGGAGGTGCAGATAGGGTGGGGGCTACATATTATTAAGATGTATAAAATCCACAAAAATTCAATTTAAAAATTTTAAGAAAAGCATAGAGCTTTGTAGAGATTGTAGCCCTTGGCAGCAAATATCTATTTTCAGAATCCTTGAAAAGCTCAGAACAACACCCAAAGCCTGGTTTTACCTGTTGTGCTGGTTAGTTTTGGTCTATGGACACAAACTCAAATTACTTGGGATGAGGGAATCCCAACTGAAGAGTTTCCCAAATCGGCTTGGCCTATGGCCATGTCTATGGGTTATGTTCTTAGTTACTAGTTGATGTGGGAAGACCCAGCCAGCTGTGTTCCACACCTCAGCAAGTAAACTTGGGTTAGCTCAGCAAGCCAGGGTAGGCAAGCCAGGAAGCAGTGATCTCTATAGTAAGCTGGTCTCTGCTTCAGTTCCTGCTTCCAGTTTCCCACCCAGCTCCTGACCTGGTTTCCCTCAGTGATGGGCTGTAAAGTATAAGGTAGAATAAACCTTTTACCCCCAACTTGTGTTTGGTCGGAGGCTTTTATCACAGCAACAAAAACCAAACTAGAACACCCACTAGACTCTTTCTAGTTTTCCATCATGCTCGAAATTCTTTTGGACAGGAATAGGACTGCAATAAACCTCTGACATTTCAGGACCCAGAAACTCCTAAAAGGACAACATCAGCCCTTGAATTCCACCTGAATTCCACTCTGTCCTTGTGTTTGTTTCAAAAAAACATAGAGCAGATTGACTTTTCATTTTAATGTGTTTTGGTAGCATTGTTCACATACAGTGTTCCCAAGGTTCCACTTTTTTAATTTGACATTTGTATGCCCTTAGCACCTTACCTAGTTCTTACACATGAGAAGTGCTCAATAAAGATTCTGGAGTTGAAAATACTTAGTACTTCATTATCTCCAACTAGAAAGTGAGTGAAGATTCATCAGAAATAATGTAGAGAAAGGGTTAGGATGTAGTTCTGGGATAAAGCACTTGTCACAAGTTTGATTGCCAGTACTGCAAATATATTATATTATATTATATTATGATATCATGATATCAGTATTATTATTTTAACACTGTTATGAAATCCTAAAATATTCTATATATTATTATAAAGTATATAATAATATTAACTGTGCATAAACTATGGAAGAAATCCATTCATTTAGGTCTGACCTGAATACTTGAGTGAACTGTAATCCTTCCTCTATAGAGGCTTCCAAAACTTTGTTCCTGTCCATAAGTATGGAGTGTTTCCAAATAAGGGTAGGACATTAAAATTATGTCCAGGACAACTCAAGAAATGACTGGCAATGACAAGAATGATATGCAATTAAAACCTAAAGAATCTATCTGCAAATCCTTATATGTGTCTTTAATATCTAGATGTTTCTTCCACATCCACCTTCACTAGTCATTATAATGGTAAAATGTATACAGGTAAGTAGCCTATTTGCTAGTCTACTCTTTAATCACAATTTCTTTTTCTTTTCTTTTTTTAACAGAGTCTCCATAGTCCCAGCCTGCCTGGAAGTCACTATATGGACCAGGTTAGCCTCAATCTCAAAGAGATCCACCTGCCTCTGCCTACTGCAGGCTGGGATTAAAGGCACATGCTGCCGTGCCTAGCACAATTACTTTTTCTATTTTTTATTTTTATTTATTTTTTTGTATGTGTATGAATGTACTGTCTGCATGCAAGTTTGTGCACCCGTGTCATGCAATGCCGCAGAGGTCAGAAGAGGGTGTCAGATTCCCCCCAGAACTAGAGTTCTCCTGGAATTGGATTTACAGACGGTTCTCAGCTGCCACGTGTGTGCTGGGGATCAAACCCGGGTCCTCTGCAAGAGTAGTCAGTGCTCTTAACCACTAGGCCATCTCTCCAGCCCCACAATTACTTTTTCTAAGAGTCCTTCCACAGGTCAGTACTCATATATCTCAGGTTAGTAAGTTTATTTCACCCCCTCACCTTTTATTTCTTCTTTTAAATTTTGTCCCTGCTAAGTGCCAACTCCTTGGTCTCTGGTTGGCACGTGTCCCAGAAGCAATTAAATAGTTCTTAATAACTTCCATATTCTAAAAAATATGATTGACCTTTTGGAATCTTAAAATTATACTACTATATTAGTTACATTTTACTTCTGTGATGAAATACCTAAGAGAAGAAACGATGGAGGAAAGGGGATTTGGGGCTCATTGTTCAGGGGATACATTCCATCATGGTGAGCACAGAGACAGGAGCAGCTCACAGCTATGGCAGAGGACAATGCTCACAGAAGCAGAGGTAGATGTATGCTGCTCCTAATTGGCTTTATATCTTTCCCCGTTATATTCAGTCCAGGGCCCCAGCCCATGGGATAATACCACCCATGTTTAGATAAATCTGTCTGGAAATATCCTCAAAGACACTCTTAGGTGATTCCAAATTCAGCCCATTTGACAATGAAGATTAAACATCACAAATACACCTCCTGTCAATTTTACACCTCAGCCCACAACTTTTAAACTATATTTCACTCTTGCCACTCAAAGACTCACAGACAACTCGATGCAAAGTGAATTCAGTGCAATTTAAAGTCACCGTAGTCTTTAATAGTCCCACCACTGTTCCAAGTTTCTTCTTAGGCTCAAGACAAATTCTTAGCTGTGAATCCATCAGAAATACCCAATGGTACAGAATAAACATTCCTATTCAAAAGAGAGGAAATGGGAGCATATCAAGGAAAGACTGACCCAACGTGAGACAAAAACCCATCAGGGTAAACATGGATCCTGAAGCTACAGACCCAGCAGCTAGGGTTCATAACTGTACAATCTGGCCATAGCGTTTGAGTCACCCAACCATCCCAGCTCTGTTGCTTTGGACGCATGTCACCTTTCTCTTGGGCAGCTCCATTTGTTACCTGCAGTTTTTCTTGGTATATGTCCCAACGTTGTTTGCATCTTCAGTATCCTGGAGTCTCCATTTTAACTCAGTTTTCACCTTCACAGCTTCACACTCAGGAGATCCAAGCAGTGAATCTAACCCTATTATACATTGCCTGGCCAGAGTAGCTTCCTAGACTCTTGGTGCATGTCCGCATAACCAGCTAGAGAACTCTCACTTGAACCTCAGCTGCAGTACTCTCTGAGTGCCTTTGCTGCCAAGCCAGGGAAAACCTTTCCATAGGCAGCCATTTGGAACAGGGAAGCCCTGTGGTAGCAATCTCCATCAAGTTCTTTCCTTTCAAATGAATTTGGAGTCTTTGGTAGGTGGTATTTTTTCCCATGGGGGACAGATCATCTTCCTTCTCATCTCCGTGCAGACTTTGAGGTCTTCCCTTCATGACGTCAATCTCTCTCATAATTGTAGTCACCATGTTTGCTCTGTCCAACCTATCTGAAACTTTAACCACATTTGTATTGCTTTCCTTGCCTTGCCAAGCTTTGCATTTTATTTTCTTTGTCCTTTTAAGTCTCATTATAAATCTCAATAAACACAGTGAGCAATGGCCGTGCCATAGCCAGAAATGTTAAGATAGACCGTCTCATTTCTTATATCAAACAACTGGGCTCCTTGCTTCAGAATTCCTGATTGACTCCATGTTCTTTCTGATAGCTCATAAGCTGAGTCTTTACTGCCTGTCTTGATCTCAGCTTTCTGGCATCCTTCACACCCATCAAAAAATTCAGTTCTGCTTACAGCCTTTCAGGGCTTTTCTAGCCCATGGCTACACACTGTTCCAGATTGTCTCACAAAAGAGTTCCAAAGATTTATGACCACCTGGTTGGGTTTATCATAGAAATAGTACCACTTCCTGGTACTAATTTTCTGTATTAGTTACTTATTTCTTTGACCAGATATCTAGCAACAAACAATCTAAGGATGAAAGGTTAATTATGGCTCATGGTTCAGAGGATGTGTCCCATGATAGCAGGGAATGCATGCAGAGGATATGCTCCAGGTTAGCAGGGAATAAATAGTGGCAGCTGGTAGCTATGGTGGCTTGAGCTTGTTCACATATAGTCCTATCAGGAAGCAGGGACACACGAATGCTGGAGCTCAGCTGACTTTCTCTTCCCCTTTTTTATTTAGTCAGGGACCACAGTCCATGGGATGGTGCCTCCTGCATTCAGGGGACTTCTTTCCTCCTCCTTTAAACCTCTCTAAAAATGCCCTCAAGACACACCAAGATAATTCTAAATACAGTCAAATTTACAATGGGCCTTAACCATCACACTATGGGCTCCAACTCAACAGGTAAATCCTAACTCTGACATCACTATTCTCAGGCTACCCTTTGAGTTCATCTTTCTTCCATAGATCTAAATCTGAGCATGAACTACTACCCAAATAAATGGACAATGGACAACAAACAGGAATCTAATGATGGGACTCCTACTTTATCACCAACATTTGTAATAATCTAAGTAAATTCTCCATATGTACTAGTTCTAGTGGGAAAAGATGAGACTGAGGTACCACAATTGCTTTTCAAAATACATCCCAGGCCAGGCGTGGTGGTGCATGACTTTAATCCTAGCACTTGGGAAGTAGAGGCAGGCAGATCTTTGTGAGTTCAAGGCCAGCCTGGTCTACAGAGTGAGTTCCTGGACAGCTAGGGCTACAGGGAGACAAAAAAAAAAACACATCCCCAGTGACCTAAAACCCCATGTTAGGGCCCACCCACAGCCTCCCAATAGCTCTATGGGCCCAAAATCAACCAAGCCTTTGACACATGTGCTTTGGGGGAGTGCTCATTAGTTTTAACAGCCAACTGGACACACCTAGAATCACTTAGTAAGAGGGTCTTAATGAGGAATTATTTGAGTCAGTTTGCCCTGTGAATAAGTCTTGGGGTTGTCTTAATTGTTGATTCAGGGAGGAAGACACATCTTGAATGATGAGAGAAGGGTCATTCCATGGGCAAGTCCTCAATCCTATGAGAGTGAAGAGTTGAACTGGGTGGTAAATGTGATTGCATTCATTCCCTCTCTTCTTGACTGTGGGTGTGATACAACCAGTTGTTGCAAGTTCCTACCTCTGTGACTTCTCTGTGAATTGTAAGCTCAATGAACCCTTTCCTTATCAACATTGCCTTTGTTGGTGTATTTATCACTTCAATAGATATGTAACTGGAACAGAGTGTCCCAAAATCCAAAATACAGCACCATCAATACCTTATTTTTTGTAGGTTTCTATTTATCATTCTTCATTAAGTATAAGTCTAAATATTTGGAAAACAATTAATAAATAATTTGTGATAATTAGTGCAAATATGCTTTACCTAGAAATGATGTACTAATTTTATTTTCTTTTGAAAAAACACGTAAGTTCAAAAGCCTAAAGAGCAGGCCATCACTGGTTTTCGCTGCTTTTGTCGTGACCGCAGTGCTCTAAGTTCAAATCTTACTCTTAGCATGGACTTGCGTCTGCTTCCCAAAGGATATGGGAGTTGTTTCCTCCCAGGAGTAGTCATCTGTGAGCTGAAAGCACATGAGCACTGTCCTAGAACATCTGTTCTTCTCTTGATTGTTGATGATCAGCCTTTTAATTAATATAACATTATTATTATGGAGCCTCACATGATGTTTCATTACATGTATATTCTATAATATTAGAATAAGAGTAAACATGTCTGTCTCTTAAGTATTTATCATGTTTTGGAGGTAGAAGCATTTAAAATCAAGTTTTTGAGTTTTTCTTTAATATAGCATATAATCCTTCTTTGTAGTCTCCCTACTGTGAAACAGCTAACCAGGACTTATCTCTCCTTTGGAGTTGAATTTAATACCTATCAATCAACCTTTCCTCATCTCTCTCTGTCTCCTACTCTCTCTCTGGCTTCTGGTAAACACCATTCTTCTTTCAACTTTTACATGTTATTCCCTAGCTTTGGCAGAAGGTGGAAATAACTATTTGGCTAACTGAGAATATTTTATATTAAAATAAATCTGTGTATATTTTAGAATAGAAGCACAGTTCTATTTGGTGTTTTTAAATGGAACAGGAAGCTTCAAAAATAATTTTGTTCTTTTAAAAAAGTTATTTACATTTCCCTATCCTTAGAAAGCTAATTTTACTTTTCTAATATTGTTTCTAATATTGCTAGAATTTTGCCTCTTCCATGATTTTATTCATGAATTCATGTACAACAAAAGCTTTGTAGCTGACAGAATGAGCCAGATTGTTCATGGGTTACTTGTTCCTTTGATTCACATGTTTTGATCCAGATGGAAGGTTAACATCTGCTTTGGTATAAAATGACCTATGGAGTTTTCTGTTCACAAAATACTGATTTGTATCTGATAGTGACATGCTTGTTGTAAACTATCCAAATTGGTATTAGATAGATGGATTTAATATTTTAATCTACAGTGGCTATATTTTTCTCAAATCAAGTTACTATCATTATCATAACATTTTTAATATGGCTCACCCAGAAAATACTAAGAAGGAGAATATTCCCCAGGTCATCAAGCGTTCACCTGCTTACCTTCTGAAGACAGAAGGCAAGTGCTTGCTAATCACACCACACAGGCTCAGATATGTGTTTCCTCATAAAAATCATTACCCTGCTGATCTAAGCCTCATCATGCTTCATTGAAGAGTGTATATCAACTTAGACAACTTTAAAGGAAAGAATGTGAACCTAACACAGCTGATTTGATTTCCTTATTTCCTTTCAAACAGTCAATCTTCTTATTTTGCCAATTATTGTTTTCATAGGATGGAAATCAGGAAATGCTAGATCTTGCTTTTCCAAATTAATTTCAATTTATAATTCCATGTGTGTCAGCATGGCTTTTAAAGTTCCCATTTTATAACTGGTTTATGAAATTAATTTTACTGGGCATTTTCATGCATCAGCATGATCCCTGCAGATGACATTTTTATAGCTCTGCAATAAACTTATGTTATGACATATTTTGTTCAGCCATCTCCTATTCTTAGACATTTGAGTTTTTCCCTGCTGTGTTTTTGTCTTTGACATCATAAATAGCATTACTATAAATATTTTTAAGTAAATAATTTTTTGAAACTGCTTGTTTCCTTGAAGAATTCTCCAAAGAGAATTACTGTGCTAAATCATAGCCAATAGTTTTATACTTTGTCACATATATTTTCCAAGAAAATTATGACAATTGATAATATAACCAGACATATTTTGCCATTCTTACACACGACAGCATTGAGTCTTTATAATTCATATTTACTATATTTGGTAAATATGTCTATAAGTGTGTTTTAATGTTTATAAAATTTATAGGCATTAAACAATAGGCATGTGAATTAATCTGTGTGATGACTTACATTCGTGGTTCGTTATTATCATTCAGTGGTACATTAGTTTCCTTTAATCAATTATCGAATGAAATTTGAGGATTAGCTTTTATGAATTTGTTCCAATTCGTTGCATATTTCAGAAAGCAAACTATTTGACAAGAATTATCCAAAACATAATGCATGCAGAAAGTACAGGAAATAATAGAAAACATAGCCAAAAGACACTATACAGTACGTAAAGCTAGCACTTGGTCATACTGACTTGCATTTTTGTTTCTTTTTTTTT
>VZQC01013742.1:78881-108083 GCA_009823505.1 Rhizomys pruinosus
AAAAATCAAGGAGAATGACAAAGCAATTCATTATTCTCTTGGTCCCTTATTTGATTTTCATATCTTTTCTTTGTTCTATGATTTGCTCTTTATAATCTTGAAATTCTTTAAGTATGTTCACAATTGTGTTTCTGATATTCTGTGTCCTGGGCCATCCCCAGGGGGATATTAATTTACGGAATTTCTTTTCAATAGGGTTGGTAGAGCTGGGTGCGGGATTATCCTGCCCCTTTCCCGTGTGGTCTCTATTGTGTTCATGGCATATGGGCTTCTCCTTGACTGTATGTTCAATGGGAGTCCTAAATGCCTCTCACTGTGTTGAAGGCTTGGCTTTGCTTGACTACCTTACAGATGCCTTCGCTACCTGTGCTTCAGCTGGTATTGGGACATCTCAGATCTCAAGACTCATCACACAACCTTACCTTTCATACCAGCTGGGAGGATTAAACTCCACCCCCACAGCCACAAAAGCCAATTAAGCCAAAGACAATGGATTAACTAATTAAGTCAATCAACAATCAGCCTTGCGAAGCACCCAGCTCCTACTACCTTCCTGCGCTTCCGCTGGCCTCAGGAGAACTCAGATCCATTTATTTTTTTAAATAATAAAAAAAAAAAAAAAACACATTTTTTTTTTTTTATTAATTTATTTATTCTGTTGTATGAATGTAGTCTGCTGATGTAAGTGCACGCTGTGTGCAATGCCGCAGAGGTCAGAAGAGGGTGTCGGATTCCCCTGGAACTGGAGTTCTCTGGAATTGGAGTTTAGAGGTTCTTCAGCCGCCATGTGGGTGCTGGGGATCGAACCCGGGTCCTCTGCAAGAGCCGGTCGGCATCTTAACCGCAGGCATCTCTCCAGCCCCCGCAATTTTCACTACTATGTTAATGGCATTTATTTATACATACCATTGTAATTTTTCTTACATAATAAAACTTATGCGTTTGAATTTTATTTTTTTTTTTTTTTTTTTTTTTTTATAATTTGAAAACATGTAGATCTAATGTATTTATTTTAGTGACTGTATACTATTCCCAAATTAGTTCTTATTTTTATGATGGAAAATGATGTTTTCAATTTTGCAAGGCTATAAATCATAATTCAATGAACACTGCCTTGCATTTCCCCCCCTTTATCATACATTTAAAATTACTAAATGAAAATATTTTATTTTCATACATATAAAAGCAATGTAAGGCTGGAGATGGCTCATGGGTTAAAGCACTGACTTCTCTTGTAAATCACCTGTGTTTTATTCCCAGCACCAAAATGACAGCTAAAAACTGTTTTCCTCTCATTCCAGGGGATCCATGCTCCTTATGATCTCTACAGCACTGTACAACTTGGGTGCACTTACATCACATCAGGCAATAATCTACACATAAAAATCTAAAATTTAATAAATAAATATTCAAAAATGCACTTTAAAAAGTGTAAGATAAAATAAAGTAAGATAATAAAATAAAATAAAGTAAGATAAAATAAAGTTATTTTCATGCATTAATTTTCACAGTAAACTGTTATATCCCCATGAGGATTGATTTTTGTTTATGTTATGAAGTAGTGCATTACATTTTTCCCCAGCATAATTGGGCATCTTCAAATCATTTGTTGAATTTGTCTTTCTCCACTATTTTTATTTCCTTCATATATCTTAAGTTTCGCACATATTTACTTGCACTTTGGGTTACTTTCTCATGATTCATTAGCCTCTCATCACACTTTAGCTTCATTCATAATGAATTTGATATCTAATAGAAATATCCTAATCTTTGTTCTTTAGAAATTTTCAGGTCACTCCCTTAAAGAAGATCAAATCTCTTTCACCCTGCAGTAATCAGTTGTTAGTAACTCCTTGTTAAGGTTGGGGCCTGCTGTCCGTTTCCCCAGTTCTATGCTGGGTTTTGACTGGTTTGAGTTTGCATGGGTCTTGTGCATGTTGTTACCACTGTTGTAAGTTCATATGCACAAGATCCCAGAGTCCCGGAAGACTCTGTTTCTTTAGGGTCTTGCACCAACCCTGGCTCTTACATTCGTTCTGCCCCGTGTTGCCCACAGTCCCTGAGAAAACAAACTTGACTTAATAGGCCTTAACATACATGAGATAAAACATGAGATCTGGTAGGAGGCTCTAGAGGGTGCAGATAGGGGAGAAGATATAAATACCATAAAATTAAAAATTAAAAAAAAAAAAACTAAATAAAAAATAAATAAAAAATAAATGAAATTTTATTTTTTTTAATTTTTTTTTAAAATTTATTTATTTCCGTATGTGTATGAATGTATTGTCTGCATGCCAAGTCTGTGCACCCGTGTAAAATTTTTAAAAATAAAAATTTTAAAAACACAAATTAAGTCATTTCAGTGCTGTTTAGTTGAAATAAAGGAAGTAACAGTGGCTAAACTATAATTTGAATTACATATTTTTTCTCAGCTGATTTAATAAATAAAACCAAGTTAAATCTGATAGTTAAAATAAAAACTATTATGGTATAGGCTCCATAAATTTGTAAACTTACTAAAACTAACTGAGTCATACCCTTACAATGGATGAAATTTTGACATAAATTCTTTATTAATAAAATAGTTTGGTGGAAAAAATATTTCAGGTCATTTCTTGTTCTTTTATCCTTCCATATGAAGTCCTGAGAAATTCAGCAGTAAGAAACTCTGTTGTGTGAACATTGTAACATGTGCTTATATATGCTGAGATGCTATAGGTCAATCATTCATTCCTTCATGATATTATCAAGAAACACGATGAACATGAGATGAGATGCAGGAGACTGGTAGTGTGGCCTGCCACTTCTTCACAGTGAAATATTTTTTAATAGGTAGAAGGACTATACTTAAATGAGGCTGAAAATTATACGTAGAATAAATACATCAACCAGTAACAGAGTTCATTTTATTATTTGTTTGGGTTTTTAATTTATTTTTATATTACGTGTATGAGTCTTTAACCTGCTTGTATGTAAGTGCACCATATGCATGCAGTGCCCATGGAAGCCAGAAGAGGGCAACAGATTCCCTGAAATGGAGTTACAGAGGCTTGTTAGCCACCATGCTGTAATTGTGAAAAACCTGCCCCCCCTGAAGAACATAGCCAGTGCTCTTAAGGACTGAGCCATCTTTTGAACCCCTGCTTTTTTGTTGTTCGATTTATTTGTTTGGTTGTTTTGTTGCTTGTTTATTTTGTGTGAAACATCTTCTCACGTGGATAGTATGTCTGGAACTCACAGTCCTACCTTAAACTTCAGGGTCCTAGAGGTGTAAACACGTTTTTTTTTTACCCCACCGACTCACAGTTCTTTACTAGTCATCGTTAAAAGTATTAGTCCTTGATATTATCGAATTCGTCGTATATTATACTTTTATGAAGTATATTATTATTTATATTTGCGAAATGGTATTGTTGCTTACTATAAACATGTGAGTAATGTGTTGCACTAAGATACTGCAGTAGCTCCATTAGGACAACACTAGCAATAGGAATTTTATCTCTATTAATAATCTTAATAGGTACCGATTGGGTATGTTCAGATCCATCTTTGACAAAAATCTATATAACTGTTTTTTTTTTTTTTTTTTTTTTTTTTTTTTTTTTTTTTTTTTTTTTTTTTTTTTTTTTTTTTTTTTTTTTTTTTTTTTTTTTTTTTTTCTTTTTTTTTTTTTTTTTTTTTTTTTTTTTCCGTTTCTACATCTGACTGTGCACTTTAATATTGGACTATTTCATTCCAGAAAAAAAATCTATTTGTTAGCCATGCGTGGTGGTGCATGCCTTTAATCCTAGCACTCGGAAGGCAGAAGCAGGTGGATCTCTGTGAGTTCAAGGCCAGCCTGGTCTACAGAGCAACTTCCAGGACAGGTGGAGCTATAGGGAGACCCCATCTCAAAAAGACCAAAAGAAACAAATTCTATTTGTTTTAATGGTTAATTTAAGCAGAATAGCTGGCTTTACAATATTAGGTTCTTACACTATCTGGGCATATCAGGGCATTGCACATGCAATCCTGAAGCTAGATGCCATGGACCTGTTCCTGTATTCCTGCTGGTGCTGGTTAGCTTTGACAACTTGATACAAACTAGTGATGTGAGAAGAGGGAATGGGAATTGAAGGATTTTCTCCATTGGATTGGCCTGTTGCTGAGACAATTCCTTAATTACTAATTTATGTCGGAGGGCTCAGTCCACTGCAGGTGGTGGCACCCTTGGGCAGTTTGAGAGATAGCTGAGCAAGCTAGGGAAACAAGCCAGCAAGTGGCGTTCCTCTGTGGTCTCTGCTTCAGTTCCTGCTTCCAGGTTGCTGCATTGGGTTCCTATCCTGGCTTCCTTGATGCTGGACTGCAACTTGTAGGATGAAATAGCCGTATCCTCCCCATGGTCTTTGGGCCATGGTGTTCATCATAACAACAAGAAGCAAACTAGAATACAGTTCTCTTCTGACCTCCCTTTGTATAGACCCACAGCCTGCTAAAAGTTACGGGGTAAGGGAGTAAACAGCAACCCTTGTCTTCAAACACTTTTCAAAACTGTGGGAGCCCTTCCCTGCCCTAAAGTGGCTCCTGCCTTGTGGAAGCCTCTGAGCCCCTCTTCCTCTCAGAAAAGGAATTGTTTGGCCATTGATCCCTGGGTATAGGCCTGCGGTAAAGTTCAAGGTCACTTTCATTTCTAATCACTGCTCTCAGTTGCTCTCAAATTTTGATTGAAAACTGTTACTTGCTTATGAGCCTATATTTTAGCTTCTTTTGATTTTATTCTTCTCATTTTTATTCTTTTTCTGTTTGCTACTAAATGTTGATGCAAAGGGACTATTTTTCAAAGAATAACTTAGTGTTCCCTCAACATGGGAAATGAAAGATAAAATTTTGTTTTAATCGTTTTATGAAAATATCAAGTTTCACTCTGTTACATTCTACTCTATAACCAAGTTTATTCAGAAGGCTTATTCATATTTTATATTGTGCCCTATGTTTTCTTCAATAGATATGTGTTTTATATATTTCTGAGCCAGAATAAACATATAAATAATGCACAGAATAAATGTTTTGTCTACAATATTGGGGCACTGGTCATATTTTCCTTACTGTAAGTGTGAATTTCTGGGTTTTTTTGTCTTTTTGAGACAGGGTCTCCCTGTATCTCTGGCTGTCCTGGAACTTGCTATGTAGACCAGGCTGGCCTTGAACTCAGAGAGATCTGCCTGCCTCTGCCTCCCAAGTGCTAGGTTTAAAGGCATGAGCCACCACACCCCCGAATTTCTATATTTTTATTTTTTTTTCAAAGCCAATTTTTATTGAAGCTTTGTACATTTCATACAAAATTTCCAATCAAATTTAGACCCGTGTACCCTTCTTTGCCCCCCACCCCACCAGAGCTCATGCATTCTGCCAAACACATCTTTTGTCTTTTTCTCAGTCTCTTTTAAAATTTTTGATGCAGAAGTTTACTGTTTAGAGCAGAAGTTCATCATTTTAGTCAGTTCTTTGACCCAATGACCCAATCTTTTTGTTGTTGTTGTTGTTCCAATTTGTATCACTCCAAAATATGCATATATATGTATATGCCATATATGTCTTTTAGCATCTTCAGCTTATGATTTTTTTTTTTATTAGGCTGAAAGATGTCATGTTTGAAGGCTCCTGCTTGGCAAACCCAAACAACCAACGGTCCTGACCTTGTGCTCCACACTGGGGTTTTTCCTTCCCGTGGTCATCAAATGAGGTCCAGTAAACACCACATCCTGTCTTGATCCTCCTCTACTGGTCTCCATGATACAGCCTGGGTAGTCCAACAATGGCAGTCTATACTCTGAAGAGGCTGAAACCCCAGTAGTAGCTCAGTCCACAATCTGTATGTCTCAGTAGTCCCCATCTGGCACTGAAGGTTTGGAGGATTCTTGGAGAGACATGAGTCTTCAGTCCATATTGGAAGGTTGAAAAGCTGTGTCTCATTTCTTTGAAGAATGGCAAAAGCAGTGGCAGCCTCAGGGTAGCTGCACTTGCCAGTAAGACAGGCAAAACAACTGTGTTCTTTTTTTTTTTTTTTTACTTTTTGTCTTTTTACTAAGATCTCAAGTTTTATACCTGAAGTACAATTTCTCAGGCCTTACTAATTATTTATTTCTGGTTATACTTTCCTTTTGGATGCTTAAGGACACACTGTTAGCCCAGATTAACCAAAGTTTTTGTTTTCTCAAAGTCAGTTGAGGATCAGGTCCTCAGGTTTTTTGGGGAGGAGGAAGTCCCTGGCTCCTTTTGGCTTTTCATTTACCAGTTCTATCTACTTGAGAACAAAGTCAAGTCTTGCTAGACCAGGCTACCCTTTTTGAAGCATGAGCAGACTTTCCTCTTTATAGACTGGACACTGGCTGAAATCCCATTAGTGGATCTCCAAGACCTCCCTGCACAGGAAGACTGGTGACTCACATTTGCAGGCCATTTCAAAAGCTGTCCCCATACATAGTATATTTTTAATAAAGAAAAACTTCTAGTATATATGATCTTAAGAAAGTTACTTGTTCCATACTTTAGTCTATTTTTCTATAATATTTTACTTCATAATACTACTGAGTCAATTTATGTAAGTGAATTAGTGTGTACTGAATATTGAGAATGGTGCTGGATACCTTGTAAGTTCCTTGTGTGGTTATTGCTGTTATTGTGATTACACTTTGCTCAATTATAAATTTAGTCTTTAAATTCTAACTTAGTCTTCTTAGTCAGAATTGGGGAACTTGTCTGTCTCTGTTCATATCTTCCTTTATTTCTTCACAAAGTTACTCTCTCCTTCTTTCCCTCCCTCTCTTCCTCCTTCCTTCCCTCCTTCTCTCCCTGCCTTCCTTCGTTCCTTGTTTCCTTCTTTCCTTTCAGACATAAATCTATACCCCAGTGGGACAAACTCATGTGTTGATGTGGCATCAATGCTGGCTACATCATGGACCCTCATAGACTCCTGAGACGATTAAGATCTTTGCAATTCTGAGGATTGGATACAAACAGCTTTGTATCAGCCTTATACTCAAAGAACTGCCTTCACCAATACTACCACAACCTTGGTTAGGAAAGCATAAATGGAGCTGCATTTCCCGGGATGACAGGGTAGTAAATGCAGGACATTGCCTTAGAACCTGTCAGGATGGTGAATACTTGTAATAGTTTGATCTCAATGAGTTTGATCATCAGAACAGTGTCCACCACAGATGGGACCTCTGGTAACATTCCAGTCAGGTAGAAGCATACGGCCCTGTACATTAGGCCTCTAATCCAGTAGTCTTGGTTCACAAGGGCATCAGAGTGGTAGGCAGCCCATAGCAGTATGTGCCTCATTGGTGGATACGGTTGTGAATAAGGAATAGGGGCTGCTCTTTTCATGATAATTCTGCCCAAACCCCAGTGGATTCTGCAACCCCTCACCACATGCTGTTGACTAATGATGAGGCACTTGTCCCTCTATAGCCACGGAGAGAACTGAAGAAATGGACAATCTTTCTTGGGGATGTTTCCTGGGACAAAATGCAAGCTGCACCCACTTCAGATTGGGAACAATCTTCAGATTGGGAACAAACCTGGACTTGGATCAAATTTTAATACTAAAACCAGCAACACACTTTTAGGCCCTTCAACAGATCCAGGCTGCAGGGTAGGTTGTTCTGCCACTTGGATCCTATGATCTAGAAGATCCCATAGTACTTGACGTGTCAGTAGCAGTGCTGCTTGGAACCTTTGTCAGGCTCCCACGGGTGAATCACAGATGATATACTTGGGAATTTGAAACAAGACCCTGTCATTATCAGAAGTCAACTATTCTCCCTTTAAGAGACACCCATTGTCCTCCCATTGGACCTTAATGAAACTGAGCATTTGATAATGAGCTATGGATCCCCAGAATACTAACGCTTTGGATTAGTGTCTACTATATGGTAGCGTTCCTCCTGTAGCCACGATTCACTGATCTAGGCATCAATCCTAGGATCTGGCTACCAAGTTTGACTTTCTGCTCCCATGAGCATATGCTATACTGGCCTAGAAGTTCAGGTTCCTGAGGGAAGAGTGCTTCTGCCAGGAAGTACAACAAAAATTCCACTGAACTGGAAGCTAAGACGCTCCATTCCCATTGTCTGGGACTCCCAATGCGCTTGAGTCAAAAGGCAAAGGAAGGAATTACAGTGTTAGAAGGGTGATTGATCCAGGTTACCAGGGTGAAATTGGACTGCTTTTCTGTGATGGAGGTAAGAGAGTATGTCTGGAGAACAGGAGATCTTTTAGGGCATTTTTGGTGTTACAATGTCTTGTGATCAGGTCAGTGGGAACCCAGTCCAGGCAGGATGATAAAGGCCCTGGACCCTTGGGGAATGAAGACACAGGTCACCCCTCCAGGTAAGGAATCCAGACCTGCCAAGTTGCTTGTTGAGGGTGGAGGAAGTAGAGATGAGTAGAGGAAGGAAGTTATAAACACCAGCTAAGGCCATATCCTATCTACAGAAAGGAAGATTTCAATATCTACAAGTATTTCTGTCTTCTGTTTGCATATATATATATATATATATATATATATATATATATATATATATATATGAAGCAGATATTTGTTTCACTCTTCCATTTCTTTATCATGTATTATAACACTGATTGAGATAATATCAATCCCATTAGTTAAGTATTGTAAATCTATATTATCATATATATTTAAGTTATGGAACACTAAAAGACTATGCATTTCTTAAAGGACATTGCCACCTATTCTGGGGAAACTATAACATGTTTGTGCCTAAGATACTTATATATTTTTAAAGGAATTATGACCTTGTTATTGTTTTCTTTTATAAATTAAGCATGATTTAAGGAGATGCTGTCAGGTGTCGAGTTGACAAGGCTTGGACTTGTGATGGTTAACCTTGATTGTCAACTTGATTGGATCTAAAATTAAATAAGAGATAAGTAATTGGGCATATCTGTGTGAGATTTTCTTCATCAGGTTATTTGAAGTGGGAAGAACCTCCCCGCAATGTGACTGGCAGTTTTTAGTGGCAGCCCAGATAAAAGGGGTTTCAAGACAAAGTTCTCTGCTTCTTGCCTCACTCCCCTCACACTCCGCTGGTGAGTTCATCTACATTGCTGCCACGGCTGCTGCTTCCCTTCTCTTTGCATCCCTTCTCTAAAATAAAAACGAGTTTCTTTGGGCTTCCAATGTCAACTGAATACCAGGGGCTCTCCAGGAATCCTCCAGGTCTTCAGCATCAGGTTGGGGCTGCGGAGGCACTGAACCTCATGGATTACCAGGTTCTCAGCTTCTCTAGTGTAAAGACAGCCATTGCAGAGCTTCTTGGACCATATGGTATAAGCCAGTCTTTCAGCTGGCTTCCTCCAGGGAACCCTGAGTAGTACAAATGGAATCACAGAGGACCTGGAATTAGGTTCCAGTCTATAATCAGGGTGATGAAATAGCGACAATGAATGCAGCTTCAGAGAAAATAGGCACCCTGCTTGAATTTCTGGAAGGCTAAGTACAAACAAGGCCAAGTTACAAAGACTGGAATAAATACTTGATCCCATTATGTATATACAATGTCCCTTAGCAACAAATGTCAAGAACATGCAGAGAACCATGACCTCTCTCCATTGCCCAAGTAAATTACTAAGACAACTCTTAGATAGAGAATTTAAAACATCTGCTTTACAGCAATGCAACAGGGTAAGACAACACAAAGGAATATTTCAATCCTCTAACAGAAAAACTTACCAGAAACAGACTCAATTCTTTAATCAAAAAGAAATGTTTTAGCTGAACAATACATTAAACAAAATTAAAAACATGATAGCAGGTATGATTAAACAAATGGATCAGAGAGGAATTAGGAAGCTCAAAGAGAGGAAATTTGAAAAGATACAGTCAGAGGTACAAAAGAAAATAGAATAAACAAAACTTATAGGAGCCTTGGGACAGCAATAAAAGAGTAAATCTTATTATTGGAATTCAAGACTTAAGATATCACATAAGAAGACAGCTTGTTTAAAGAGATAATAATAGAAAATGCCAAATGTGAAAATAGATACAAATATGAAGATACATGTGTATCAAAAAGTCCACCATAACTAGCCCAAAACCTAATAAAGTCTCAAATTCCAAAGATGAAGGGAAGATTCTCTTGGAGGCAAAAGACAAGAAATAAATAATATGTAAAGGTGTCCAGATTCATCTGACAGCTGAGTTGTCAGCTGAAACATTGTGAGTTAAGGAGTGGCCTGAAATTTCATTGCCAGGGGAAAAAGTCCTTGCCAAACAAGAATACTGTACCTAACAAAACTTTCCTTTGTAATTGGAGTGACAAAGGTAATCCTAGATAAAAGCTGAGAGAATATATCTTCACCAGATCTGTCTTATAAGAAATACTAATTGAAGTTTATCAAAGTGAGGGACAAGAAACAAACAAATATAAAATTCACTAGAAAGAATAACTATGCAAATAAAGTCAGGAGACTAAATATAGATTTGGTATACAAACCATTCATATCTTTAGTATGAAGACTAAAATGCAAAACAATTAAAATAGTAACTACATTAATATGTTCAGATAAGCAAACAAAATGTATAGAATGAACATCAAAAATTCTAAATGTGGAAAAAAGGAAGAAAAATGTGGAGTTCTTTGTTATTATATTTTATTTTAATAAAAATTGCTGTATTGTAATGAACTCACAAATAAAATCACCAGAGAGATTAATGTCTTTTCTTATCTTTATGGTAATATTTTAAAAAACACTTGAAAGTAACTTGGCAATCAAAAGATTGTTTATGTTAATCTCAAATAAAATACAGTAGACAGGGGCTGGAGAGATAGCCTAGCAGTTAAGAGCAACGACTGCTCTTGCAGAGGACCCGGGTTCGATCCCCAGCACCCACATGGCAGCTGAGAACTGTCTGTAACTCCAATTCCAGGAGAACTCCAGTTCCAGGGGAATCCGACACCCTCTTCTGACCTCCATGGCATTGCACGACACAGGTGCACAAACCTACATGCAGACAGTACATTCATACACATAAAAAATTTAAAAAAATACAGTAGACAATGAAACAAAACAATGTACCAAAATACATTAATAAAGAATAATAATTTGACTACAAGGGAACATTGTAAAAGAGAAAGAGAAGGAAGGGGCAGTAAAACTAGAAAACGAGTTATAAAGTGGCTATTATAAGACCTTACCTATTGGTAATTATTTTATATGTAAATGGACTACATTCTTCAATGTAAAGAGATAGAGTAACTGAACATTTTTAAAAGACCCAACCATAAGTTATTTACTTCACCTTAAGGATACACATAGACTAAGAATGAAGTGTTGGAACAGGATATTCTGTACAAATAGGATCCAAAAGAAAGCAGTTAGCCATCCCATAGAAAACATACTTTAATCCCAAAGAAGTAAAAAGAGATAAATAAAGTTATTAGATAATGATAAAGAGGCACCTAGGCATGCTAGCATACTCTTGTAATCCCAGCATTCAGGAGGCTAACACAAGAGCATCATGAGTTCAAGGCCAGCTAGAGCTACACATTGAGGCCTTTATCTCAAAATAAGAATGGGTTAAAACAAGAGTACATAACAATTCTAAACAGCTATTCACCCAACATGAGTACTCAATACAAGGAAAATATTAATAGACTAAAGGAAGGAAAGGACTTCATACAGTAACAATTGAGCTTTAGCACCTTGCTTTTAACAATGGAATGACATCCAGACAGGAAATCAACAAGAAAACAGTAGTTAAATTGCATCTTGGATCAAACAGATGTAATAAACATCTATAGAACATTCCAGGGGCTGGAGAGACGGCCTAGCAGTTAAGAGCACGGACTGTTCTTGCAGAGAACCCGGGTTCGATCCCCAGCGCCCACATGGCAGCCGAGAACCATCTTTAACTCCAGTTCCAGAGGAATCCAACGCCCTCTTCTGACCTCCGCGGCATTGCATGACACGGCCGCACAAACCTACATGCAGACAGTACATTCGTACACATAAAACAGGACAGCTGGTACTAAAAGGGAAACACTATCTCAAAACGTCAAATAAAAAAACCCCAAAACATTCCATCCAAAAATTGAAGAAAATGCACTATTCTCAACACCACATAAGCTATTTTCCAGGATTAATTGTGTAATACCTATGACAACTGACAGCAAACTTTTAAAAACTGGAATAGTATTGTCAGAAGTCTTGAAGTTCTCCCAAACCGTACAGGCTACTGCCATTGCCCTTGGTTGCCCCCAGAACTTGATGGTAAAACCCTATTGCTGAAGACATCACACATTAGCCATAGGACATGGAAATATCAAGTCAGCAAAGTCTAGGAAGAGTCCTCCCTGTTGCTAGCTCTCATAACATTGGAAGATGCTATGCCATCTGCTAGGTGGGGGAGAGTCATGAATAATCTTACCCAGTTTTGAACCCTGTAAACTGCAAAAATGACTGGCATATTAAGATATATCCTAAGGTGGTACACTAGTGACATGAATGTTCTAAGGTAATCATGTCCTTTCTGATTGGAGTTAAGACCCTCTTTACAGGAGGAAATGCATGTGAATCTGGCCAAGAATCTATGATTGGGGAGCTCACAGGACACCAGGAGTAAATCTACTACTATTATTTTGCTAAATCATCATAGTATCAAAATGCTTTCTAAATTCATATCTCTCTGCTCATCTCCCTGCAGTTGTTAGACCCCATCAGAGAAGTTTGTGCAGAGGATAGTGGTTAACACAGAAATTCACAACTGGTCAAAGTGCAGAGAATAAGAGCTGGAAAGATAGCTCAGTAGTTTATAGCACTTGCTGCCCTTTCAGAGGAACCAGGATTGTTGGTGGCTCAAAACCATCCACAACTCCAGTTACCAGGGGATTCTTCACCCTCTTCTGGCCTCTGTGGGTACTGCAGGCATGTGATGAACCCACATACATGCAGACAAACAACTCACACACATAAAGTACAAATACATAAAATTATTATTTCAAGGGGTAATTTTTGAGACAAGGTCTCCCTTTAATCCCAGCTATCCTGGAGCTCACTCTGTAGAGCAGGCGGGCCTTGAACTCACAGAGATCTGCCTGCCTCTGCCTCTCGAGTGCTGGGATTAAAGGTGTGCACCACCAGGCCTGGCACTAAAGATGGTTCTTAGCCACTGTATGGGTACTGGGAATTGAACCCAGGTCCTCTGCAAGAGCAGTCAGTGCTCTTAACCAGTGAGCCATCTCACCAGCCCCATAAAATTATTTTTAATGTGCACAGAATAAATGACTGTGCAAGGTTCAATCACAAATGGGGCATCGATATAAGACCCCCCTCCCTGAGGCTTAGGGACAGACCACCATGTAAGAGTTGCCAGAAAGATTCTAAGTGCCAGATGTCAGGGAGTTCTAGAGAAAAACTGTGTCTTCTGGACAGGATAAGATGGCTATAGTCATGAACTCACAATGGCTATGGTTCCTTGCATAAGACCTGCACGAAATCAAGCCAGGCAACATTCCCTGGAGGCAGAAGTAGCTCATAAGTTCCCACCTTTAACTGAGTAACTATGTGCTGTTGATGGCTTCTGAGGAACAGAGAGTCAATTTTCTTTAAAGTTGTGTCTTCTGGTAGGTTGAACACACTCCACTGGATGACCTTACACACAGAAGTATATGGGCAGCACAAGTTAGAATCAGTGGGTTACTAATTTTTAAAAAAGGATACAGAGTTGGTAAGGGGAAGAGAGGTGAAGTGAATGTTGGAGAGGTTAAGGGGAGCATTTGCACGTGAATGTGATCAAAATATCCTAACAACATTCTCAAAAATAGAATTATTTATTTAAAAATAAAACACTGAATATTTTATATGACAATACAATGAATTTAAAATCAGTAACAGAAGAAACAAAACTGGAAACTATTAAGTACCTGGAAATTAAACATTTACTTTCAATTGGCAAATTATGGAAGATATCAGGAAAGAAATTTTAAAAGTTTTTGAAACTATGAAAATGGAAGATATGAAGATGTGCAGGACACAGCCAAAAGGCATTACTAACATAATGCCTACATCAAGAATCATTATATTAGTAATGCCTACATCAAGAACCAGAAAGGCCGGGCATGGTGGTGCACGTTTTTAATCCTAGCACTTTGGAGGCAGAGGCAGGTGGATCTCCGTGAGTTCAAGGCCAGCCTGGTCTACATAGAGAGTGCCAGGCCAGCTGGGACTAAAGGGAGACCCTGTCTCAAAAAGACAAAAAAAAAAGAATCAGAAAGATCTCACATAAACAACTTATCGCCGCATGACAAAGAAAAAAATAACCAAACACCAAATTATAACTAACACTAATCCTTAAACTAGTTCAAAAAAATGAAAAAGAGGTAATTCTTCTAAATTCGTGAGCTCCTGATACCAAATCCAGATAGACACAACAAGAAGCAAATTATATGGCAACATTATTGAGCATAGATGGAGAAACCCTCAACAAAATAATAGAAAAACAAATCTGACAGCATATTTAAAAGATTATTAATTGTGATCAAAGGGGATTCACCCTGTCAGCGTAAGGCTGGTTCAACATACATAAATCAGTAAACACAATACATCACATCAGCAGAATGGAGGAAAACAAATGCACTGTCATCTCAATAGAGGTGAGAAAAACCATTTGATAAAATCCACCATATCTTCTTGCTATATATTCTGAAAAAAAAAATGGGTATAGAAGGGAGATAACTTAACATAATAAAGGAAAAGTTAAAGTCAACAGGAAATCATACTAAATGCAGAAAACCATACAAATTTTCCTTCAAGATCTGAACAAGACAAGGATCCCCATTTCCATCACTTTCATTCAGAATTATACTGGAAGTCCTGGCCAGAAAAAATTTAAAGATATCCTGATTGGAAATGAGGAAGTCAAATTGTTACCATTTCATTTACAGGTGGCATGTTCTTATATATCGAAAACTTCTAAATCTACAAAACAAAACAAAACAAATTTAAACTAAGAAGTAAAGTAGCAAAGTTTCTGTACACAAAACCACTGTATAAAAATCAGTAATACTGGCCAGGCATGGTGGTGCATGGCTTTAATACTAGCATTTGGGAGGCAAAGGCAGGCTGATCTCTGTGAGGTCAAGGCCAGCCTGGTCTACAGAGTGAATTCCAGGCCAGCTGGGGCTACAGGGAGACCCTGTCTTTAAAGGACCAAAAAAAAAAAAAAATCAGTAATATTGCTATAAACAAACACCAAATTGCTTGAAGGAGAAGTCAAGAAAAAACATCCTATTAAAAGCTACAGAAAACTAAAGCAGCCAGGAATAAATTTAATCAAAGAGTAAGAGATGGCCATAAAATAGTGATGAAAAAATTGAAGAGGATCCCTCAAATGGAAAAATACCCTATATGAGAAAAACTGATATTATTAAAATGTCTCCATGGCCCAAAGTCACCAGTAGATTAAATGCAATCTTTCTCAACATAATAATGTTATTCTTCACAAATAGGAAAAGCAATCCTGACTAATGCAATTATATCAAACTGAAAAGCTTCTGCACAGAAAAGGAAACAACAGAGTAAAAAGAAAAGCTATAGAATGGGAGAAAACACAATCATCTATTCATCTGAAAAGTGAGTAGCATTCAGAATATCTAGAGTATTAAAAAACTCAGTGGGAAAAGGAAAGAGAGAGAGAGAGAGAGAGAGAGAGAGAGAGAGAGAGAGAGAGAGAGGTCAGAGTTAGCTTAGCCAATACAGTGCTTAACCTATACACATGAGTTTGAGTCATAGAATTCATATAAAAAATGCCAGATGTGTAGCAGGGCATGGTGGCCCACGCCTTTAATCCTAGCACTTGGGAGGCAGAGGCAGAGGCAGACGGATCTTTGTGAGTTCAAGGCCAGCCTGGTCTACAGAGTGAGTTCCAGGACAGCTGAGGCTACAGGGAGACCCTGTCTCGAAAAGACCAAAAAAAAAAAGAAAAAATGCCAGATGTGGTGACAAGCTCTTCTAATCTCAAAGCTAGGGAAATAGACACAATTGGATTTCCCAAAGCCGGTTGCCTAACTAGCCTAGCTTAGTGAGCCCCAGGCCAAGTGAAAATGCTATTTTGGGGCTGGAGAGATAGCTCAGTGGTTAAGAGCACCGACTGCTCTTGCAGAGGACCTGGGTTCGATTCCTAGCACCCACATGGTGGCTAAGAACCGTCTTCAACTCCAGTTCCAGGGGAATCCAACACCCTCTTCTGACCTCCGCAGCACTGCACGACATGGGTGCACCAACCTGCATGCAGACAGTACACTCATACACATAAAAAAATAATAAAAAAAAAGAAAATGCTGTGTCAAAAAACGAGATAGTTGGCTCTTAAGGAATGAGACCTGAAGTTATCCTCTGGCTTCCACATGCATGGACACACATATATGTACCCATGAATACCACACATACACATATTCACACAAAGAAAACATTCAAGAAAGTGAAGACAGAGAGAAAGACAGAGATTGTAGAACTAAATACACATTTCTCAAAACAAGACAAACCTACAGCCTGCCTCCAGCCCTCTCTTCCTCCCTCCTTCCCTCTCTCCTCTTTTTGTTTCTCATCACCTTTTTCTGTCAGCTTACATATCCTGGATTACAATATCTGATGTGCTAGCTATTCTTCAAGAAGTAATGATAATGTACACTTCCTCCATCTACAACATTTTACCACTGGCTACATTTGAACATACATGAAAACATCAAATAGCTCAATCTAATTTAATGTGTGAGAAAAATGACTCAATTTTATTTTACTATGGGCCATAAAAAACAGAAACTATTAAATGAAGATAATGCCTTTTATAACTTAAACATCCCTGGAAGGTTTTCAGAATAGCTATGATCTACCTTTCTGAGTAAGCGTATATCAGTAGAAAAACAGTTAGGTGCAGTAATGACTTTTACAATATGGATATGCTCTGGACAGATGACTTTTGCTTGACCTTACTACCAAAAAGTTAATCTTATCTTAGCCTGTTTATAAGGTAGACAAGCTCACTGAGCCTTATGCTTCTCTTATGACATAGTCATATGGCCTTAACACTGCATGATCCTTCCTTGCCCTGGACCAAAATAATAGATGAATGTGTATAGGTAAACTTTACATATCAAAGTGCTTATCTCATTGTAAACAATGAGAAACAATTATAACATGTTTATGGTTGTGTATATGTGTTGGTCTGATCCCTATATGTTAGGGATCAGAAAATGACAAAATTCTCTGATAAGGGTCTGACTCTTCTTTCCCCATTTCATGCTTGATACTCTGTTTCAATAAAAGAAAGAGTAGGCTCCTGTTCTGGAAGACAGTTCTAAGAAAATTCAAAAGGAATGGGATTTCAACAGTTGGTGTCAGTTCTTGGCTTGGAAATGGTGGTTAAGAGTCAGGTTCTTTTTACTTAAGCATCACTGTAATGTAGCTTTGCATGATAAATACCACCAGTATCTGACAAGGGATGATAATAAATACCATAAGTATCTGACAAGGGATGATAATAAATACCATAAGTATCTGACAAGGGATGATAATAAACTTGACCCTGTTTGTTTTAAATTTCTTTTTCCATGGTACGGTTTTTTCAGGATGTTCATACCTACATTAAACATATTCTCATTATAAATTGGTATAAAAAGGGCTGGAGCTGGCCTAGCGGTTAAGAGCACAGACCGACTGCTCTACAGAGGACCGGGTTTCTACCCCACCCCCACAGTGCAGCCGAGAGCCGTCTGAACTCCAATTCCAGGAGAACTCCAGTTCCAGGGGAATCCGACACCCTCTTCTGACCTCCGCGGAATTGCAAGACACGGGTGCACAAACTTGCATGAACAGTAACATGTACAATTCATACACATACAGAAATAATAAATTAATAAAAAATAATAAAATTGTATAAAAAGCAGCGAATATGGTTTTATTTTTTCTATATTTTTGTTGAATTTTGTGAATTATATCAAAACATCTTAATCATCTTTATACCCCTGTCCCATCCACACTTCCCCATACACCCCAACCACTGATCTGCATCCAATGTTAGTGCCTCCCAGCTGTCCTTGTACTAAGATCGTCCTTCAGTTCAGTCAGCCTATCTAGAGTCTACTTCTTAAAGAAGATCAACTCCCCTCATCTGGAGTAATCAGCTGCAATAGTCTTGGTTAATGTTGAGCCTGCTGCCCATTTCTCCATTTCTTTGGTGGGTTTTTGTCTACTTGAATTTGCATGAGTCTTATGCTGACACCATTGCTATAGGTTATATAGCAGGGTCCCAGGAGCCTGATAAGCCTTGTTTCCATAGGGTCATGCACCTTTCTGCCCTGGCTCTCATAACTTTTCTTCCTCCTTTCTGCAATGTCCTGAGCCCTGGGTGGGTGAGGTTTCAATATGAGGAGTCCTGTCCAGGGACCAGCACTTTACAGACTCTTGCTCTCTACACTTTGGCCATTTGTGGCCTTTGTCAGTAGACTATAGTAACAAGAGGATTAGCCTGATAAACCAAGAGATCTTGACTTCTGAATAATCTTGGCCCAAACCATTTAATTTCCTCAGCTCACATTTTCTCAGATTAAAAAATTAAAACCAAAAATTGAAGGCCATTTGCATTAGTTAGTTTTTTCATTGCTGAACTGAATATCTGACAAGAAGCAGCTTAAGGGAGGGAATGGATATTTGGTTCACAGTTTGAGGGGAAAGAGTCCACCATGGAAGGAAGGCCTGGTAGTGAGGTAAGGCTGGCCACAGTGTCCAGTCAGGAAGCAGAGAGGGTAATGGTGGTGCTCACCAGGCTCCTCCCCTCCCCTTTTGAATGTTCTGGATTTTCAGCCCCTGTGATGGCCATGTCTGTATTCAGGGTGGCCTTCTACCCTCAGTTAAAACAACCTGAGTGATCCTAAATGATCCTAAATGCACTCAAGTTGACAATAATGATAAACCATCATGCCAATCTAATTCTGAACTTCAAAACTAAATTCTTAGAAGAGACACTAGCAATGGTATAGGTGTATGAAGAATTAAATAAATGTTAGCTAGTAATAAAGAATATTTATTATGTACATGGTTAATTAATAATAGGTAATTTGCATTACTTAGTAGTCATACTCATTTTTTGCTAGTTGTTCACTGTAGATTGACCCACATGCTCTGAGTTGAAGCTCTGTTTTCCTTTTGTGAAAATATTCTACTTTATGTTTATATCTGATGATTAGCCATCAACCCTGGATTTTATTTCCAAGTGTATAATTCATGATGTATAAGTCAGAATATTGTCATTAATTACAATTCTATGCACTAAGGAGATGATAGCTCAGTAGGTAAGAGCTTTCTCTGCAACCATAAGGAACCTGCATTTGAATCTCCACTACCATAAAAAGTACGGCATGATCACACGTGCCTGTAACTCCAGAACTCGAGAGTAGAGGCAGGTGTACCCCGAAATCTTGATGGCCAGCCAGCTTAGCAGAAAAGACAAGCTTTCAGTTCAGTAAGAGATGCTATCTCAAGAAACTAAGACAGAGAGTGGTAAGGAAGACTCCTGATGCCTCTTGCTGTGCCTCTAAATGCAGGGAAATGGGTGCACAGACCTGCACGTTCACGAGCATGAACAATATACACATAGACCACACATATAATGCACCACACACACACACACACACACACACACAAACACACACCACACACTTTCTAAGCTAATCAATATCATTATTCATTTCAATATCAGTATTCATTTCAGTGGCCCTAAACCATATCGATCTTAGGGGCCACTATTGTTTGTCCTATCAAGACAGCAAAGCATGACATGTTTTGTCCTCCTGGAGAAGTCTCTTGTGCATCTCCAAAGAGTAGTCCTGCTCTATGCAGTGGTAAAGAAAGATGACATCATGAACTTTGCAGGTAAATGGTTGGAGCTAGAAAATATCATGCTGAGTGAAGTAACACAGTCCCAGAAAAACAAATGACGAATGATATCCCTCATCTGTGGGTGCTAGCACCAATTACCTAATTGTATGGCAAACTGAGCAATGTCAATGTGATCTGAAAACAACTGTGCTCTTATATTGTAGAATCCCTTAAAAAATAAACAAAGAAAAAAAAAGAGTAGTCCTGCTCAAATCACCATGCTACAGAAAATAGATCCTTCCTCTCCACATCCTCCCAGCTTGGGACAGATTTACTTATTGGTTCATGCTTGGTTTGCTTCCCCACTAGTATGTAGGTTTTATGGGAGCAAGAACTTGTCTCCTTTGATAACTTCTCTCCAGACTCTAAAACAAGACTTGGCACTGTGTAGACCAGGTTAGGCTTGATCTCACAGAGATCTACCAACTTCTGCCTCCCAAGTGCTGGGATTAAAGGCATGTATCAACATTCCCGATGTTTTAACTTTATTATGAGTGATTGTTTTTCCTTCCCTCCTTCTTCACCCTTGATGTATCCAGTTGTCTTGAGTAAAGGAGAAGATAAATAAAGCCATGCCTTGTCTCTGGCTACGTGAATTCCTGTGCTTTTCAGATCTATTTTCTTTCAAGCCCTTAACTAGTCTTGGGTAGATCTCATCTCTGAAGAAGCTACCAAAATGTCAGATTGTGTAATTGTCTCCATCCATCTTGATTGCTAGAAATGCTCTGATTGACATCCAGGCTCATTTTAAAGAAACTAGGAGAGAAATTTAGTGACTTCAAGAGAAATTTGATACCACACACCTTCCCCAAGAAGGTCATAACAACTCTCAAATATGTGAAGAACTGATCTTGTTCCAGGTACTGAACTAACAATCCCTTTATAGTCAGCTGGGTAATAGTCAAGTGAGAGCAAATCCTTATCCCTGGAACCTAATCTGAATATATTAGTTATTTTTCCCATTATTGTGGCCAAAAACCACTTAAGAGAAACACTGAATCGGGATCACAGTTTCAGAGGGCTAAGTCGAAGGCCACTTGGCTCTGTTCTTCTGGACCTTCCGTGAGGCAGAATACCTTGGCAACAGAAGTGTAAAACAAGCTGTACTCAGCATGGTGGACAGGAGGTAGAGAAAGAGATGGGAGGGGCCAGAAACAAGTGCCCCATAGGACAAGACCCTACTGACCTCTTCCTCCAGCTGGGCCCTGCTTTCTGAGGATTCTACACTCTCCCACATGAAGGCCACCAGCTGCGGACCATCGAACAACACATGAGCCTGTGAGCAGCAAGTCATAACAGCAGATGTGATCGTGTTCAAGATCTTGACAAGCACAGGTGATCCTCCATGATGAGGCTGGTCCCTAAATGCAATCATAAGTGTTCTAATGGGAACAAGTCAGAGGAAAACAGGAAACAGGCAAAGAGGCAGAAGCAGCTGGGCCACGGAGGCCTAGGCCGGGACGTCGGCAGCCAGCAGAAGTCAGAAGAGGCATGGAAGGGAGATCCTACAACTTCTCCTAGCCTCCAGATGCACCAGAACACATGTGACACACATGCAGATGAGAACATACACACATAAAATAAAAATAAATAAATCCGATTAAGAGTACTGAGTGCTTTTGCAGAGAACCCAGGTTTGGTTCCCAGCACCCATTTGATAGCTAACAACCATCCAAAAACTCCACTTCTAGGGGATCTGGTGTCCTCTTTTGGCCTCCACAGGTATTACACATCAGTACACCTACCTACGTGCAGGCAAAACACCTATACACATAAAATAAAAATAAATAGAAGATGCAGAGCTGGAGAGATGGCTCAGCAATTAAGAGCACTGTCTGTTCTCACAGAGGACCAGGGTTTGATTCCTAGCACCCACATGGCAGCTAAGAACTGTTCATACCTCCAGTTCCAGGGGAATCTGACACCTTCTAACTCTGCAGGCATTGCGTAACATGGGTGCACTTACGTACATGCGGGCAATGCACTCATACACATAAAATAAAAACAGTAAAAATATATAAGATGCATAATGATCATACTGCAGAGATTAAGAGACTGTAGAGTGCTCAGTCCTAATGGGACACTTGTATTCTAGTCCTCCCTCAAGGCTCAGGGAACATTGCAGAAGAGGGGAGAAAGATTTTAAGAGACAAAAGTGGTGGATGAATACAACAAAACAGCATTTTCTAGATACAGTAGAGCAGTTGTACATATGGACACAAGCAGTTGGGACACTATGTATGCACACTACCTACACAAGCACAAGCCAGAAAAAAAAAAAAAAAAAAACAGCACAGAGCGGAGAAGAGGGCAAGAAGCCCCAACCCCAGCTGAGAAAGATTTGACAATAACTGCTGGAGAGGGAAAGGCAGTTTCCTTTAAGGGCATGACATGGCCTAGTTGACCATGCTTGAGGGAATGGACTTGTACCCAACAGTATTTGAGGAACACAAATTGGACTCAAATGGCCATAAAAAAACTAGAGAGCAAAGACAGGAAGTGAGGGGTTAGGGAGGTGGGTCTGGGAGGAAATGGGAGGGAGGTTGAATATAATCAAAATAAATTGTACAATATTCTAAAAAAAATCAATAAAAATTGTTTTACAAGATGTGCAATGAGGATTTCTATACATTATGTATATGCTTCAGGGCTTGGAAGAATTTCATGGAGGACCAGTTGATTGACACAATAAGGAGCACACTGTGTTGATGTGTCTGTGTCTGAAAGAGTGCTACAAATGTATGCAAGTTCAAAAATATTGCTGGATGAGTCTGTTTTCTTGAAGGCAAGATGCACAATGATTAAGAGTTCAGACTATAAAAAGTGTGTAGAAATGCTGCTTTCATTAGATACTACCCATATGAACTGGAGCAAACTACCCAGTATCTCTTTGCCTTCCTTATTTTCTCTTCAGAAGAGGACTAGAAATGATGCCTACTTTATATAGTCTGTGATGAGGATCAAGTGAGATTATTCTTTTGGTACGGTATGGAAGAGTGTATCCTGAAGGTCCTGATAGGGCCTGGGGTTATAGCTCAGCGGTATGTGCTTGCCTAGCCTGAGTTCAATCTCCAGGCAGTAGGAAAAGAAAAAGAATGTCTAATGGTTCACATGTAAAGATTTTATCTCCAAGGTGGTGCTGTTACAGAAGGTAGAAACTGTACAGGGTGGGGCCTTATGATTGTCATCCCAGCCACTAGGATCATGCATTCAAAGCGGGCAGTGGCAAGACTTTCTTTCTTTCTTTCTTTCTTTCTTTCTTTCTTTCTTTCTTTCTTTTCTTTCTTTCTCTTTCTTTCTTTCTTCTTTCTTTCTTTTTCTTTCTTTCCTTCCTTTCTCTCTTTCTTTCCTTCCTTCCTTTCTCTCTTCTTTCTTTCTTTCTTTCTTCCTTCCTTTCTTCTGTCTGCTTCCTGCCTTGAGATGTAATCATTCACTCTATCACATTATCTTTCCATGATGTGCTGCTCTTACTAGATGCCCAAATCAATAGACTACCTAATTTCTGACTCAATCACTATATGCCAAGATAAAGCTCTCTTTATTCCACTTTTCCTGTGTCAGGTATCTTTTCACACTGACAGGAAGCTGCCTAATGTACTTATTTTTTTTAATCTCACACCTGGTTCACAAAAGAGCATTGAGAAAATTTTTGCTATTATTCTTAAAATGATTATCTTGGAAAAATCACTGTTCTTAACAGGTTTTTTTCTGCCTGGATCTACATCAGTGCAATGTAGACTAATAGGCAGAACCAAATAAAAGAGTAAGGAATATTGTAAATAAATGAGAAATAAGGAGCTTCAAGAAAGGTCTCACAAAGATGTGAGTACCCTGCTGTTATAATAGTGTTTGCTTCAAGCTTAGAGTGAGGAGATGCAGACACATGAACACACATGAACACACCTGAACACACATGAGCACATGAGGATGATGGGATAGTGGAGCATGTACATATGTGCAGTGAAAATAAGGTCCTGAGGTTAATTTGCCCTCAGTTGAAGTATACATCGATCATATTAAAGACATCTATGAAATAATTCTCAAGTATTCACACTTCACCACAAAGCCTTTCTTCATTTGAAAACCATTACATAAACCAGATAATGAACAGAAATGACCTGGAGCCATTTCTACCCTTGTACTCTCACTATCCTTCATCCACTGAACCTAAGAAATGGTTCCCTCTGTGAATGACGTCCAGTACCTTCAGCTGTCTAGCTGCCTCTACCAGGGCTCTCCAGGAACCAGTAATTGATTCTATAACTATATCTACGTCTTCCTTCTTTCTTTTCTCCCTCCCTCCCTCCCTCCCTCCCTCCCTCCCTCCTTCCTTCCTTCCTTCCTTCCTTCCTTCCGTTTTCTCAAACCTAAGCCCAAGGAAATCAGATTCAGGTTCAGTTTCAGGACTACCTGTTCTACCGAGTTCTTCTACCTAGGGAACTTCCATCCCCTAGGGGTTTATGATTATATTTTACAGAATCAGTCAAATTTGGGATCATCTCTGGTTTTCTGCCTTTCTGCCCTACCTTTGCTGAGCTTATGAGTAGTCATGGACTGGCCAGATTGGTGAATGGGTTGGAAGGGGAAACCATCAAGATCTCTAGTTCAGAAGTGTTCTATATGTTGTTTGTTTGTTAGAGGATAATTTGACTTCTTTCTATTTTACCAAATACACTTGTTTGCATTGTAACTGGGTAATTCCTACAGTAAGTATGCAGGGAGGCAGGGAGGGAGGGAGAAGAGAGGAAAGGAGAGAGAGAGAGAGAGAGAGAGTAAATTAACTGTGAAAGGGTATTATATAATACTACCTTACACTTCATGTAATGCTTCTACCTAAGGATGTCTCTGCTCTGTAGAGGTAGCCAGCTACTGGTCTCTTTGTACACTTGAAAACTCTCAAGTTACCTCTCTGCCCATGTTTTCCTAGATCACTGATTGCTTGGGCTTAGTTTAAGCCAAGTTTAATCCTAGCTCTAAGCTTTCCATCCTGGTGAATTTGATAAATGACTTAACACTGTGCCATAATCACAGGACTATAGCAGCAATCAGTGGGCAGATGTGTGAAATAACTCATGTCAAGGTAATGCATGTGAGATATGCAGAACAGTATCTCGGACAAAGTACTGGTCAATAACCATCACTTATGTATGTTGTTATTGCTGCTGTTATTGTTACTATTACCTGTCAGGCACAACATACTCAAAAAAAAGCTTAAAATATAGCAAGCCACCAGGAGTTTCTGGTTGGGAGAAACAAGGAAAAGATTAAGTTGGGAAAACAAGTGTGTAGGAGCCTTAAAGATTTTTGTTTACTTCATTAACTAAGTCTCAACTTTTATTATCAAGTCCATTATGGTGCCTGGCTCTTGTTAGAAAAATTTCAATGGATGGATGAATCCAATTTACCCTCTCGCTGTCTATATAACCTCTTTGTCAGCAAGCAACTTTTTCTGTTAACATATTAAATGGCCATCAAAAAAGCCTAAGTGTCTCCCTGGAGGGACTCGCTTGGAGAAAAACTTTGTTTGCATTCTCCTTGGGGCAGCATTTCTCAAGCAATTTTGGGAAACTCTAGAAGTGTGCTAGAAGAATGATAACTCAAAGCCCAGCACATGTCTGCAGGGACTGCCGGGGCTAACACCTTGTACAGATAACATATTTCCATGCATGTTCAGCACACGGTCTGCCAAGCTCACTGTTTACAAGCTGCATAATGCCACATAATGAAGGATGATGACAGTGATGACCAGAGGCAGCAGAAATTGAAGAGTGAAGAATGATTTGTTTTTATCAGAGACCCTGAACTGATCACTGAGTAGTTTCATTACTTCAGCCTCACAAGCAGGAAGCAAGATTCTGTCATTTGGCTTCACCATCCTCCAGTGCTGCTTCAGTAGAGTGTGGGAAGGACAGATGGCTGAGATCTGACATCTTGCATGAGTCTGGGGTCCCCTGGGGCTTTCTTGAATCAGTGGGTTCTTGCCTTAACACAATGGATATATCCTTCATTTATTCAGCTTCTTCTGTCTGCAGACTAGTTTGGAATTCTGAAAAAAGTTTTGGTTCTTTAATATGATGTTCAAATTCCTGCTTTTTATAAGAAAAAAAAAACCAACAACATCAGTATAAATGTGAATATCTTCTGTATCTATTGCAGAATTGATCTGACTGAACACTGTATAACAAGCTTCCTCTACCATCAAACATCTTCGCAAGGATAGTTGTTCAGCATGAAAGCAGGACCACGGCTAGACTGTGCTCCCCAAATCTCATGTGTTAGAAACTTCATACCCTATGCTTTCATGCTCAGACTTGGGAGTTTAAAGAGATGAGTGTATCCTGAGGGCTCTCATTAATTAATCAATTAATTAATTCTGTCATAATGAGAGAATTTCCCTTATAAAGAATTAATCTGGATGTTCACTCCCACTCTGCTGCCTTCACCATAAAATGATTCCTAAAGGTCCTCAGCAGATGTGGCTCTATAGTCTCTAAAACCATGAGCCAAAGAAACTTCTGCTGTTTTTAAATTACCCAGTACATGCTGTTCTGTTATAGCAACAGAAAACAGTCTTACATGAGAGATCAGTTTTTTTTTAATTTCTTATTGTGCATTTGTACATTTCATACAATGGCTCCTATTCAAATTTAGGGCCTCTCCTCCATGCCCCCAACCCTTCCTCCTCAGAATTCATGCATTACACCATCCATGTTAAGTCCTATCCATTCAAGCTTTTGAACCCAGATGTCCTGTGCAAATTCATCCCCTGGAGTCTACTCCTTGCATCTAGATATCGTAAGTAAGGCATGCTCTCCCTTGCCCAGCAGTAATCAGATCAGGGACAGGCAGAGATGAAGGGGTGGGCCTCAGATAATTCTGTATTCTACATGCATGTCTTCCCATACCTCTAGCTCAAGAATGTGAAGGGAGCTGGTGTGAGGACCCTCTGTCCTGTCCTGTGCAAATTCATCCCCTGGAGTCTACTCCTTGCATCTAGATATCGTAAGTAAGGCATGCTTTCCCTTGCCCAGCAGTAATCAGATCAGGGACAGCCATTTCTCTTGCTCCACTCTGGGACCTTGTCTGAGTTGGCATTGGCCCCCCATGCCTGATGCCAAAATCACCACAAGTTCACATGTGCAACTTTCTAGTAGTCTGAAAGCCTCTGCTTCCCTACGTTCATGAACCAGTCCTGACTCTTATCTGCCCCCTCTTCTGCAATGATCCCTGAGCCTTGGGTGGGTGAGGTTTAATATAGGAGTCCTATCCAGGGACACACACCCTGGGGGCTCCCATTCTTTGAAACTTGGTCAGTTGTGACCTTCTGTGTGCATTGCACTCTACTGTGTAAGGAAGCTTTGCTGGTGAGAATTGAGGCATGCGTTCATTTTCTCTCCGCCCCTCATTCTGCTATGACCACTTTTAATGGATGCTTAAATATTAGTATGTTGGCATCAGTGGATCCAATTTTTAAAATATAATCCAAATAAACACTTAGAAAACATTTGGGTCATTATCAGCCCCTATTCTTGAGAAAATAATAAATAAAAAGGGAATGTAAGGAAACCTTCTCACAGTGATAAATAACATGTAGTTTAAATTGGGGGTGATATTAAATTAATGGTAAACTTTTAAGAAATAGTCATGAAAATCCAAAATTTAAAAAGCCAAATAACATAATGCTGCAATTATTATTTAATATTTAGGTAATTTTGAACAATTAAAAAACAAAAATTAGATACATATGTATAGAACAGAAATGATAAATGTATTGCCCCTTATAAAAATAGAAGGAAAAAAAGCCAGGTGTGGTGGTGCATGACTTTAATCCTAGCACTTGAAAGGCAGAGCCAGGTGGATGGGTGTGAGTTCAAGGCCAGCCTGGTCTACATAGTGAGTTCTAGGACAGCTGGGACTACAGGGAGACCCTGTCTCAAAAAGACCAAGAAAAAAAAAACGGAAAAAGAATCACCTGAAATATAAGAATTAAAAAAAATTCTGGGCTGGAGAGATGGCCTAATGGTTAAGAACGCCGACCGCTCTTGCAGAGGACCCGGGTTCGATCCCCAGCACCCATATGGCGGCCAAGAACCATCTGAAACTCCAATTCCAGGAAAACTCCAGTTCCAGGGGAATCTGACACCCTCTTCTGACCTCCGCGGCATTGCACAACACGGGTGCACAGACTTGCATGCAGACAGTACATTCATACACATACAGAAATAAACAAAATTTAAAAAAGAATTAAAAAATTCAATGCAGTCACTGCAAACAAGAGGAATATATTAAAATGGTTTTTATATATCACCAATGTACAAATAAAGTAATTTAGAAAAATGTATACATAAGCTACTTATAGAGAGGCATAATAATATTCTTGTATACACAACCTTAACAAAATAGTAACATAATTTTAAAAGGCAAAACATTGAACATTAGTGAGTTAAGAATGAATGAAAAGAGGTAAGGAAGACACTGTCTCTGTGTCTTTGAAGCAGCTGTCACAGAAGCAGACAGCTTGAAGGTACCCACAGGCAAGTTTTCCAAGCTAGCCCTTATATGGTCCTCAGCCATGTCTGGGAGCTCTCCACAGGACCTGGGCATTGCTAGGCTCCTGTGCCCCTCCTTCCCCAGCTAAGCTCAGAGCCTCCTCCCCATCTGCTCGCTGCCTCGCTGAGCCTCATCCTGGCCATTCTATTAAAATGGCACAGCCTCCTCCCCACCCATTTTCCTCACTGCACTCCATTTTCTCCACTACCCTTATCAGCGTGGAGCACACCACCTAATTGACTCACTGCCTTGCTATCTTTCTCTCCTGCTGGTGTCATCTTCCAAGAGTGGGACATTTTTCACTTCATCTTAATCTCTGCTATATGAAGGAATGTAACAAATCATGCAATAATTGAAAAACGTAAAAAACCACCCGAAATGAAATGTTAAGTATGATATGGCCATAATAAGAAGAGTGACTATAGTTCCCTTTCCAAACTTTTTGCACTTTGGATTATTACCTTTACTTATTGAAATATATTTAGATTTTAAAAGGATTATATTTTCATGTCTAGCTAATTCATTTTCCTAATTTTTGGCTAAGTATAAAAAAACCATGGGAGCCGGGCATGGTGGCGCACACCTTTAATCCTAGCACTTGGGAGGCAGAGGCAGGTGGATTTCTGTGGGTTCAAGGCCAGCCTGGTCTACAGAACGGGTTCCAGGCCAGCTGGGGCTACAGGGAGACCCTATCTCAAAAAGACCAAAGTT
>VZQC01013742.1:108106-141433 GCA_009823505.1 Rhizomys pruinosus
AAAAAAAAAAAAAAAAAAAAAAAAAAAACGTGGGAACAGACAGCCTCATTATTCGGATTGACTACCAAAGCAAGCACATAATCAATCCATTCTCACTAGGCCTCTCTTTGGCCTCATTTCTTAAAATCAAGTTAGATGTTCTTAACTATAATCATTAGCTGTATCTGTGGCCACATTAGATCTTCAAATTGTTAGATATAATTATCAGCTCCTTTTTTTTCCAGCCAGATCACACAAACTTTTCTAACCCCAAATTTGAACGTCCTCACGTCTTCTCAAACTGAAATGAGTTTGAGAAGTAAAACGAATATATTTAATATAAATGTTCTCCAATGCATTTTCTGTTTTTCAAGTTGAATCCTTCTGTAATTATACTAATGCTTATGACTTTTTTGTTTCTATTTTCTCAGAGTTGATGGATGTATTTCATTCTTTTTTTTTTTTTTCTTGTCTTTTTGACAGGTTCTTACTGTAGCCCCAGCTGGCCTGGCACTAAACTGTGTAGACCAGTCTAGTCTGTGTCTCACAGAGATCCGTCTGCCTCTGCCTCCTGAGAGCTGGGATTAAAGGCCTGTGCCAACATACTGGCAAGGATCTAGTTTTTAAAAAGCCAACGCACATTTTGAGACTATTTTAAATAAAATATTTAAAATACTTATACTTGTTAGGTGGTTGCTTTCAGAAACTCTGTTTCTCTTGATTAGACAAGATTATTGATGATGGTTTCTGATAATTCTTGAAGAAAAACACCTTCCTCCGGCTGTGTAAGGGAAGAAGAGTTTGAAACCTTGTTACCTAGTTGCTTGGATGCTTTCCCAGTGCATGTTACATGTTCTGGACTCTTCTGTTTAACATGAGGCTAGTCTGGTAAAAGCAGCTGGGACACATTTCCAGCCATCTTCTTTTTCTGGTATACATCAAACATTTCCCAGGAGGTGAATAATACTTATTACTATGGCTCTTAAGAAAGACCTGGAGAGCCTAATTCAGTTTTAATTAGAACCTGATAATTATGGACTAGGAATAAAAGTTCTTGTGAAAACTACTTTTAATTTTATTAGAGGCCATATGTCTTATTATTGCTACATTTCAGGGCACTGTTTAAGATAATACTATGTGAAGCCTTCGGAACTAGGTGATCTCACAACCCTGGCAAAGAACTCTATAACCTTTCAGAAGCACCAAACCTTCCCACTCAAGCAAAAATGAAACTGGCAACCTTCTGTCTGCTCTCTGTTCATTCCAAGTGCAGAAATCCCCTGAAGCAGTCAGTTCCTTGACAACTGCATACATTTTCATTCAGCAATCCAAACAAGCTCTATCTGGGCCACTTTGTAAGGTTTCAGTTCCTTTCTCTGTTTTCTTGGCCCCTAAGAGGTCAAGATGAAACTCTGGCAAAGCAAGTTTGCCAAAAATCTGTTTGCTTGGCTGCATTACCAACAGCAAAACATACATTTGTACATAAGCAATGTCTAAACCTTCAAGATAGAAATGTCACTGCATACATTAGGATGTTCTGCATCAGTGGACTATGGCTTCACATCAGAAATCTGCTACTAAATTCCTTGTCCAGACAATATCTTTTGGGCATGGCTATATCTGCTCCAGACTTATACAGAATAAGAAAACACAGGTAAACTAATCCCCCAGAGCTGAGTTCAAAGGTAAGCTTATCTGTGGAGAAACCACTAGACATAGTATATTAGTCAGCTTTTTGCTACTATAATGAAATACCTGAGATAATTAACTCACAAAAAGAAAGGATTTATTTTGGTTCATTGTTCTAGAAGTTCCAATCCAAGATCAGTTGGCCACGTTGCTCTAGGACTCTGGTGAGTTTAGCATGTCATTGTGTGCGGAGGTCATAGAGAAGTGGTTGGCAAAGACCACCCTCTCCAGCTTTCTCACCGCTAAAGATCTTCACTCCCTTGGCCCACGACGGAGTGGGGCTGAGGAGAGTAAGTGCGCTGCTGAACCGAAAGTAACCACGGTAAGGAGTCAAGTCAGGGTGTTACAGCTCAAGCTCACTTTATTGCAGGTTTACAGAGGCTTATATGCCGTGCCGGCTTCCCTACTGGGGTATGTGTCTCTTCCTAATTGGTCCTTTTAGGAGGCTTAATTTACAAGTCCCTACTTGATCCAATCCCTTCCCTTCCTAGCATAGTCCCTAATTATCATGTTAGTAAAGGTAGGAAGTAATAAGCTTGGAATGTCCTGTGGGCTGGAACATCCTGTGGTTAATGAGCATCCTGTAGTTAACGAGCATCCTGTTGTTTATCTTAGGAGGAGGAAGTAAGGAGGGGAAGGGCAGGATGAAGATAAGCTTGGACTGTCCTGTGGGCTGGAACATCCTGATGCTTATCTTACGTGGAGGAAGTAAAGTGAAACTAGCCTTCCTTGCTCGATGGGCGGGGGTGAGTTCGCGAAACTCTAGCGTAGGCTTTCTTTTGTCCTTCAGGCCTATCTTCTTGGCTATTTCATGCCGTCAATTGTGGGAACCATAGTGCTTACATAAGTCAGGAAAAATAGATGCATTCGACTCCCATATTCTTCTTGTACACTCCTAATAGCCTAAGAGCCTCCCAGTAGGCCTCCAAATCGCAGCACTTCCCAATAGTGCCATCGAGGGGACCAAGTCTTTCTCACCCGAACCGTCGGGAGAAACTAGTGATGTCCAAACAATAGCAGATATTTATTTACAAAATCAAGGAATGTAATCTGCATTGGCAATTCCTACTGTCTTCTGTTATCCTGTTATCTCAAATTTAAGTTGAACCCCTGACTCCTGTAATGGTTAATATTAATTGTCACCTTGACAGAATCTAGAATCACCTGAAAGATGGGCCTGTGGGCGTGCCTGTTGCAGATAACATTTGGCTTTGGTCAGATTGTTCCTTAAGCATGGACATGTACTGTATAGAATGGAGTCAAACAGTTGAGCAACAGGAAAGCATTCATTACCCTCTGTTTCTTGACTGTAGATGCAATGTAATGAGTTGTCACAGGCTCCCATTGCCTTGACTTCACAGCCATGTTGACCCTTGAACTGTGAGTCAGAATAAACCCTTTCTGGGTTGTTTTATCACAGAAACAGAAAAACAAGCTAAGATATCAACTCAGCTAAAGACTAAATATCCTGGCTTTCTTACTTCAGCTGTATGTGGATTTGTAACTAATTTTGGCCAATGAACTAACTCCAAGTAATAGAGGAAACTCCCGTCTCTAAAGGGAAGTAAGGAACATTCTACTTCCCTTTTTCTCCTCCCCACTGATTAGAAAGTGACAGAAGCAGGAGTACTAACACAGACCGTATTCTACAAACCAAGCATTGAGCAGAACAAAGTAGGAATCAACAAACTGGCCCTGGCAACCTGGGGCCAGTTCTGGTCTTTTTGTACCCAAATTGTCATGTAAGGTATTAATGCAATCTTATTAAAGCCAGTAATATTTTCCCCTTTATTGCTCCAGTTTATTACTCCAGGGGTCAGACCTAGAAAGATAGATATCTCAGCATGTTTTCAGCTGCTGTAACAGAATACCAAAGACTGGGGGTGATTCATAAACATTCGTTTACTTGGCTTATGGTTCAGGAGACTGAGAAGCTCAAGAGCACAGAGGCAGCATCTGGTAAGGGCTTTCGTGTAAAATTACAGCATGGTGGACAGGCAAGTCTGTCTGTATGGAAGAGAGATAAAGGACATTAGGCTGAATGATCTTTCCTGACAGGGAACTACCCCTGAGATGATTAGCCACCTTATGAAAATGGCATTAATCTATTTATGAAGGTAGAACCTTGTGACATTATCAACACCTAAATGAATCACCTCTTAATACTACTGCATGGTTACAAATTTTCATTGCAAGCTTTGCATAGGACATCAAACCATAGACTTATAGTATTGGGTTATCAGACTGCTTTAGTTATAAGAAGGAAAGTACAACATACATTAAGGTTAAAATGGTAATTAAAAAGTGACAGATGGGCCGGGCGTGGTGGCGCACGCCTTCAATCCTAGCACTTGGGAGGTAGAGGCAGGCGGATCTTTGTGAGTTCAAGGCCAGCCTGGTCCTCAAAGTGAGTTCCAGGATAGCTGGGGCTACAGGGAGACCCCATCTCGAAAAGACCAAAAAAAAAAAAGGGGGACAGATGGGAGGAGGAAGACAGTAAGAATTTCTCCATGGACTGTGCCTCAGCTCCTGCCTCCAGGTTCCTGCCCTGAGTTCCTACCTTGGGCTCCCTGAGAGATGAACCCAGGAGATGTGACCTGAATAAACCCTTTCCTCCCCAGTGAACTGTGGTCTTTAAGCTAAAGCAGTAAAGTCAGACCATAAGAAGAAATATTCCAAGCTGCTTTCAGGATTCAAGTGATTCCTGATTGCTGCCTTGCTGTCTACACGCTTGTCTACTTCTAGACACTAACATCATCATGTCTCAGATTCAAGAGAATCCAGAGTGCACAAGTGACCAAGGCAAGACCTCCATGGAGTCACAGAGCATTGAGGTTGCACAGGTCCTCAAGGAAGAGGAGGAGTCATCTTCCTCCCCTCGTCCTCTGGAGTCTACAACCCAGAAAGGCACAGAAGGAAACTGGGTGCCCTGCTACTGCACAAGTCTCTGGGAAAGTGAAGAAGCCATGTTCTCCTCATCTTCTGGTGCCTACCAGCCGGAAAGGCGAGAATTACAAGCAGAACCAGGGCCAAGTGTTTGCACAGGTCTCAGAAGGTGAAGGAGCCACTTTCCCCTCTTTCTTCTCTGTTGACTTATAGCCCAAAGGGTGAGAGTTATAAGGAGACCCAGGGCCTAGAGGTTGCACAGGTCTCTGGGGATGTGCAGGAGCCAAGTTCTCCTCCTCAGTGGCTGGGGGCTAGCAGCCTGAAGGCAGATCTGATGCATGAGACACCAAGCACTTCTCAGGGTCCTGAGAAGAGTTCTGACTGGTGTTGTTGCTGCAGCCTCATCTCCAATCCAGGTTGGTGAGGTTCCTAGTGGGCAACAAGCACAAATTATTCCATTTAAATTAGCTCAGGGTGCATCATTTCACCTGCCAATTATGCCAGTTCTGCAGCATACACCTGATGATCATGTCAGTAAGAAAGCAGATTTATTGGTGAATTACATGCTCTATAAGTATCAGATGAGGCATGAGGCAGTTAATGAGCATGGAAGATATGGTAAGAATTGTCTTTGGAGAAGATGAGAGTCATTTTCACAAGATCCTTACTCCAGCAAATGACCACATAGAGATGTTTTTTGGCCTAGAGGTGAGGGAAGTATATGCTACTGATCACATGTATGGCCTCTTTATAAAATTGGGCCTTACTCATGATGGGATGCATGCAGACGAATATTCCTTTCCCAAGACTGGTTTCCTAATACTTATCCTAGGTCTGGTCTTCCTGAAGGGCAATCGTGTCACCAAAGAGGAGATATGGGAATCACTGAATCCCATGGGAATCTTTGCTGGGGTACCACATCTTCTCTTTGGTGATCCCAGAGAGCTTATAACTAAAGAGTTTGTGAGGAAGCAGTACCTTGAGTGCAAGCCAGTGCCCAGTAGTTTTCCTGTGAAGTACGAATATGTGTTGGGCCCAAGAGCTTATGCTGAAACCAGCAAAATGAAAGTTTTAGAGTACGTGGCCAAGCTTCATGGGACACACCCTAGTGTTTTCCAGTCTCACTATGAAGAGGCTCTGTTAGAAGAGGAGGAGAGAAAACTCACTGTGCTTTAGAAAGAGCTTCCTCCAGTTAGATGGCTGCGGAAAGCTCCTACACCATGGCCAGCAGGTTCACCCCACCCCCATCCCACCCTAGGACAGTCTGAGATAGATTGTTCCTGTGCTGTTTCCAGAGAGTTTTCAGTTGAAAAATATAGGCCATGGGTTGATCTAGAGAAAATTAGCTACGTAGTGCTTTTGTATTTGTAACATGCTGTTTTCTGTTCCTTGGTTGCATTGCTGTTGTTCAGATGTTTTGTTTAGTGACATTTTTGGTTTTATATTTTCCATTTATTGCTTTACACTAATTTGGTAATAAGAGCTTTGTTGTGGTATAAAACTAGTTCAGAAATCCATCTGTATATAGAGTTACATAACATGGTTTTGCTAAACTTTCCATTTTAATATAGCTATGATCTGGTATTTTTTTCCTTCTACCTTTTTTCTTTTTTTTATTTATTTTTACGTGTATGAATGTACTGTCTGCATGTAGGTTTGTGCACCCGTGTCGTGCATATGCCGGTCAGAAGAGGGTGTCGGATTCCCCTGGAACTGGAGTTATCCTGGAATTGGAGTTACAGATGGTTCTCAGCCGCCAGCTGGGTGCTGGGGATCAAACCCGGGTCCTCTGCAAGAGCAGTCGGCACTCTTAACTGCTAGGCTATCTCTCCAGCTCCCCTTCTACCTTTTTTCTTGATATATAGTTGTTTAATTTTATAGTTATTAGAGTAATAAATTTAAGAAATTTAAAAAAAGTGACAGATGATCAAGATAAGATGAAACTTGCAGAGACGATTTTGTGAACAGTGATGACATTCTTGTGTGCCCATGTAGAAATGAGTATTATAAAATAAACATAATCTGGACTAATGCCTTTCAATTAACCTTGGCAAACTCACTGAACCATGTGCTCTTGTGAGTTGAGGACCTGATCTTCCTTCCTGGAACCTCACCTTGCTATTCCACCAAAAAAAATTAATGAATGAATGTGGGTATACCTGACAATTAACATATCAAACACTGAAAGGCAGTGCACACATCTTCGGTGAAAACATGAAGACTGAGAAAAGACACTTGAAGTACATATAGATATTCTAAAAGTAGGATGAAAAAGCAAGATTGTCTGATAAGAATAAGGGTGGATCCAAGCTTGTACTTCCCCACTTGATGCTGGAGAAATGGTTTTGAATAAAATTATAGGTGAGGCCTGACTCAGAGACACGGTTTCAATAAATATTTGGGGGAACAGGTGTCCTTCAAGTTTAGGCCAACTCTTTTTTTTTTTTTTTGGTTTTTTTGAGACAGGGTCTCCCTTTAGTCCCAGATGGCCTGGAGCTCTCTATGTAGACCAGGCGACCCTTGGACTCACAGAGATCCACCTGCCTCTGCCTCCTGAGTGCTGGGATTAAAGGAATGTGCCATCAGGCCCAGCATTGAGCCCACTCTTAACTAAATTAAGAATCCAATTCAAGTGGCTATAATGTGGCATGGTAACACAGCATGCCCATTCAGGGGCACCTCATAGTTTACATACAAGGTCAAGGTCATGACTAGTCCACCTTAATTGCCCTTGCTTCATGGAATAGCATAGTGCTTTGAGTTTGTAACTTTGGCATAAACTTAGATTCTTTCCTGTGGCTTATGAAAAGATACATTAATGAAGTAGAGTTGTTTGACCTGTAGCTAAATAAAGCCCACAATATTTAAAATGATGAGTTACTGTTAAATGCCAATGGCTTTGAGTCACTAGAATGTGACTAACAGTTTCATGTGTCCTACAAACAATACAGTCTTGCAATTCTGTACTAATGTACCATTTTTGCATTTACTTTTGGTTTCTATAATCAAGCTAGAAAATATAATCAATGGCTGTGCCATTTTAAATTTGAGTTACAATACAAAGCAAAAGTTATTTTCATTTGTCTTTTATGTGAGGTTAGTAATGATTTGTTAATTATCTTTCTAATTAGTTTTATGATTAAATCTTGTACAGAATCTTTGGTGTGTAACCAGAACTAATCTCTGTACTCATAGAATCCCATGGTGCATTCTTATGATCCATGCAAAGATTTACAAAACTTTTTTGTATCCTAAGCAAAATATTAATGATAAAATTAATAAGACAAAAATAATATCCAAGTTTCTACTAGAATTGAATCAATATGCTTACCTTTGTTAAAATTAAAATCAGAGGATATTTCCTTGAGATTGCTTCCTCTTTCATTATAAAAGAGGCTATATTTTAATCCTATACTATATTATTTAAACATATGTACTATGGCTTTAATTTTTCTCTGTTTAAAAATTTTCTCAAAAAAAATTTTTTCTCTCAGCCAGGTGTGGTGGCACATGCCTTTAATCCTAGCACTTGGGAGGCAGACATAGGCAGGTGGATCTTTGTGAGTTCAAGGCCAGCCTGGTCTACAGAGTGAGTTCCAGGACAGCTGGGGCTACAGGGAGACCCTGTCTCAAAAAGACCCCCCCAAAAAAATTCCCTCACCTCATTACAAAGCACTTCCTGTGCTACTTCACAGCTACATTAGTGACATGTGACCACAGTCCTATGGATTTCAAATGGTTTCATTAATCTCTGATTAAAGTCTAACACCTTCTAATGTATGAGATGGTAGAAAAGACTTTTTTAATTTTTATTTTATATGTGTGTGTGTGTAACATACGTGTGATATGCATATTTGTTAGTGAGGATGTTGCACATGTGCACATTGATGAGAGGACAAGCAAAGGTTAACATCAGGTGTTCTTCCTTCATCACCCTCCAACTGTATGTGTTGAGACAGAATCTCTCACTGAACCTGAAGCTCTTCAGTTTGGCTAGACTGGATGACCAATGAGCTCCAGGAATCCAGCAGTCCTTGCTAGGGTCATAGGTAAGACCACCATGCCTGGCTTTTTATGCAGGTTCTGGGGATCCAAATTTTGGTCTAGCAGGCACTTTATGGACTAAACTCTCTCTCCCCAGCCCTAGAAAGCCCTTTAAATATTTTCATCATAATGTAGTAATGAATGTTTGAAGAGATAGATATGTATAACTTTTATGTTTTATGCATGTTGAAAATAAATATATATTTTTAAAATTAAAAAGTTTATTTACTTATTTTAACCTTAAATTACAAAAATTTGAAATTTGAACAGAAAAAACAAGATTACCGAATATTATTTTAAAAAGAATATTAGAGTGGCTAGAGAGATAGCTCAGCATTTAAGAGCACTTGCTGCTTTTGTACAAGAACTGTGCTCAATTCCCAGTGCCCAACAACCATCCACAACTTGTTCTAGGTAATCCAGCACCCTCTCTGGCCTCTACTAGCATTGCACGCACACAGTGCACTTGCATATATGTATGCAGCAAAACATTCATATACATAAAATAAAAATAAATTTTAAATCTTTAAATTTATAGAAATAAAAATAATAAAACAGTAGAGGGATCAGGGGTAGAACACTTGAGTAGCATTCATTTGGCATGGGCGTGCATGTGGGCATGCATGCGCACACACACACATTCATACAGACTACTAAAATGTAATATGTATTCCAGCCAAAATCTTCAAGGAGTCTATGAATAAAACTCTCATGAAAAATCAAAAAAAACAAATCCCCAAGAGACTGCAATAAGTATTCACAAACTTAATTTCCATATTCTTGACTAGAGAGATTCAGGAAAGATGGTGAAGGACCGCCTGATAAACAGAAGGCAAGGCAATCTTCCAGAACACTAAACTTGGAGGGTCATAGGCCCTAACCCAGAGAGCCACAACCAGCTCCATGATTGATCTGAGTGAGGAAATACTTCATAGAAATAACTCATAAGCCATGAGCATTTTGCACCAGGCATTTACAGGGGTCTTCATATTTAGATAAGTTTGTGTCTTTTAAACTATACATGTTGAATGATGTGTCAGTGTCACAGGGACTGACAAGCTATGGTACTGGGAATTGTGTTTAGCTGGGGCCCAAAGCACCTGAATTTTGAAAACTTTGAATAACACAACTCAAAGGCTGACCAATTTGTGTGCAAAAACGCAGTTGCCATTCAGTTGAGAACTAGCTTTTGATAGAAGTCAACTGGCATGAGAAAGAAAACTGAACCATTAAGTTCAGCCAAAATGGAAAATTGTGGGAAAATGTCCTTGATAAGCTCAACTTAGACTGAAGGTTAAGCAGATGAATGGATAAGGTTGAACAACACCTCCTCACTTACGTCGTGTATTCCATACTGATTGTTGCTTTATGTCTGTTATACAATGTAGGTTAATTCCAGTTATTCCTTCTACTTTCCAAGGTTGCCTCACTTGGGATGCTTCTTCATTTACTTCTAAAGGAGAACTCTTGATAAAGGCCTCTATGACTTACCCAAGGCTATCTTCCTAGACAGGCTTTCCTCCCTGTCCTCTAGTTTCTTATGGATAAACTCTCATTAGCAAAGAAAGAAATAGTTTACTCTCATCTGAAGACAAATGCACCAAGTCCATCTTCCTCACCGCAACATGCTGGTCCACCCAGACTCATCCATCGAAAAACTCCTTAACGTGTTCTCTGCTCTCGCTGCTTCTGATCTCTCTCTCTCTCTCTCTCTCTCTCTCTCTCTCTCTCTCTCATCTCATCTTTATTTTTACTAAAGTGAAATTCACATACAATTAACCATTTTCAAGTGGGCGAGTCAGTTGCTCTTGGAAGCTCAACAGTGGATTCAGGGGAGGGCCCAGAGATCCATATGAATTGAATATTTAGTAACTAGGGTAATTAATTTACCTCACTTTGCTCAGAACTCCCCCAGTTGCAAACAGATCTCACGTCCTTGAAATCCCTCCATCCTGAGCAATAACTAGTGCTGTCAGCACTACCAGGGCTGATGTTCTTCCCTTTTCCCTCCTGTGGGAATCTTATTTATTCACTTGGCTTTTACATATCCAAATCCAGTGACTCTCAATGTGCATCTCCAGGTTAGAACTCTCCCTGCCCCCTTCATGACATCTGAAGTTTATCTGATTTCTGTCCTGTCCTTCACTGCAATGAACTCCTTATCTCTCTCTAGACCTCTAATGGCTCTCGTTCTCCCAAAGAGAATTCTAGTTGTTGATGGCAGCTCACTTTTCTAGTCAATAGGATATGTTATCTCCATGTTATGCTGTCAGGAATCCCCCTTGTCAAGGACTGAAAGATGTCTTGAGGACCCTAATATCACTTCCATGTTGATCAAATCTTGATCAAAACCAGTATTTTTTCTAAATTTTTTGAGACAGCATCTCACTATGTAGCCAAGGATGCCCTTGAATTCAAACTCCTCCTGCCTCTGCCTCCTGACTGCTGACAGAGTTGCTTCCCAGATAAAACCTTTCAATCAACAGGATGTTTTAAGAGGAGGCAAAGCATTCTATTGTGTAAGGAAACTTCTAAACAACTGGAGAACTTCAGGAAGTCCCTGGAATTGACCAGTTTCAGCAGGTCCCTCCCTTCCCAAGTCTGCTGACAGTCTCAGACAAGCAGAACTGCCAGGAAGAAGCTTAGACCAAATGAGCTGCCTGGAAGAGACTCAGATCAATGAGCTACCAGAAAGGACAGACTCCAATCTGTTGAACTGCTAGGTTGTGCAGTACATCTATGTTTCCTGCTTTCCCAAGTTGTCACCCATGCTGGGGTGGGCTTTTGATGATGCCACTGTCTTTCAGTCATTTCTGCTCCTGTAAGTAACCCCTCACCCATAGTCCTGTAAATAATATCGATAAAACTCACTGGCTCACCAAGTTAGGTTTTGACGGTGTCTGTGCTTTGGGCTGTCGTTGATTCCCTATCTGAGGTGAGTAGACAGTAGACGTTTGTTCATATCTTCTCAGGAATAGTGTCATACAACAAGCACCATACCTAATTGTCAACGCTTATTTGTTTGAAATTCCTAAGTAAACTTTAAATAGTTATTTTCTTCTTTGTCTATTCTCAATAGGCAGCTTTTAAAATTTTATGTTATCGTGGTAAGCACAGTTACAGTTACCATTATAAGGAAGTTTTAAGTATATGGGAGAAAATTAATCGTTATAAAGGACAAGATTGTGCAGCAGATCTCTATTTACAAAAATGTGGAAACTTGTTCACAGGAATGCAGAATGGTGTTGTTGCTTCACAAAATCATAGATAAAAAGCCAGGTGTGGGGCTGGAGAGACGACTCAGTGGTTAAAAGCACCGACTGCTCTTGCAGAGGACCCAGGTTCAATTCCCAGCACCCACATGGCAGCTAAGAACCGTCTTTAACTCCAGTTCCAGGGGAATCTGATGCCCTCCTCTGACCTCCGTGGTGTTGCACAACACGGGTGCACCAACCTACATGTAGACAGTACACTCATACACATAAAATAATAATAAAAAAGGAGTCAATTGGGGGAAAAAAGCCAGGTGTGGTGGCTTACACTTGTTTTTTAATTTTATTTATTTTTTATGTGTATGAGTGTACTGTCTGCATGTAGGTTTGTGCACCCATGTCGTGCATTGCCTCAGAGGTCAGAAGAGGGCGTCGGATTCCCCTGAAACTGGAGTTAAAGATGGTTCTCAGCCACCATGTGGGGGCTGGGAATCGAACCCGGGTCCTCTGCAAGAGCAGTCGGCGCTCTTAACCGCTAGGCCATCTCTCCAGCCCCAGTGGCTTACACTTGTAATGATAAGTACTTAGTCTGAAGCTGGAGAATTGCCACAAGCTCATGGCCAGCTTGGACTAAATAGTGAATTTAAGGCTAGCCTAGTATACATAAGAAGAACTAATCTCGGTATAACAACAAAACCAAAGCCATTGTAGTGATTCATTAATAAACCAAAAATGTACCTATTACATAATCTAGAAATCCAACTTCTAGGCATTTATCACAAAGAATCGAAATAAAGACCTCAAAGATTTAACAATATCCCAATATGTAACAACCACGATGTGGAAGCAATCTGAATTATAAATGGATAAAGAAATATGTTATATAATATATATGTATGCATATGTAATGGAATATATTCAGCCTTAAAAATAAAGAAATTCTTGTCACATGTAACATTAGTCTTCTTTAGGACACTATGTTCAGTGAAATAAGCAAGTCATAGAAGAATAAAGGGTATAAGGTTAAACTTGGATATCTAAAATAGTCACTGTGTGAGTACTCAGCCATAGATGGGACATCCAAATCAACCCACCTGTGCTGGATAGCTTTAGTGTCAACTTGACACACCTGGGTTGAGGGAGCCTCATTTGGGGAATTGGCTCCATTGCATTGGCCTGTGGCCACATCTGTGGAGTATTGTCTTGATGGTCAAGCAGTGTGGGAGGGCCCAGCCCACTATGGGTGGTACCACCCTGGTCAGGTTGTTGTGTATTGTATAAGAGGGGAGGCTGGGCATGGGCCAGGGGAGCAAGCCAGTAAGCAGCATTCCTCCATGGCTTGTGCTTCAGCTCCTGCCTCCAGGTTTCTGCCCTGAGTTCCTGCCTTGGGCTCCCTGAGTGATGAACTGTGACCCAGGAAATGTAAGCTGAACAAACCCTTTCCTCCCCAAGTTGGTGTCAGTCAGAGTGTTTTATCACAGCAATTGAAGACAAACTACAACCCCACCCACCCCTCAAGGCTCAGCGAACATTGTAGAAGAGGAGATGGAAAGCAGGCACAGGCTAGGAGATGGGGAGGTTGCTGTCTTCTGGACTTGACAGACTGTTGACTGTTGCACACATGACCTCACAGCAGCTGTGGTTACCTACCAGACCAAGCAAGTTATAAATTCCAGCATGGATAGGAGAGGGAGCTATGAAGATCTGCCCCAAACTGAGGATCTGGAAAAGGAAGAGGTAAGAGTCACTTTTCTTGGAGACAGTGCCAGTTCTGTGGAGCTTGACTGAACCCCATTGGATGAACTCACACCCAAGCCCAATGAGCAGAAGTAACTGGACTTAGTTAAAACCAAACAAAGTTCAGAGGGACATGTGTTGGAGGGCTCCTGAGGAGGAGTGGATGAAGGAAAGGGGGATGGGTGTAATCAAGATACATTGTACACATGTATGAAACTTTCAAAGAATAAATAAAAATATCACTAAAAGAAATGTTAAACCAGAAAATAAGGTAAAATAAAATATTCACTCATAGACTAAGAATAATGGTTGCCAGAGGCGGAGTTGGCAAGGAATGACTTTTCAAAGAGCATAGACTGACCTTTTGGAATTTGTTAGTTTGCAGAGTAAGAGCCAATGGCCTGACATGTCCTGTCCAATATAGACTTCCTCTGACTTTTGAGTTCTGCTCTATCACTAGGCCCTGCCCAAGATGCCATGTCATAGAAGAAAAACAAATGTGAGGTCATGGAGAAGACGGAGCCCATGACTCAGAGCAGGGTTCATTCAGAAGAGAGACTAAAGGGATTCACCTAAGTTCCAGATATTTCACCCCTACCCCACCACATCCCACTACGTACCCCAAGATAATGGTGGCTGTATGTCTGTCTGCTGGTTTCCATCAAAGGTAGCTATTTGATACCTTTGATACAGCAAGATACACAGGACCCTGCCCTGACCTTAAGCCTCATTTGCAGGCCCTCTTCCAAGCTGCTGTCAGCACCGAGATTACTTTTCTCCAACTACGTAACCCCTTGGGTAACCATCCTCCCATGGGCCCTGTAGATCCTTCCTTCCCCCCTGAGCAGGCACTCTTCTGTAACAGGACTCTTTCCCAAAGTCATCCTGGTCTCCCAAACTCCTACTCAGGGATTAGCAAGTTTCTCTGCCCTTTTCTAAACCTTCCCTCTGACACTTACTCTTAATTGAAATCTGTCCGTCTCTTACAGGCAGTAAACCACTTCACTTGTCTCAAGAACAGGCTACTATTTGTACTCTCAAGCTCCTTTTATCAAGGTTGGGAGGCAGAAGGAACACTTCTTATTCTCGAAGGTTAACCGTAGACCACAGTTCTCCATTCCTTCTCTACACTAGGTGTTCAGTTTTAAATGGAAAAAGCATAAAAGCTCTTAGACTAAAACTCAAATCATGTATGCATGATGAAGAACCCAGCCATTTACCTGCCTGTATATGCCTGCATAGCCTGCTTAGATACCTGTGCATTTGTGAGCACAAAGGGACTCCAAATGCATCTCACATGAACACACATGTGCCTACAAAATTAGGTACACACATAAGTGCTTGTTCATATGCACGTTTGTTTTTATAAGATAAGAACATGTTTTGGAACTGGAGAGATGGCTCAGTGGTTAAGAGCACTGACTGCTCTTGTAGAGGACCCAGGTTTGGTTCCCAGCACCCACATGCTAGCTAACAACCATCTGTAACTCCAGTTTAGGGGGTTCTGATGTCCTCTTCTGACCTCTGTGGGCATTGCATGACCTGGATGCATTTATATATACATGCAGGCAATACACTCATACACATAAAATAAGAATGATAAAGTATTTTTCCAAAAGAACATGTCTATACTTTCAGTTTATAAATAAATCTTTTTGGGGGGCTAGAGAGATAGCCTAGCGGTTAAGAGCACCGACTGCTCTTGCAGAGGACCTGGGTTCGATCCCCAGCACCCACATGGCGGCTAAGAACCATCTGTAACTCCAATTCCAGGAGAACTCCAGTTCCAGGGGAATCTGAGACCCTCTTCTGACCTCTGCGGCATTGTACGACACAGGTGCACAGACCTACATGCAGACAGTACATTCATACACATAAAAAAATAAATAAATAAATCTTTTTGAAATATAATTACATATATAGAAAAATGTACAAACAAGCATAATGAGTTATTGCAAAATTAATAATAGGATTCAATTTTAAATTCACCTATTCAATGGGTTTGTTGGATAACTGAAAATATAATACCTTTTAGTAGTTTTAGATCTTCAGGTGTTTTCCATTATTCTTCTAGAACACTGAGGGGTGATTCCCTTATGCTTATCTCTGACTACATTTGTGAATATAGCTGAAATTCTGGGTTCCTTTGCTGACTTATGGGAATACCTCCGCAGATCCCCTCAACAGTCTGTCCTAAGTTTTTAGGTAACTGTATCTTACTGACTGTCTATAAGTCTGTCACACAGCCTTGCTGCTTTGGGACCATACTGTTCTCATGAATGCAATGAGCATAGCTCTGGCTTGCTTCTGTCCTTGTCATCCTACCTGAAGAGCAGCCTGGTAGTGAGCTTCCTGGTGGTGGTGGTGTTCCTCTAAGTAAGGCTGGTGACCTTAATAGATGGAGTACCCTTGGGACCCTCCTGTGGAATATTACCTTTCGGGGTCTTCTGGATTTAAGTAACATGAGCGTCCTGCTTGTTACTTCCCTGGGTCCCCTTGCTGCTTCTTCTGCCTTCTGGGACATCACTGGCAGTTCCTCTATTGCTCAGTGTCTGTTGATCTTCACTTTTTCTGAGGTTCCTAGAAGAAACCTGAAGGCAAGTTTGCCCATATATTGGGATTAGAGTTGCCAGATTTAGCAAACAAAATTGTATGACTCAACTAATGCCATCCTAAATATACACCTTTAGGATTCTTTATCCTACTGACTTGCACATCTGTGTTCATTGATCCATTATTCACAAGTGCAAGGAAATGAAACTACCCTTGATGTCCATCAACAGATGAATGGACAATGAAAATGTGGCATATACCCACAGTGGAATTTTATTTAGCTATAAAAAAAGAAATTATGAAATTTACAGGAAAATAGGTGAATCTGGAGAGTATGATTTTAAGAAAGGTGACCCAGCCCAGAAAGACAAATACTGATACTGTATGTTCTTTCTTATATGTGGATTCTAGCTTTCTATCTTTTTTTTTTTTTTTTTTGCATTTTTAAGACAGGGTCCTCCCTGTAGCCCCAGCTGTCCTAGTCACTGTGTAGACCGGGCTGGCCTTGAACTCCCAGAGATCCGCCTGCCCTTGCTCCTGAGTCTGGGATTAAAGGTGTGTACCACCACGCCTGGATTCTAGCTTTTATGCTATTATATTTATATATATATATATTTTTAGTGATATAGGCGTGTGTTGCTGGAAAAAACCAAAGGAAGAAAAGGGTGTTTCAGAGGGGACAACAGCAGACTACACATGACAGGAAAGTAGAGAGGAGGCTATTGAAGGCGGAAGAGGGAAAGAAGGGCGGAAGAGGGAAAGAAGGGGTGGGGGATGGGGAGATGAAGGGGGACAGGATCCAACAAAAACAAATTTTGGAAATATCATAATGAAACTTACTACTCTATATGCTAGTTGCACAAGCATATAAATATATGTTATTCAGTTAAAGTTGAATTTCTGATGAAACAGCCACTTTTAGCTTATGTCCCCAATATCACTTAAGACAAATTTGTATTTCATTTAGCAGTCTTGCATGAAGTCCTTGCCAGGGTGTTAAATCTGTGATCCCAGAAACATCTCCACCTCATTTAATTCTTTTTTTTTTTTTTTTTTTTTTTGTCTTTTAGAGACAGGGTCTCCCTGTAGCCCCAGCTGTCCTTGAACTTGCTCTGTAGTCCAAGCTGGCTTTGAACTCACAAAGTTCCTGCTTCCGCCTCCCAAGCGCTAGGATTAGAAGTGTGCGTCACCATGCCTGGCTAACTCATTTCATTCTTATTTGTCCAACTTATGCTCTTTTTTGTTAATCAACTACCCTTAAAATCCCATACTAGGGGTACCCCATCTCCTGAGAGAGTATGCTAGGTAATGACTGCTGATTCTTCCACATGTATCTTTCTTCCATTATGAAGTTCAGATGCAATGCCAGGCAAGCACGCTGGGATTTAGGCCTCATTACTGGCCTGGAAGCCAGGGGAGGAGGGAAAAGTAGCAGATACTGCTCTGCAGAGAAACCCCTGGGGATAAGCATGAAGTAACCCAGTGTTTCTCACAGAACCTAGGTGACCTCTATATGTTCTGACAGTTCAGGTGGATCCTAATGCTCTCTAGAATTTTTACTTTCATGGCTGTTTCATATTTGGATCCCAGACTCTCCCAGCCAGGGTCCCAACTAGTACTGAGCTGCCAAGTGTTTAACAATCTGAAAGAATGCCAAGAAAACTCTTTATTCACTATATTTGCTGATTTTCGTGGGTGCAGATAATGACCCACCAGAGATGATTTCAAGGTGCCATACCAGGATGATGTTATTGAATTTGAGATCTTAAGAGATATGGATGATTAATTGGTTCCTGCAATCTAGGAAGGACAATGCTTATAATATCTCTGGCCCAGCTTTTCTTATAACAGCTGCTGGCTGGACGTGTGAATGTCCTGAAGCATTGTGACTCTCAATATCAGGGCCTGTGTCTGTTGCACAGCTGTCTACTCACCGGCTGTGGGATATAAGGGCTCTTTGGAAACTACCAAAGAGAACTTCTACCTCTCATCCTTAGACTGCTAATGGTCCTCAATCTCTCATGATCCTCCCACAGAGCAGCAAAATGGCTCAGCTGTTACAAGCCAACTGTGTAAGCTTTACAGGCATTGCTCCCCCTGGATCTTTTTAATGCCCAAATACTATCATCCCCAAAGGTGGTCTCCTTCTCTGGCATTTTCCACAGGGGTTCAGTAAACTCTTTATAAGTTTTGGACTAGATGGCACACGCCAGTTTCCAATCTCATCTGACACCATTTGATTTAACTATCACCCCCTGAAGAAGAGGAGACACCAAGATTGGATTCTGTGTGCAAAATGCTTGTTGAAGGAAATGGGAGGCAGTGGAGAAGGTGGTGAGCTGACAGATTGGGATGCAGATCTGATCTGAGCCCTGTAGAAGAGAATGAGGAGAGGGAAGTGGGGACAAGGAGGATGATATGGATTAGAAAGGCATTTCTAAGGCCTCTGGATATTTCTATGAAAGTTCCAGCCAGAGGAGCTAATTTTGCATTTCACAGGAATTAATCTTGATAGGAACTTACATATGTTCAGTTACTGACTGAGGAACAGTCACACCTACAGTATTGGCAATTCAATCAGTCCACTGCAGCATAAGGTTTAGGTCACTACAATCTTCACTTTTAAACATTTGTCAGTTGCCAGTTGTTTATAAACATTTTTACGCATAGAGCAAATTGCTTTGATTTGGATCTAAGGAATGGAAATTTTGTAACTCCATTTTGTTCCATCATTACAACAGAACATCTGATAGAAAACCTGCCTGGTCTACTGCAAAGTGGGTTTGGGGATCTAATTGGGAATGGATACTTGTTAGGAGTGTACCAGGCAGGGATGGACACAGCAGACCAGGCTGACCTGGGGGGGTCCTCACTGATCCATACTGGCATCAGCCAGCATCTGGGAGCTAGAAGGCATTCTGGAGTCTATTGATTGGGTTCTTGGGTCTTATCTGCATGCCTATCCCTCTCAACATGTTTTCTGTGAGCTATGACCACTGTCTTAATCTGGACCTTGTCATCTCTGAAACTGTGCCACCTCAGAAACATTTGGTCAGATGAACATTCCAAACTCTTCTCTCCATTCATCAGGTTCACTTCCCCAGTGCTCAGCCTGGTTTGCTCCTGTGCCCATTCCATTCATATAATTCACTTTCAACAATGAATTTGTTTTCAATATCATCAATAAATGAGCAAGGGTTACTTTGGGTGAGATCAAGTAAAGAACCAAGTTGGATGAAGATAACCTTGTGTCCTTGACATTTACCATCTTTCAGGTTAAGTTTTTGATGTTGCAAATTGAATTGAATTTTCCCAAATTCTTCCAAGGCAAAAAAGATGAGCCCTATTTTTCAGGGAACAAGTGAATCAGTTGGGTTGTAAAATGGCACCTGCTGACCATGGAACATATACTTAGTTCTTGAAGACAGTCTGAAAGCAGGTGAGGGAATTTACACTCAAGGCTGGAGGTCAAGGAGGCATCAATGGGGATTTTTGAGTAAGAAAATGTCATGAGAAAAGACAGGTTTTAAAATTAGTTTGTAGCAGAATGCTGACAAGATGAAGAGAAAAGTGAAGTCAGAGAATTCAGAAAGCCAGTATGGTTACCCAGAAGCATATGGGAGGGTCAGAGAATGAAGAGAAAGAGATGCCATTTTGAAGAGGAAATGACTCTGTAGACTGACATGCCAGGGCTGCGGGAAGAGTATAAAAACACAAAATTATGACAAATTTATTTTAGAGCTCTTCACTGGCTTTCTTCAAGATTTTAGAATCTGGAAACACTACTTCCTATAACATAGAATACATATTCATAGGAGCTGAGTGGAAGAGGATGGCTTTATAGACGGAGAAATAAGCAGACTCTAGGAATTAAAGAGTTGTTTGGATAATCAAAATTACTTTCCCTGTAAGGCAGAAACAGCAAGACAGAACCATAGAAAATAACTAACTGGTTCAAATCATGTTAGTTCAGTTGTGTTTATTTTTGGTAAGTATGAAAGCAGAGAGAACTTTATTATCATGACAACTGAACCTGGCTTGTTCTAAAGATTTTGCTACTATCTCTCTTGGCATCTTGGAAGGTTACAATTTAGTTTGGGTTTGGCAATAAGGAACATTAGCATGAATAACTTCATTTTGCTTTTCCTTCTGGTTTGTTGAGTGTAGTTCAGAAGCCTAGTCCAAAACAGTGATTTCTTTTTTTTATTTTTAATTTTATTTATTTTTGTATGTGTATGAATGTACTGTCTGCATGTAGGTTTGTGCACCCATGTCATGCAATGCCGAGGAAGTCAGAAGATGGTGTCATATTCCCCTGGAACTGGAGTTAAAGATGGTTCTTAGCCGCCATGTGGGTGCTGGGGATCGAACCTGGGTACTCTGCAAAAGCGGTCGGTGCTCTTAACGGCTAGGCCATCTCTCCAGCCCCCAAAACAGTGATTTCTTATAAATTTATATTTAATATATTTTAATAGAGTCAAAGATTATTCCAGATGTTGAGACTGGGTTGCTGGGAGAACTTGACCTTGAAGAGACCTTGGGAGGTAGTGGCTGGCGTGGGATGGCTGTTGGCTATTTCATCCATTGACTGAGTAGAGTTGGGAACACAAAGGCAGCTGTAGGTCTTCTCTACCTACAGTGGCCATATCTCAGGGAGTGTCCACTCTCAGAAGGCAAGGGGAGGGAGAAGGACCAAACTACCCCACAGAAAGTATCAAAGGAGAGGCTGGAGGAAGGCCAGAGGATGAAGATCCAGAGAAGCCGAACGCATCACACTGAAATCATTCTAGTTCAGAGATTTTTATATAATCTAGAGTACTTGAAACAGGGTAATATAGCCAATATTCAGTTTAGCGTGGTTGGCTGAGTAATATTAACAATAGAGCTTTTTAAAATCGAAATTTTTGCAATTCAGCCAAGATGTGACATGTCCCATAAAAGGAAGGGCTAACAGAGTTCCAAAATGAAGACAAAAAGGCCAGTAATTATAGAACAGCCAAATGGATCTTCAGACAAATGCACATCCTGCTCAGAAAGAAGGGTTTGGAGAGCAGCCATCCACTGCTCACCATCCCTGAAGTTCGGATGCTTTTAGAAGATCCTGTCCTCGACCAGCTCCCTTGATTTCCAGCCCCATCTCTACAATTACAGGTCTCCATGATAGCTACCCTTGAAATACTGGCTTTTCTCCAGGACTGTGGGTAAGTAAATGTTCTTGAGTTTCTTTTCTTTTAAAATTGTGATGTTTAGGGCTAGGAGATAGTTCAATCAAGTAGAGCATCAGCTGAACACACAGGAGAACCTGAGTTTAGAACTCCACCACCCATATAAATAGCCAGTCATCCTGCCACACGTCTGTAACAGTAGCACAGGGGGATAGGGACAGGAGGATCCTGAGAACTTGCTGGCCAGCCAGATTAGCCAATCAGTGAGACCGGTCTCAAAAACTAACTTGGATAGCAATAAAATAAGACAGGTGACTTTGACCTCTGGCCTCCATATGTACACACACATGGGCACAAGCCCCTGTATATCAGTGAAAGGAATCACAAAGGGGGTGATAATCAACTAAAAAGTATATAGAAACAGAGAGTGACCCAGGAAATAAGAGCAGAAAACCCAGGTCTTCAGCCACAAGGCTCCCTAGCAGGTGAGGGAAAGCAGATGTCTCATCCAGAAGGCAATCCAGGTGAGTGACCCTGGTAGAGAGACTGGCAGTTCAATCAGATGACCAGCCTGCAGTTCTTGAAAGCCTTGACTTGAGGGGATTCTTGTGAGACAGCAGTCCCTCCAACAGCCCAGTTCAACCTAGGGAGGATATCAATTTTGCATACCCTGTTTCTCAGAAAGCCATGGTCAAGGCACCATTTTCCGAGGGAATCCTAGTATTTTAAGACTGAGTTATCCAAGAGACTTGATAACAAGGAGCAAATAACAAGTCAGGGAGCCTGGAGTCAAACTGCCAGAGTCCCTAAGTGGGAGGGAGCTATAGGAGGCATTCTTGAAAATGGGAGGGCTGAAGCAGACACACTGAGAAACTTAGGTGACAGAAAGGTCAGGTGGTGAGGAGACAGTTGTACTGGCACTTTGGTAAGGAGAATATAACCTTGGAGCCTGATAGCCCCAGGCCAGAAGTCAGCAAGAGCATCCGGACTGCAAGGCTTCCTCTCTGCCAAACACATTTTTGCTTGCAGGACTAACGCCTATAAAGCTCAGGTCCAGTGGACACTTCCTGCATCCTCCTTGTTCTAGCAGGGTGTTTAATAATAAGCAGTATCAGAAAGTATTATGATGAGTCCACCAGTGATGGATCTCAGTGCTCCACTGACATCCTTTATTACAGACTCAGCAGACATTAGCTGCCCCAAGGTATATAAACTGGAGAGATGGACTGAGAACCTGCCCAGCCCACAACTACAAATCTGAAGGCGGTCAGAAGTGGCTCTAGGTAGACAAAGGTGCAAAGCCCCTAGAGAGATTACAGTACCACTGAGCAGCTGACCTTCCATTACTATAAACTCAGCACCGATATAAATGAATCTTCAGCTTCAGTTTTCCACTCTTTCCACTGGCAGCTTCCAATATTGGAGATCTCAGGGAAGAAAAAAAAAAACTTGTTCCAATTATTTTGTGGCTTTGAATTTTATTCTTTTGTTCTTTGTATTTCCCTGTTTCTTTTTTCCATGTTTCTAAACTCTTACTATTATTTTTATATTTAAAAATCAGCTTATGTGTTTTTACTTCCTGTCCTAAGTTTGTGTAATTTCATTTTTATATTATGCAGATTTTTTTCTCTCTTGCCTTTTTTTCTGTCTTCCTCATATTCCTCTTCTATTTCTTTTTTAATTTAACATGATTCTTATTTCCTTCCCCCCTTTTCCTGCATCTTCTTTCATTTCATTCAGTTGCTACTTCTAATTTTACTCTAAGCAATTTTTTACTTCATTAGAATATATTCTTTCTGGCATTTTTGTTTCTGAGGTCATTGTTGGTATCTTATCATTAATTAGCTTAAATATATTATCTTTATGGTTTGATTGGTGCTGTAACTATTACAGAAGTTTCTTTTTCTCCCCCCTGAGTTGTACCACAGATTGAGCTTTCAAGTAGGGCTGCTTACTGAGAAGAACTTCAGACAAAACCAGAAGATACATCCATTACCACGCTGCGAAAATCTCAACACAGAAACACAAGAATTTGAAAAAGAGACAAACTAATTCTTCCAAACGATCATAAATCTTGAATTACCAAATCCAAAGATATAGAAATGGCTAAAATGCCAGGTGAAGAATTTGAAAATGAAAATGATCAGTGACTACAAGAAGGAGACAAATAAGCAGATAAATAGAATAAGGAAATCAATTCAGGACTTGAAGAAGAAAGCCAGGAGGAAAATTCTCCAAATCTAGGGAAAGAAATACACATCCAAGAGCCATGAGCATGGACTAGCATGATCTAAGTCCAAAGGAATCCAGGACACAAATATTATAATGCAACCTAATTTTATTAATTCCCACGCAGGTTAATTCTGTAATTCTAATTCTGCCCTGTCCTATCCTGTCTCCCCAATGCTGCTCACCTATACTCGGCATTCTCTTAGGGAGTTCCAAGAAGCCCGTTGATGGGCTGATGCGATGTCTTTCCCGGCAGCAGCAGTGGCCAACAGGGTCAGGCAAACCGGTGTCAGAATGTCAAGGGGGCAGCATGTCAGGGTGTTCTCAGCTGAAAGGTTCTCAGTGGCATCTTACAGCAGGTCCCCCGAGGGGGAGCGAGAGCAAAGTCATTCTGTACTTCCCAGCTTAAGTAGCTAGTAGCCAGGCAGGAGGAGTGGACTTGGTCCAGGATGCTAATCTCAGGCTTGTGCCTCTGGGCCAGGTGGTTATCTGCTATTGGAGTTCATGCCCAAGTCCTGAGCGGACAGGGTCTGGCTTCTGTACCTGCTCTGGCTGCCTAATCAACTGTTCACCATCAGCTTTGGGCTCTCCTAGGGCCCCTTCCCTTGCTTGGTTCAGGGCCCCTGTTGGTGCTCTGGGCTGGTTATCTGAACAGCCTTGGGTTAGTACAGTTTCTTACTAAGTTAAATTAACTTTCCTATTCTCTAAATTTATAACATTTCAAATCCACACATTTACTAATATTATTATGCTCCTTACACCAAGAATAAGAGGCATTTAGAACTCCAAATAGATATAACCAGGGAAGAATCTCTTAATCACACATTATAGTCAAGGTATCAAGAGTGAAAAAAACAAAAAAGCCCGGTATGGTGGTATACACCTTTAATCCCAGCACTCAGGAGGTAGAGGCATGCAGATCTCTGTGAGTTCAAGGCCAGCCTGCTTTACATAGTGAGTTTCAGGCCAGCTGGGGCTACAGGGAGACCCTGTCTCAAAAAGAAAAAAAAAAGCAAGAAAAAACTGCTTATTCATTTACAACAGGAAACATAACAGATAATATCAGATTTCTTAACAGGAGCCCTAAAATCCAAGGAACCGTGGAAAGTTATATTTCAAGCTCTATGAAAAAGTAACAATGAAAATTGCTATGTATATCCAGTTGTTATCTTTTAAAATATATTCTAAAAGACAAATACAAGCACAAACTAAAGCAATTCATGACCTCAACCCAGCACTTGCAGAAAAGATCCTTGAATGAGTTCTAAACAGAGACATTAAAGAAAGAAGAGAGAACAGTTTCAATCACAGAATCACAAGAAAAAAAGTAATTTTATGAGAGTAACAGATAACAAAGGAGGACTAGGAAAAATTCAATCATGTTCAACTGGAGAAGAAACAGCCTTTTTAACAAACAGTGCTTGGAGAAGCTGGATATCTAAATGTTGAAGGAAACTAGATTCTTTTCTCCCACCAGTACAGAGGTGAATTCAAAGTGGAAGAAAGACCTTAGTATAGGATCTGAAATTTTGAAACTGCTGGAGGAAAATGCAGGAAAAGACTTCAAGATATAAACATAGGCAAGGACTATCTGTAAAAGACTCCCAATAGTTGTGGAAATAATCTTAAGAATTGACAAATGGGACTGAAACAAAAGAGATTCTGCACAGCAAAGGAAACAATCAACAGAGTAGAAAGGCAGACTATAAGATAAAGAAAATCATTGCCAATTATACATATGACAGGAGATTAATATCTCTAGAATCTATAAAAACTCAAAAATTAAACACCAAAAAACCCAAGTCATCCCATCAACAAATGGACACATGAACTGGAATGACAGTTCTCAAAAAGAAGTACAAATGGCCAATAAATAGCTGAAAGCTATCTCAATATCCTTAGCCACTGGGTAAATGAAAACTAAAACTACATTGAGATATTATTTCACCCAAGGCAGAATGGCTATCATTCTGGAAAACAATAACAATAAGTAGGTGAGGATGTGTTGAAAGAGGAACACTTAAACACTGGTGGTAGGAATGTAAGTTGGAATAGCCACCAGCGAGTTCCTTCTAATAGCTAAAAATAGAACTACTGAATGATGCAGCTATGCCACTCTTGGACATATACCCCAAAGAAGCTATGTCAGCAAAGTACAGAGAATGGTATTTTCAAATCCTTCCTGTTTACAATACAGCTGAAATACAGAACCAGCTTAGATGACTATCTGGAGATGGATTGGATAAAGAGAGGTGACACGTTCATACGCTGATGTTTTCTTTGGACTTAAAAAAGAATGACATTATCTCATTTGTAGGAAAATGGAATTGGAGATCATCATCATTGTAAGCAAACAAGCCAGACTCAGAAAGACAAATATTGCATGTGTTCTTTCATATATGCAATTTAGATTTATATGCATATATGTGCACACACATATATGACATGAAAGTGCGGGGGGACTGTGGCAAGAAGAAGTGGATTAAAGAGAGCAAGTGGGAGGAACAAGAGAGGTAAATAAAGACAAAACTTCTCATGTAGTCTAGTTTGCTTTAAATCACTATGGCAAAACTTGAGAAGGAAAGGGTTTATTTGACTCACATCTCCCAGGTCACAGTTCTTTACTGATGGAGCACAAGGAAGGAACTCAGGGCAAGAACCTGGAGGCAGGAGCTGAAGCACAGGCTATGGAGGAACACTGCTTACTGGCTTGCTCCCCTGGCCCATGCTTAGCCTGCTTTCTTATATAATATAGAACAACCTGCCCAGAGTGGGCTGGGCCCTCCCACATCATTCAACAATCAAGAAACCACCCCAGAAACATGGCCTCAGGCCAGCCCAAAGGAGGGATTCCCCAATTGAGACTCCCTTCAACCCAGGTATGTCAAGTTGACAATAAAGCTATCTAGCCCATCATGCTTTCTCTCATGTGTAAAAATCTGAGTATTAGTGGCTTAAGTGTCCACGTGATGTTAAAAGAAGGACTATCTGCTAGAGTGAAGGGAACCAGTCAGGGCTTTTGAAGGTTATGGCAGTGTGACCATGAGCAAAGTACAATGATATACATGATGTACATGTATAAAAATATTATAATAAATGATGTATATGTATAAAAATATCATAATAATATCTATGGCTTTTTTTTATTCTAACTGTAAAAATCTATTAAATACAACTACCACATGACCCAGAAGTTCTCCTTCTGAGCATATTCTCAAGGGAGCTGAAATCATACTTCATGAAGCTAGGTATATCCAAACATTCATTGCAGCTTTATGTACAATAACCAAGAGAAAGAAATAGTAGTATTCACAGGTGGACAAATGGATAAACCACCAACAATATCAGTCGGCCTTGGGAAGGTTGTCCTGACATTCCTACCACATGAATGAGTGTAAAGAACATAATGTTCAGTGAAATAAGCCAATTACAGAAAGAAAAATACTGCATGATCTCACTTATATCCAGAGACAGAGAATAAAATAATGACAACCAGGAGCAAAAGTTGGGGAAGGAAGACAGGGGCAATGTGGGACAGAGCAGCACATGGGTAGGATTATTATGTCCAGAGATTTAATGTACAACTTGAGGGCCTAGTGGAGCAAATTCTTCTGTGGTGAGTACAAAATACATTTGTAAAGTAAGACTTAGCTGTTCTTGTTACAAATTGTAGCTTTGTGAGATTATAGATATGTTAATTTGATTTACTAATCATTTGAATATTTATCTGCTTAATTAACCCTTAATATGCTGTAAATCTTAAATATATACCACAAATTAATTTTTAAAGCTTTTTTTTACATTTTTATACATGCATGTGGGAATGTGTATGTGTGTGCAGGTACCTGCAGAGGCCAGAAGAGGGTGTCAGATCTCCTGGAGATGGAGTTATAGGCAGTTGTGAGCTACTGTGTATGGATGCTGGGTACCAAACTCTGGTCCTCTGCAAGAGTAGTAGGTGCTTTTAACAGCTGAGCTATTTTTCTAGCCCTATGACATTTATTTTAAATTAGCAATAGGAAGTCAAGGAGATGGCTCAGCAGGTAAATGTACTTGGCCACCAAGCCTGATGACCTGAGTTCAATATTCCAGAACCACAGGTAGAAGAAGAAAACCAACTCCTGAAAGTTGTCCTCTGACCTTCACACATGTGCACATTCACAGATGCACACACACACATACACACACACACACATATACAATAAATACATAAGTAAACAAAATGACAAAATTTTTAATTAAAGATAAAAAGTATACAGCTAAATGAAGCTTTATGAAGCCGGGCGTGGTGGCGCACGCCTTTAATCCTAGCACTTGGGAGGCAGAGGCAGGCGGATCTTTGTGAGTTCAAGGCCAGCCTGGTCTACAAAGTGAGTTCCAGGACAGCTGGGGCTACAGGGAGACCCTGTCTCGAAAAGACCAAAAAAAAAAAGAAGTGTACTTCATGTTAGCTCTGCCTTCGTGTTTTTAATGTGCATGAATGCTGTTCTGTAGAGTCCATCCCGCTCCTGCCCGTCTTCTGTGCCCGTCGTTCCTGACATCTGTCCGTGGAACTTTGTTTCATCCTGTTCCTTGTTTGTATCTGCTTCTATCNTTTTTTTTTTTTGGTCTTTCGAGACACGGTCTCCCTGTAGCCCCAGCTGTCCTGGAACTCTCTCTGTAGACCAGGCTGGCCTTGAACTCACAAAGATCTGCCTGCCTCTGCCTCCCAAGTTCTAGGATTAAAGGCATGCGCCACCATGCCCGGCCTCATTGGTTTTTAAAAGTACCTCTGATATTATAAAATAATGACAAACTTGTAAAAATATTTCATGAACAGTAAAATAAGCAGATAGATAAATAAACAAATAAATAAATAAATAAATAAAAATAGAATCACAGGCCTGGACAGCTAGCTCAGAAGTTAAGAGCACTGGCTGCTCTTACAAAGGACTTGGGTTCAGTTCCAGCACCAATATGGTGCCTAACAAATGTCCTTAACTCCAGTTCCAGGGGACCCAACAGGCTCTTCTGGCCTCAGGAGGCATTGTACAACACAGGTATACTTACATACACACAGGTATACTTATATACACACAGGTATACTTACATATACACAGGCATACTTACACACACACAGGCAAAACATTTATACACATAAAATAAAAATATTAAAATATTTTAAAGAGAATAACCACGTCTCAGAATTCTTAGCCACATTGGTGGAGTAGCAGGAATGACTTGGGAGCCTGTGGTTCAAGGACAGAGCCTGCCTAAGGCAACTCGGTGATTATACACAGGAAACTGCTTCACCCTAAACAGCCTTGTCTTGCCAGTCTGGGAGTTATTCATCTATGCCAATGCCTTGTTCCTATGGGAAGCTTTTAAAAAGTTATCAAGGGTCAGACCTCCTGCCAGCAAAAGGAAACGTTTAGGGTGAGACCTCCAGGTTCACAAGTTATCTGAGATTCAAACTGGTTTGAAATTTTGACTTGAATAAAAACGGATGAGAAATGAGCTCAAGGCAGATTACCTGAAGATTTTAGGTGCACAATGCTAAGGATTGCAAAGTTCCCTCCCAGAATCAGGCCTAAGGAAGAATCACACCTCTACCCCGGAGCACTCCCACCAGAGTGCTCCCTCCATAACCCTGGTCTTGTGTTTCCCCAGCGCCACCTACTGGCTCCCAGGGAGAATGGGCCAAGGAGACCTGTGGCAGGAGACTAAACCCGCCCAGCCCAACCCTGCTCTCAGCCTTATCACAGGACAGCCAGGCAGCAAATACTGATGGGAGGTGGGGCCAGAAAAGCCCCTCCAGTGCAGAGACTAGAAAGGGTTAATTACCACTGCTTGGCACACAGCTGCCGCAGAGGACCTTCTGCAGGAGAAACACCAAGCTTGTTTTGAGTCTTACCTCGGAGTTATGACCACTCACCCTGTAGCCAATTAATGTGTGGAGACGCCCCGGAGAATGTATGAGTTAAGCCCCTGCTCCCCGGAACTCCCCTGCCTACCCACTTTGGCAGGGAGTCTGGTTGGGAAGGTCCCAAAAGAGTGATGGACCAGATCTGCTCCTGCCCATTTTCTGATTCTTTAAGGTGATTTTATTTTCAGCTCTGTGCCAAGCACTGTGTTGGCTTAGCGATTTTCTATCTGGAGTGTGTCTGTTTTGGCTTTGAAGGGAAAATGGTCTATTTGTTCTGGTTTGAAAGGCATAAACCAAATAGTGTTTGGCTGGCTGAATTCCTGCAAAATCAAAGCCTCAGACAAAGCGTGCGCTCTTTCTCTCTCTCTCTCTCTCTCTCTCTCTCTCTCTCTCTCTCTCTCTCTCTCTCTCTCTCTCTCGTAGTAATGGCCAGATTTTCATCATTGTCATGAAAGGACACATTTTGTGGCTTATTTCTCATCCAAGCAGACGGGCATGTTATCTGGAAGCCAATCAATGACTTTGTTATCAATGTGCCATTTGGCAAGGAGGGACATTGAGAGTTCTTGGCTTAGTGCTGGTGATAATGACATTGGATTTAAATGCAAATAGGATATTTTAAATACAAAACACACTGGAATTTGTCTATAAGGAGCCCTTCCACTCTCTGCACTCTGAGAGCTTGTGCTGCGGAGAGCAAACCAGCCTCCCTCTTGCTCTGCAAACTCTCCTTCCTTTAATGACTTTATTGCCTTCGGGCAACAAGAGTTACTTGTAGATTGAATTACGGCAAGTGCTTTGGCTGAAACCCAAATGAAAATCAGTTTCTTTGCTGATCACCTGTCAAGGGATAATTAAAATAGTTCCTTGATTAGAAGATCAACATTCTTTCACTATGTCACTGTCTTAAAATACAGCTTAGATTTGATGTGACTATTTACTATCACATTGACTGTAAGTCTTACAGTCATTTCTGTCACAAAATTAAGGAAATATTGCAGTAAATTAGAGAAACAGCCCCCAAATCATTACACAGCAGGAGTGTACATAAAGTAAGCTTTGAAAATATGAGGTTTACAGCTGGAGAGGCGGCTGGGCAGTTAGACCACTGACTGCTCTTGCAGAAGACCTGGGTTCAGTTCCCAGCACTCACATGGCAGCTAACAACTGTCCATCTGTAACTCCAGTTCCAGGAGATCAGACACCCTCTTCTGACCTCAGGCAGTGTACAACATGTGCACCTACTTACATGCAAGCAATTCTCTCATATACATAAAATAAAAATAAATAAAAATATTAAAAAAACAAAAAAGAAAAATATATGGGGTTTAAAATCGTCCTACTCAACTTTCCTTTCTCCTGTAGCCTTCCAGGACATGACCAGGATTTCAGGTGTGGGGAAAGTTACAAGACCCCATGTTTGCTGTTTGCCTTTTCTTCTCTTCTTTCCTTCTTTCTTGGTCACATTTGTTGATCAGCCACTCTGTGTATGGCACTGATACCTCAGGAGCTTCTGGGTCAGAGAATGCCATGAGCATGGAGAATCCAGGACACAATATTATAATACAATCTAATTTTATTAATTCCCACACAGGTTAATTCTAGAATTCTAATTCTGTCCTGTCCTAGCCTATCTCCCCATGGCTGCTCACCCACATGGCATTCTCTTAGCCTCTTGGAAGCACTGGAGGGGGTCCACGCTAGGGAGTTCCAAGAAGCCAGTTGATTGGCAGCTCAGGCAGGCGGGTCCTGGCAGTAGCAGTGGCCAGCTGGGTCAGCATGCACTTCAGGCGAACTGGTGTCACAGGGGCAGCATGTCTGGTTGTTCCCAGCTGAGAGATTCACAGTGGCACCTCACAGCAGCCCCCTCCCCCCAGGGGAGTACAGGCCTCAGTTGGGCATGTGGGGTGCACTGGGTCCTCAGGTAGCTACTCTCAGGCTTGTGCCTAGGGTCCCCCCTGCATAGCAGGTGGCTATCTTCCTGTCTGGGTCACGCCTTGATCAAGGTGGGGGACCCAGGACTGGTTATTTGGTCCTGGTGTCCATGCCACCTCTGGCCACCTAATCAGTTGAGTATGGTCAGTCTTTTGGGCTCTCTTGAGCCCCTTTGTCATGCTGAGTGCTTATCTCTAAAAGCAGCCCTAAACCGAAGCAGGCTTCTTGCTGAGATAAGCTTAACATTTGCTAATTTATTTAAGGTTACGACATTTCACACATTATCTACTGTTAGTTTAATCCTAACTACTTCTAATTCACACAACTTCTACATGCTAACTATGCTCCTAACAGAGTAGTAAACTTGTAAAGTAGTAACTTCAGGAGTAGTAACTGAGGATGCAAAGCAGTTTCTGTTTTGTTCAGTGATGAATCCTGTTCTAGGCACATGGCAGGCTCCCCAAATATTGCTAGAATAAAATCACTGCTGGAGTAGATAAATATTCTAATGAGGACAGATAAACAAACAAAGCTTCATGTCAAACAAATGAATGGATAAGCCAAATAATTACAGGTTGTAACAAATACTGAGTGATGAGGAAGTAGATAATTAGGGATAAAGAAATCCCCCTGGGGGCGGTGACCAAAGGGGTGGGGACAGTGAGGCAGCTAGGGAAAGCCAACAGTCCTGGAGGAGGGAGATAGAGCAGGCAGTATAGAGGAGTGAGATCAAAAGTGGGGGTCCTTCCTGGCGGAAGGTGAGAAGGGGCTCTCTCAGCCCTGCAGGCTATGATAAAGAGTTTGCCTTTATTTGTACAATAGGAAACCAGGGAGGAATTTTTTTTTAATTTTATTCATTTCTGTATGTGTATGAATGTACTGTCTGCATGCAAGTCTGTGCACCCGTGTCGTGCAATACCGCGGAGGTCAGAAGAGGGTGTGGATTCCCCCGGAACTGGAGTTCTCCTGGAATTGGAGTTTCAGACGGTTCTCAGCTGCCATGTGGGTGCTGGGGATAGAACCCGGGTCCTCTGTAAGAGCGGTTGGCGCTCTTAACCGCTAGGCCATCTCTCCAGCCCCCAGGGAGGGATTTTTTAAGGCACTCCAAGAACTATAGGATCTGAGACCCTCTAGTCAGCCTCCGGGGGAAGTGTGCACTTGTAGCCTGGCCACCTGAGAATCTCTGGTCTCAGTCAGAATCTGGTACCTATCTCACTAATCCTTAAGTATTAAGAGCCCTCTTTTTCTTCCTTTATGGCTTCAAAAAGAGAAATCCTTAGCAACATATCCCAGGCCTTAGCAACAGCCCCTAGACTCATGTATGGCTCTAGGCTCTGTGATTTCACATTGAATCTAAACCCTTGGAGCTTTGCTTATCCGTCTCCAACTTGGCAGTGGGTGTGAGGATTCTTAGTTATTAAAACCCCTCTCTCCCTCCCTCCTGTCCTTTCTGCCTTCATCCGTCCATCTACCCTTCCTTCCCTTCTTTTTGAATGATGGATCCCTAACTAATCTGAAAACTAGCATTGCTTTCTGCACTTTGAAATCTCGGAATTGCCCCAGATGAAGCAAGCCACAGCCACGCAGGCAGCATGCATGACTAATGTAATCTTTTTTCTTCTCAAAGAGAATGTACATTCCTGCCTTGCCCTCACTCTTTGGGAGAACCCACTCTCTGACACTGCAAAGACACCGCCCCCCCCCATCTCCTTAGCAACAGATGCTCTAGCCCAGAGGTGTGGAAAGAGATTTCTGCAACATATGTGTTCATCTCATGAAAACAAGCACTCAAGACGGGCGTGGTGGTGCACGCTTTTAATTCCAGCACTCAGGAGTCAGAGGCAGGCAAATCTCTGTGAGTTTAAGGCCAGCCTGGTCTACAGAGCAAGCTCCAGGCCAGCTGGGACTAAAGGGAGACCCTGTCTCAGAAAAAAAGAAAGAAAGAAAGAAAGAAAGAAAGAAAGAAAGAAAGAAAGAAAGAAAGAAAGAAGAG
>VZQC01013742.1:144563-257675 GCA_009823505.1 Rhizomys pruinosus
GTAGAATGTAAGGGCTGCGATTGGGGTGAAAGGTGAAACTACAACAATATAGACTGGACACTCATTTGATCAACCTGATTGAACATACAAGCCCCCCCCTGCTGGATGGTGGGACCCATGAGCTGTATGGGTTTGGGCACAACTGCTCGCAAATTGGTTTGACATGAAGGATGCTTGTACTCACAAATTATCACTTATTGTTAAAAAAAAATGAAAACAAAACAACAACAACAAAAAACCAGAAAGATGAGGAAAGTTACGGCAGAATGGATGATCTGGGATGGGTAGGGGTGGTGCGGGGTGAAGGGAAGGGGATATATGCCTGAACTGAATTGGAAAAAGATGTATGAAATACACAAAGCATCAATAAAAAAAAAAGAAAAAAGAAAAAAGAAAAATCCCTTTTCCCTCCTCCAGTCTATAAAACATTTGTTAGTTTGTCATTGTAAATAAATCAGAAATGAGTTGCTCCTGGATGTGAACTTTATGGCTATTTATGTTATAGCGAGACTTAAAACCCTTGAAGGTCAGTGAACTGCTACAAGTCAAATAACTACTAGAAGTTGTGCTTCAGCATGATGCTTAGGCACACTGAAACACCCCTGCTTGCAGTCACTGATTTATTTGGATTTTGAGACAGGGTCTCATGTATCCCAAACTGGCCTTAAAATTGCTATCTAGCAGCCGGGCGTGGTGGCGCATGCCTTTAATCCTAGCACTTGGGAGGCAGAGGCAGGCGGATCTTTGTGAGTTCAAGGCCAGCCTGGTTTACAGAGTGAGTTCCAGGACAGCTGGGACTACAGGGAGACCCTGTCTCAAAAAGACCAAAAAAAAAAAAAGTTGATATCTCGCCAAGGATGACTTTAAACTCCCAATCCTTCTGCCCCAATGCTAGGATTACAGGTATCTATCACCACACCTAGCTCCCAGTTCACTTTAAGTTTTTAAAATTTATTTTAGCTTAATTATATGTCTATGCATGTGTGCTTATATGAAGGTTCATGCACAAGCAAGGTACCTGCAGAGTTGAGAAGAGGACATAGATCCCCTGGAGTTGGAGTTGTCTGATGTGGGTATTTGATAACCAAATTTAGGTCCTGTATAAGAGCAGTATGTTTTCTTAATCATTGAGCCATCTTTCCAGTGCCCCCGTTTGGGAACCAGTTCCATCTGCTCAACTCCAGTCACTTCTATAGCTTGGGTAATAGTGGCCAGCTACCTGCCCATGGGATTCTTATTGACTGTCTACCAAACTCCAGGCCATGCGCTCCCCTCTGAACAAATAATCCAATCAAGTCTAAAGGAATTACATGGTCCAAGAGAAAGACAGATTTTTCTCAAAGGACAATTGGAACAATTGGAATGCTGTTACCAAAAGAAGGAGAAATGAAGGCAATGTAGACAGAACATCAATCAAGCAAACATTCTATACAGTGCAGCATCCAAAGAATAATTTAGATAATTGCTAGCATTTCCAATGAGCACCCACTACATGCCAGGCATGTGTAATTCAGAACAGGAGCATCTTCCCAGTCTTCAAATAATTTAGGTCACTGTCAACTTGACCTAAAAGTTTCATTAATTAAAAAAAAAGTCAATCTTACAGAGTTCCACAACTGGTCAAAAATAAAAATAAGTTTCTATGAGATGCCCAGCACTAAGTGACATGGGTACAATGGAACCTCTACACCTAAGGCTCGTAGAACATAGTAGAACAGGGGGTAGAGAGAATACTAATCCATCTCTCAACTCTTACCAGAGAAACTTCCTCATGCAACAGAGAGCAATTAACACAGAAGGCCACAACTGGCCAAAATGTAGAGAATAAGAGACGGCACAGTCCCTAGATAGGACTTCCGGGTTAAACCTGACCCACCCAGGGCTTAGAGACCATTGCAGAAGCAAAAGCAGAAAGATTATAAGAGCCAGGGGTATTAAAAAAATCAATAATAAAAAATAAGTTTAAAAAGAGTTAAAAAAAATCATTGTATGATTGGTGGAAGATGAGAAGATTTAACTTTGAGTCCTGCCTTCCTTCTTTATATCAAGCAACCAAGTGATTGATCGAGCTCCTGAAAGAGTGGCATAAGTAAGCACTTCCAGGCAAACATGAATCTGTGGAGGCTATTGCAAATTCAAACCAAGAGAATGAGGTTAGATCTCGAACTAAGGAAGTATGACTAATCAAAGCAAAACACTCCTGTCCTGGTTTGAATTTGCAATAGCGTCCACAGACTCATGTTTGAACTCTTGTTCCCCAACTACAGAACCTTTAGGAGGCAAAGCATGGTTGGGAGAAGAAGGCCCAGGGTGCTGGGCCTTTGAATGACGTAGCCTGGGCCCTGGTTCCTACAGCCTCTCTCTGCTTCCGGGTCCACAGCTGTGAACAGCCTCCTCCATACACTCACTCCTGCCACCAGCCTTTCCCTGCACTGGTGGAAGAAATCCTCTGAAACAGTGGACTAAAATAAACCCTTCCCCACTTGAGTTGTTGCCATCAGATATTTTGGTGGTAGTGACGTAAAAGTAACTATATCCCTATCCCTAATTAAATAATGTGTTTCTCTATTGATAGTCTACTGCCATCCCCATCATTTATTATAAGTAAAAAAAGCCATTGGTACAATTAGTTTCCATATTATTTCATTGTGGGTTTTTTTTTTTTGTTTGTTTGTTTTTTTTTTGGTCTTTTCAAGACAGGGTCTCCCTGTAGCCCCGGCTGTCCTAGAACTCACTCTGTAGACCAGGCTGGCCTTGAACTCACAGAGATCCGCGTGCCTCTGCCTCCCAAGTGCTAGGATTAAAGGCGTGCGCCACCATGCCTGGCCTCATTGTTTTTTTTTTTAAAGATGCCACTACTTGATAAACTTCTTTAAATAGACCCAGTTTTCAAATTTTTGAAGAAAATGGCCTTTATATTCCAATAACATAAAAATACTGTTCTGTTATCAACATTTAGGAATCATGGGTCGGAAAAAATATTCAGTTGCATTTCAGCAAGCCTTCCTAGTCTCAGATGCAGCTGTATCAAGGAACTTTTAAAAAATGTGTGCTCACGTTTATATGCTGACGTATTTCTGGAAGGATTTCAGTTGGTTCTATCATATCATATATTAAATAGCCAAAATTAGACTATGCACAGGAGATGAACATAGAAAGTTAAACTACTGCAGACAGTACATTCATACACATACAGAAATAAATAAAATTAAAAAAAAAACTTTAAAAAAAAAAAAGTTAAACTACTAAATAGTTACAAATAACTTCGTATCCAAGCTTCAAATGGTTTGACAATGAGATAGGCATTCAAGCCAGGCTCTTAAAGTTTATCATTTCAAAGTGCTATTATTTTACATCTTTACAAAAAGACTGGCACATTAGTTGTAGGCATCAGTTCTTCTAAAATGTCCAGCTTTCATTCAAGTTCCAGTAACACAGGAAGATATGCCATGGAGGATGTTGACATTTCTAGCTTCATACAGGTGAGTAAAGGCATATGTTTGCTTTCTACTTTTGCTGGCCAATTGCATGGATAAATCATTTCTCTGCATAGGAAAGTGAGATCCTCTTATGCTGACTGTAACGACTTGGAAAAAAAACAAAAAGATATGAAAAAAAAACCTTAATGATTTTTAGCCTCCAGCCAGACGTGTTTGTTCCAAATGGAGCTGGTCGTATCACAAGGGTTATGTTCACACTGCCCTGTACTGTGTGACGTGAGGATGGCTCCCGCTCTGTAGAAAGCACTGCCAAACAGTGAGATGGTTGCAATCTGAGACACAGTTCTGATAACCTAAGCTCCATCCCAATGGAACTTTAGACAATTTTTGAATGCTTAGATTTATAAAGAAATCTATTTGTGGAATCTAAAAATCTGTAAAATCCCAAGTGGACACAACTTGCCAAAAGAAATAGTAAACAGAGTCCCCCCGTCCCCCCCCGTGCTCTGTTTTGATTAAAACCTGTGTGTTTAGATAAGGTTCTGTAAAGGGCAGTCCTAAACAGGTGACTAAAGGACTCTGCCTGTGACATTCTTCAGATCAGTGTGTATGTGTGAAAAGGACTACTCCATGCAGCCAATGACTCTTGTTTGCTAGGCTAATATGCAATGGAAAATCACAGAGGTAGAATTCCACCAAGATTTTAACTGTCTGTAATCTAGTCTCCCTGTGTAGCCAATAGACCCTCAGCTATGGTTGAGGCTTCATACCCATCTCCGGCATGCTTGCTGGTTTTTGTGTGGCTTGGGCTTGACTAGGTCTTATGCATGCTGTCACAAGAGCTGTAGGTCCAATGTGTATGTGCAAATATGTTGTTGTGTCTTCCTTGTATTCATCTGCCACCTCTGGCTATTACCATCATCTTTCCATCTCCTCTTCTGCAGTGATCACTGAGCTTTGGGAGGAGACGGAGTCCCATTTAGGGCTGAGAACACCTCAACCTCTTATTCTCTGCATACTGACCAGCTGTGGGTCTTTGTGTCAGTCATCATCTGTTACAAGAAGCTTCCCTGATGAGAACTGAGAGATGTGCTAGTCTATGGATGTAACAGAAAGTCATGAGGAGTTGGTTTAATACTATGTCCATTTAGGAGTTGGTTTAATACTATGTCCATTTAGCAGACTAATAGTAGGTTCTCAACTAAAGCTTGTGACTCTCACCACAAGTTCTTGGCCCTGATAACAGTGACGAGTATGGCTTACATCATCTGAAGCAGGCCTTAAATCCAGTTAGAAGGTGATTGGTTGCTCCCATAATATTCCTATCACTATTGCCAGTGGGCATATCCTGCTAGGCCAGTATTATTGTAGCTTATAGAATTGACAGCTGGGTAAGGCTGGTGATTACTTTTCTCTTCTGGTGGCATGCACGACAGCTTCCAGTACCGTGAAAGCTAGCCAGTGGAGATGAGGATTCAAGGTCAGTACCAGATTGAATTCTCCTTGCTTGTTCTCCTTGCTTGTTCTACTCACATATGTAGTGTCTTCAGCAGTAGGGATTTACCATCAAGTATTGGTGGGTAACCAAGTATAACAGCAATAGCCAGTACTGTTTGAAGATCTATGGGAAAGCCCTGGTTAATAACTTCAAAGAGGGAGTCCATTCCTGGCATTGGGCTCTTGATTAGCTAGTCTGTAGTATATATTAGGGCCTCTGAACACCCATTACAGAGTAATTACATTTAAACTCTTTTTTATTGTATATGTGTATATATTAAGGATTTCCTATAGTACTAAGCTGTCTTAATGTAAAGGTTAAACAAAAATATATCTGTCTACAACACAATACATTTCCTTGTCTCAAACTTTGATACACTCCCATATTTTATAAGGACAAATGTGATCTTATAGGTTTCATTTGTTTGTTTGTTTGGGTTGTTTGTTGTTGTTTTGGCTTTATTTATTTAGGCTTTTTTGAGACAGCATCACCCTGTAGCACAGTTGGCCTGGAACTCCCTATGTAGAATAGACTAGCCATGTCTGCCTCTGCCTTCTGAGTGCCATGTCTGATCTAGCCATGTCTGCCTCTGCCTTCTGAGTGCCGGGATTAAAGGGGGGGGAGGGTGCCATCACAGCTGGAAATTCCACAGGTTTTTAGTCTGAATTCCTACTACTAGGCTTGTTTATCAATCCTCTAACCAGTAACTTTAAATCCAATGACCCAAATTCAAGTGTCCCCTGATTGATGAGTAAGCCAGTCCACAGGCAGATATAAATGTAAGGCCTGGAATGAGGCCACTTCGATCCAGTCTTAAAAAGACTTCACAGAGAAGGGACTGCAAAAATGAGCTCCAATTTTAGAATAATCACTATGTGAATATAGACAGGAACACACATACAAATGGACAGCACAATGGCATCAAGTTCACAAAAATCATAGATCAGATCCATGAAGATATCCAATAAAATTGACAGACACAGAATATTAAATATGTTTATATGATAGCAAAAAGAAATGATTGAAATGTGTAAAAGGTACATTACTATTTATAAATCTAGGTATATATTAACATTGAACATGAAATGTTATAATGTAAATCTCTTAATGGGCTTTAGAATCAACCCACCACTTATTTTCAGACTCTGTAGTTACTGTATATGGGTGAAAAGTATGTATTCATATTTTAGAGTAATATAAAATTAAAGGAGGAAAATGTGAATTCCTAAACATAAAAAAAAAAAGACTGAGAGAAAGATGCAGGACAGTTATGGCAGAATGCATGATCTGGGGTGGGGTAGGGGAAAGGGAAAGGGGAATATGTCTAAACTGAACTGAAAAATGGTGTCTGAAATACACAGAACATCAATAAAAGCATTATATTTTTTAAAAAGAAACTTAAATCCTAGCCCTCTTCCCAGTTTTCTCTTTTGGAACCCTTTTCTCTGACAGTGAGAATTTTGACTCTGATAATATACATTATTTTTACTTTGTTTCTTAATCCTAATTTACACATTTATTTCTTAATCCTAATATAAATATAAAATGGTTTTCTGAATTTCTAAACCACACCCTAAAAATATACTATCTACAATACAAGGTTTGGGTAAAATCTTCAGTCTTGCAGAATAGAGTAAATGACTATTTTCCAGTTATTAGGCTAACATTTTTCTTCTCATTTAGTATGACTATTTTACTAGTTTGTGTGATTTGTAGGATCAGTTTTCCAGTTGTGTTTCATTTCAGCTCTTCCCTTAGCCTGATTGCTTTTAATTCTCCATTTATGAATATGTTCAACATCACTATTAATACATTTTATCTAAAATTATAAATAAGATAAACTCACCTGCAACCACTATTTTTTAAACATTGTATTTTAAAATACTAGGTAGTATCATAAAGCCAAAAAGGAGCTATAAAAATGATAAGAATTATTAAAGAGAAAACATCTCATTGTTGGAAAACAATATACTGTCTTCCAAGAGAACTGAAAAGAAAACACAGCAGAATTATTTGCAAAAATTAACATAAAAACATAACATACATGTATACTTAATTAGTAACAAATATAAAACATAGTGATTAATATTAAAAACCATTAAAATAAGTGACATAGAAAATTTATACAAGAAAGAACTTTATGAAAAAAGTGCAAGATATCACCAAGAGGTGATAAAATTGAGTGGAGTAAGGCATGCCAAGCTCATATGTTGGAATATGGAACAACATATGCAAATCTCCTCTGCAGAATTTACTGATTGGATGCATTCCAATGAAAGTAACATTAAATTTCTGTTTTTTTTATTTTTGGTAACTTTTATGGCAATTGTTAATACAGTTCTAAAAAAAAAAAAAAAGATAGAATCAACAATGCACACCCAGAAAAGAAAAATAAGTTATGGAATATGGAATTTGTTCCAATAAATACTCAGGCTTAAATCATTAAGATAGGGTGATATTTTTCCCAGTAAAAATCATCCAATGGACTGAAATGCCCAGCTCAGAACACAGCCATGTATGTGCATGTGAGCAGTTGAGTTATGGTGGGGCTGGCTTTGTAAGCCAATGGAAAAATAACAGCCTCTGAAATGAATGGAGCCCTGTCAAATAACTATCCATATGGAAACAATGCAAATTGAATCTTATTTTTCATCAGACAAAAACAAAGACTCTAAGTAGATTAAATCTTAAATGTGAAAGGCAAAACCATAAATTTATAGTAAGGCAAAAGAAGACTCTCTGTACGATCTTTAGAGAAGGAACAATTCTTTTTTGTTATATTTTTATTGAATTTTTGTGTATTTCATACAAAATAATATCTTAATAATCATCTTTATACCCCCTCCCCCATCTACACCCTCCCAAAGCCCTCCCCTCAGATTTCATTACAGAATTTGATTCTGTCATCTATGTTAGGGGTTATCAATGCAAGTTAGTATACCCAGGCATCCCTCAGTGCAAGTTCATCCACTGGGATCTAGTCAGCCTATCTACAGCCACTCCCTTAAAGAAGATCAACTCTCCCTTACCCAGCAGTAATCAGCTGCCAATAGTTGTTTGGCTAAGGTCAGGGCCTACTTCCTATTTCCTAGTTCTGTGCTGGGTTTTTGTCTGCTTGAGTTTGCATGGGTCTTGTGCATGCTGACACCACTGCTTCAGGTCCATATGAGCAAGGTCCCAGGAGCCTGTGACATTCTGTTCCCATATGGTCATGGACCTCCTGACCTGGCTCTTGCAATCTATCCACCCCTTCTTCCGCAATGGTCCCTGAGCCCTGGTTGTGTGATGTTTAGTAGAGGAGTCCTGTCCAGGGACCCATAGTCTGCAGACTCTTATCCACCCTTTGGCCATTGATGTCCTTTTGTGTTCATTGCCTTCTGTTGCATGAGAGAGCTCCATTGATGAGAATTGAGAGGTGCATTAGTATGTTCCACTATGTTCCATGGTAACATATCATAAATATGAAAGGGAAAAGATTGATAAACTACCTTAAAATTAAGAATTGTTTCTAATATAATGGGCAAAGAAAGTAAAAGAGAGAAACTGAAGTAGGAAAATACATCTGCATTGTATATAACCAACAAAGGGCTACTGCGATGTATGAAATCCCATGTGCAGGGTTTGAGGGGTATGGATGGGGAGAGGGGCTAAATGTAAGTAGTGTTAAGCTTTCCAACCATCCATATTGGCTCAAGATTCATAATGATATAATTCAAAGTATTTTTTTAACTTAGTGGTTCTCAACACATGATTATTAGAAGAAATACACTATGCACTGACCATGTACATTTTCCTGATGCTCTTGAGTTTCATAACAGAAAGATATTTAATAGAAAGAAGCTCTGTCCAACTGTTACCTTTTCCACTATTAGCCACTGGAATTAACAGAATCAAACCTGTGTGGCTGTGCTCCCCTCCCCTTGGCTACAGCAACTAACTAGAGCAATTCCGGCTCCATTAGGAGTCTTAAACATTGTGTGTATTTTCCCTGTTTTGTTAGAAATCTTTTAAGGCTTTGGGCTCAGTCAGAACTGAGGACAAACTGTCTATTCACTCCTCAAAGCTGTCTCCACACCTGCTAATTGGGGACAATAAGTACTTCACAAGATTGTGACAAAGTGTTCCTTTGCCAATGTATGTAGGTGGGTGGCCTGGTAGGGCTTCAATGGTGTTTCATTTTGTTACTGTGGCGTCCTCTTCTCATTGAATTTTTTTTTTTTGGGGGGGGGTCCAGGACATGAATGTTTACTCCTACCTCTTTGTTTGCAGTCACTGAGATTTCATCCAGCCTCCAGCATCCTTTCTCAAGTCCATCCTCTCCACTGTGCCCTTGTGGTCCCCCAGGCTACAGTGAGTTTGCCACAATCCTTAATTTTCTGTGACTTATTTCTTGCATCTTGTGTTTTAAACAGATATTTCTTGAATGTGTGTTGAATGAATATTAGAAAACTGTCTTTTTCATTTTTGCATTATTTGTTGTAGTGAGATGAAAACAGATAATTTTAATAATTAAAAAAATCTGATAATCTGGAGCTGGAGAGATGGCTCAGCTGCCAAGAGCACTGGCTGTTCTTACAGAAGACCTGGGTATAAATCCTACCCACATGTCAGCTAACAACCATCCATATCTCCAGTTCCAGGGGATCCAATACCCTCTTCTGTCCTCCATGGGCATTGCACAACATGGATACACTTACATACATGCAGGCAATACACTCAAATGCATAAATAAAAATAAATAAGTACAATTTTAAATCTTATAATTTAAATACTTTAATGTAGTAAATGTTTTTCATCTCCAGTTACAACATACTAATTAAAGTTAATGTGGAAAGAAATTCTACAATCCCAGACTCTGTCTGACAAAGCACATGAAAGAAAATCATAGAAGAAAATGGGCCCCAAACTTGGATAGGCACTTCACAGAGAAAGAGATGATCACGCTTTTAGAGCCAGGAAATGAAAAAGAAAGCAGTAAGATATTATTTCATAGTTACCTGCTTGTCAAAAGATTTTATTTTGGTCTTTTTTAAAGGCAGAGTCTCACGTTATCTAGGCTGGCCTTCAACATACAATGAAGCCAAGAATGATCCTAAACCTCTGATTCTCCCTCTCCACCAGCCAAGCGCTGTGATTATAGCCATGTGTCACCATGCCAAGCCAAAAAATTCCAGGTCTGCTAATGCCCAGCTGTTGGGTAAGTTATGGAAAACAAGAACTCTTACACAATGCTAATGGAGGACCAATTGGTGCACTCTCTCCAGGAAACAATCTGGCACATCAGCTAAATAGAACATATGCTCACATGCTTGCCAGCGCATCTCTAGATCCCAAGATCAACTATTCTGTCTTTATCAAGGAATATGTATAAGAAGAGATATAGCAAAGGCCAGAAGCAATCAGACTACAGACAGTAACGGAATATATACATTAATAGTGATGATCTAACCCCTCACTGGATGGTGGAAATGAATGACTACAACAACACACATAGAATCCATACGAACCCATATTTGATCTTGTTCACAGCTTGTGAAAGTGTCAAAAGCTCTGCACCATCCTTCAAGGAAGAGACACAAATGGAACAATGGAAAGAAAGCCGGAACAATAAGCACTGGTTTCATAGGAATGAGAAGGGAGGAGGGTGGAGCAGAATGCCTTAACCTGGTTCCAGATGCATAGACGTGTTATACTGTTGCTCTTTATGCTTGATATGCATTAGAGTAATTTATTTGTTCTTGATAATTTATAAAATATAAAGCATTTTAAAAGCAATTTTCAGAAGGATCCAGCATAAGAATATCCTTTCAGTTTACACATCCACACTCAAGGAACCACTTGCATCTGTGACCATGGAGTCGTACAGCAAAGATCTGCAAGGTTGTACATGCACTGAAAATGATGGCCATCTCTAGGGAGACAGGGCGACTTTACAAGTGTCTTGGTCTGTTTTGTGTTGCTATAGCAAAATGTACCTCAGACTGAATCACTTATAGTCATTTCTCACAATGGATACAAGAAATTCTGGATGTTGGGACCCAAAGTATATTGAAGGCCTTCCTCTTTCATCATCCCATGGAAGACGAGAGGACATGAGAAGGGGTGGGAGACTCAACCAGAATCGCAAGCGGCTTTAGAATCAATCGACATTAATTTGTTCATGAGGATGAAGCCCACATGGCTGAACCACCTCTCAAACGTTCCACCATTGTGGCTCTGGAAATTAAGTTTCCGACACTTTTTTTTCTGAGTCACAGTGGCAGGAGTCAAGAAAAACTTGGACAGACTTTTATTTTTTAACTTTCTACAATGAGAATTTGTTTTTGTATGAGTCGTATAATTAGACGTTTAGAAACTTTAGAAATTATGGAGATTGAAAGAAAGGAAGGAGGAAGGAAAGGAAGGCAGAGAAGTGAGGAAAGGGAGAAGGAAAGGAGAGGGAAGAAGGATATGGGAGAGGGGGTGTGGATGGAGGGATGAGACAGAAGAGAGGAGGGAGGGAGAGAAGGACAGAAGGGAGGAAAGCAAACTTTGTAAGTCTCTGAATGTCCTCAAGATGGGGGGCTAGAGACAGCAAGCCCGGGAAAATGCCCCTGCTCTGCTGCCCTCTGCTGGCCACTGCCTTGCCCTCCAGTCTGCTCTCCGGGCCTTGGCAGGCGCAGAGAGGAAGCTGACCTTCTCTGCTTTTGAGTAGGTGTAGGATTTGCGTGACTCACAGGCTCCCTGCATCAGCAGGTCCCAGGAAAGGAAGAAACCTGCCTGCCGGTTCTCAGAGGAGCTGCTTTCAGGAGTTTCTTCAAAAAGTATGCTAATAAACTGCATGGTTAGAGGGAAAAAATGTGGAAACTTCGCCTTCTATTATTAATTATTCATATCATAATTTTTTCAGAGCACTGAATCCTTAAAAATGGATACTGCTTTCTAAAACAGGTTAAAAATTTGTCTAATATTTTCCTGTGACAAGACCTCACTTCCAGCTGAACATTAGATTCTGTCTCTTCTGATTCCTTCTGACTGGGACATGTTTTCCCCCAGGACATTAATCAGATTTACAAATGAAATGATTTTTAAAGGTTCTTATTTAAATATGCTGTACAATAGGCCTGTCTCTCATTGCTTTTCTCCAAATAGTTTAGGTTTCTAGGCAGGTAGGACATTAATAAAGGTAGAAAGCTAATCTGTAACCTAACCGCTTTAATAAATAAAGAGAACAGCTTTTAAAAGAGCAGAGGAATGCACTGACCTTTTCCAAGTCAATTTGTAAATGCAGTATTATTTATGGCTCACAGATTTGTAACTACAACAGCATGTTTCTAACCTTGAAGGCCGTCTACCATAGGAGCCACTTTCCATTTGGCTGACTTTAAGACAGTGAGTTGAAGGGTGTGAGACAGTAGTCTTTCTCTAGTTATTTGGGACAGTCTATCACATCTGTTCAGATTTTATAGCCATTAAGGCATTACTGCATACCTTCTGTTTGTAATTTTAATAAGTCATTGTCTTAGTTAAACTTTTCTATTGCTTTGACAAAACACTCTGACCAATACCAACTTGAGGAGGAAAAGGTTTATTTGGCTTATCTCCGGGGTCATAGTTCATCACTGAGGGAGCCTAAGGTAGGAACTCAGGGCAGGAACCTGGAAGCAGGAGCTGAAGCACGGGCCATGGAGGACTGCTTCTTTTTATTTTATTTTATTTTATTTTATTATTTATTTATTTGAATGTACCGTCTGCATGCAGGTCTGTGCACCCATGTCATGCAATGCCGTGGAGGTCAGAAGAGGGTGTCAGATTCCCCCGGAACTGGAGTTCTCTTGGAATTGGAGGAATGCTTCTTACTGGCCTGTTCCTCCAGGCTGTGCTGAGCCTGCTTTTTATACAATACAGAATAACCTGCCCAGGGGTGGCACCACTCACCGTGGGCTGGGCCCTCCCACATCACTCAGTCATCAAGAAAAATATCCCACAGACTTGACTACCAGTCCAATGTAGGCAATTCCCCAACTGAGTTTCCCTCAACCCAGGTATGTCAAGTTGACAACTAAAGCTATCCAGCACAAACATGTATTTTTAACCTTTTATAATCAAAGTACTGCATAGTGGGCATTTTGGAATGAAATAGAGTAGAAGAGAGAAAAGAAAGGAAGGAAACATGACAGATATTAAGAAGGAAAGTGCAGATTCAGATTAAACTGAAAAGCAAAGCTTAGATGTTTAAAATGGTAAAGAATTTCTTTCAGTGCCCGTTCAGCACTGTGAAACGCCACAGTGAGACATTTTAGCATGTCCTATGGCCTTTCAGCTTGAACTTGATGTTAGAGTAAAGCTGAGTGCTTACTGCTGTGAATTATCTGCCTCACCTTAGTCACCACTGTACCTGCATCTGTTCTTCCCTTTGACACATCCATTCACTTGTTCACTGCATTTCTTTTTTTTTTTTTTTANTAAACTTTTCTATTGCTTTGACAAAACACTCTGACCAATACCAACTTGAGGAGGAAAAGGTTTATTTTCTTTGTGTCCTTTGCAGGGGCAAGTGCCAAACAGTGCCAAGCTTACAGCTGAGGCTGTCTAGAATGATTGCTGTCTTGAATCATTCTGTCTTCCCCCTGTCCACTCTTGTTTGCTCATGTATTTCAATTTGCAAGACCTTATTCAAGGGCACCTTGATCTGTGCATTGTCACAACATTTCTGTGTTCATGTCTTTAAAATATTGTCCAAAGAACAGTGGCTTGGACATTGGCATGAATCATCTTGGGACTCGGTATCATGCATGATGAAGGATTTTGTTTCAGTTCCAGTCTGAGCTCAAAGCAGGTCTTCTTCTATAGCTAGAAGAGTCTTCCTGTGGTCACAGCAAGCAGAGAACCTAGCCAGTGGGATGAACAACTGCTGCTCCTCAGATGGGGCAGAGGGATGCTCACTGTGTGCTCAGGGTAGGAGCAGACCTACACTGTTGGAAAAGCTGCCCTGTCTGGGTTAAAAGGCAAGGGCTGAAAAACATCCGTGGTCAATCTCGAGTGACCAAAGCAAGAGAGCAGACACACAGAGGACACACGGTAACTGCCACCTCCCAGAAGAGGAGTTTTATGTTAGCTTTCAGCCCCTGGGACCAAAATACCTCAGAGAAGAACCTGAAGGACAAAGGGTTTGTTTTAGCTCCCAGCTTCAGGGCTCCCAGCCCTTAGTCCCTGGCTCTGTGGATCTTTTGTTCACATGAAGCAGAACATAATGGTGCTGGGAGCTCGTGGCACAGGCTGATCACCTTGTGGCAGACAAGAGGCAGAGGGAGGAGAAGCCTGGAGACCAGGCAGACCCTTCAAAGGATCACCCTTCAGTGATCCACTTCCTCCAGCAAGGCCCCTCCTGAAGTTTCCAACATCTTCCAAAATAGCACCACCAGCATTGAATACGTGACCAAGCAAGCACGTAGTACTCTAGGCTTTGCAGGACATTTCTTAGTTCCTACCCTAACAGTTTGCACCAGTTTCTGTCACAGTGGCCAGGGGCTGAGTACCAGCATAGCCTTTGTTATGCATTGTGCCCAAGGACATGTAGTTCTCATTAGAGAACCTTGGTTTATTCATTCTAAGCAACTCCTTTTTCTATTCTCATCAAGTCCCAAAGAGGAAGGCCATTTCTGGTTTGTTATACATCTAAACTGGGCATCACATTCGACTCTGGTATTCAGAGTGAGCACTGCACAGTGAGCAACTTCCCTTCCGTATTTCTGTCTTATTGAACCTGGTTCCGTGTGTGACATGCTCTGGCTGCTAGCAAGGAGCTGCTCTTGATACTCTGAGTTCTAGGTGCTTGCCACCCTCCTGTGGGCAGAACTGTGCCTACTTTGCCTTTCCTGGTGATGCACTGATACGATGGTGGAGAGGGTCTGAGGCTCCTTTGAGCTGCATAAAAACCTTGTGAGGTGGGTGCTATTAGTACCATCATTTTACACATAAGGAAACTGAGGCATGAAGAAGTTGCATATAGTATCCATACTTATTAGATCCGAAAGTACTTTTGGGTAACTATTTGCTACAGTACATTGTATTGTGCTTATTTGAAAGAGGCTCGGCGGCAGGAGCCAATCTTATTTTGATATGTCTGCGAAAGATGTTCCTATTTTCATTCTCTTTTTTTGAGACATTAAAGTGATTTCTACAATGTTGATCTGATGCTGGGCACATACTGGTTTCCAAATCATAGGAAGTGGAATTCTGGTGCCATGCATTTAACTATTTCTAATGTTTTGCCTCATTTTAGTGATTTTAGCTCATTATAATTAATAATGAAATTCACTTTTTTCTTTCATACATTCCAGACATATTTCATTCTGTGTCAGGTGGTAATTGTATTTTAAGGAAAACCTTAGGTTTTCTCTGTGATCACATTTTTTCTTTTCTTCTCCTTGGGGACTGAGACCGCAAAGTCACTGTTGTTAAAATGGTCTCCCTCAGAGCTAGGCAGGAGGAGCAGGCTCTCATGTTCTGCAGCACAGAGAGATGACTGCAGTTCACAATAACCTGGTGCATATTTTATGAAGAGCTAGAGAAGAGGAACTCAAAGTCCCCAAACATAAAGGAATGATGAGATAGAAATGCTAATCACCCTGGTTTGATGGGCACACATCGATACCACACTGTACCCATTAAAGAGGCACAGTTATTAATTGTTAATGAAAAAGAAGGAACAAAAAAATTTAAAGAAAACTGACTGCTTTGGTCACCCTCCAGTGTAACAGCTGAGATGGGCTCTTGGGATAACCTGTGAAGGTGGAAGTCAGGTCAGACACGCCAGTGAATTTAAGGATGACTTGAAGGTGGCTGTTACAGAGTAGCCAGTCTTTTGTTAGATGAATGTGCAATATGTCACTCATCGGCAGGTGATCCAAAGAAACTGGGAAGCCAGGTGGGATGTCAGAGTAGGGTGTGTGTGTGTGTGTGTGTGTGTGTGTGTGTGTGTGTGTGTGATCATTTCTGCCATTGTGTTTCCTCTGCCTAGTAAAATTCTTACAGAGCAAGATATTTTGCCATACATATTTAGAAAATCTTCATAAAGTTTGGGGTTTCTTTGTGGTACAAGTTACATAAAGCTATGTTTCCCCTGACTCTGCCTACGATAACATGTAGAAATTGCATATCAGCTGCCTTTATACGCAGCTGGGTTATGATTTAACAGTTTAAAATTTTTCTTACTTCAAAACTGGCCTGAGGGAAGTCTGGCTAAAATCAAGACTTTTGGGAGACAAGTAACATGACCCTAAATAACTTCTGGGGCTCCCTGTTTATCTTTCTTTCCATATTGGGTCCCATATGTGTACTTTTTCTAGGCTGTCTGGAACCAAGCTGAGGCCTTTTATGTCCTTCAAGAATACTCTGTGAACATGGCATTTTGTGGCAAGAGCCATCAGGGCAGGGGGCAGGTTGACAAGAGCAAGGATGGAACACAGCTCGCCAGAAGGGGCTTGTTAACCCTGCGTGCTTCACCAATAGCTGGAGGTGTGGCTTGACCTTTCTGCTAGAAAATTCCCTGCAGTCTTAAGTATCAACAAGACTCCATTTTTAGAAAGTAAATTACAAAGAAAACTTCTTAATAAAAAGATAATTTTAAATAGTCACCTTTATCATATTTTTATTTCGTGAAGATGCAGTGGTGGATGAAGAAAACTCACACTGGTTTCCAACAAAGACCGTTCTTTTATAGATAACTTATGTGGTCTAGATAAGCAGCAAACAGGGCTTCCTAGACCAGAACATATGGCATGTGGAGGTGGGATAGAATTTTAAAACCTAAAGTATCTATGAAAAAAATAATTTGGTCTTTTGCTTTAAATTCTCTCTGAAACAGAGCCTGAGACAAGGATTTGAGTGCAAATACTTTTGGAGTGGGGAGGGAACCCAGAGAACACTGGAGATACATATATATATATATATATATAATACATAATCTCGAAGTGAGGTAGGGAAGAAAGCTCCAAAATTCTAAACCACTAGGGGCAGCAAAGAGCATATCTCATATCTCATAGTTACCTGCTGTTTGTCTGGCTTCTGGTCCCAGGAATTTATCTTCCTAGCACTACATGATCGCCTTGTGAGAGAGCCAAGAGCCAACAGCGTTCCTGAATGTCCATGTTACTATACCAGAATGGAAGCCATTCACCAGAAGATGAAACTGGGCTTCCTGAAGACTTTCCCCTGCCCCTCCCTGAGCACCATGATGTACCAATAGCCCCCACACACACACATACACACCAGCATCACCTGGCACAAATTCAAAGATGTTGGAAAAGTGAATAAATGGAGAATTGACTCTCATATGAACTGAGATGAGACAACTTTGTCTCCATAGTTCCTCCCAGTTGTCTCTGTGTGCAACTCGGTGATCCAACTTTGACATTTTCAGACTGCCCCAGCTGCTACCGTAATGAGCACTTGAAAGCTCTCCAGGCCTCTGCATGAACCATGTCCTCTCATCCTTTAATAATGGTGGACGTCACACTTACGGGATCTTACTCTCTTTGTATCAAGAGAGATTATTCACACCAAAGTCGAGGGTATGTTAGACTCAGGTATTTAGGGGACCAGACATTGGACCACCTAACATGCTCTTTGGTAGTGACTTTCTGACCTCATATGGACCTTTACTCTATGCTGAGTGTGTTCCATCTGCTACAGCATTTGACCTACAGTATTTCTCTTGGAACTCTGCTAATATGGAGGAAGCCTTTCTCAAGGCCGTACTCCTTACTAGCTCCTTGGGGGAGGGAGATTTCAGAGAGTTCTAAAGAAAGACAAAGTTCAGTTTGTTCAACACAGGCTTTTTTTTAAAACCTCAGTCGAATGGCATCAGGCTGAGCATGCTGACTCCAGCTGGTCAGCATCCCTACCTCCCAAGTGTGTGTGTGGCGGGGGGGGGGGGGACCTTTGGTCTTAATCTCTGGAGGCTTCTTGTCTGGTCTTGAGGTAACTAATTGCGTTTGTAATTTGGGAACAGTAATGTCCAAAAGTCTCTAGTCCCAGATATTTGTGATATTTGTGGAGGGATGCGTTCTGTTTTGACCAACTATATTTCCTTAATCCTCTCTCTTTTGTGCTGGGAATGAAATTGGGAGAAGCCAGGAGATGGGTGGTAAAAGGGCAGGGTGGTGGAGGAAGAGCTCATCACCTTGATTTCTGGGACGCCTACATGGTCGTCGGTTCCTTGCCACCTCTTCAGCCCCTCCCATTATCTCACACTTAGTGTGACTCTCAGCCTTTCATTCCTAATACCCTCCCCTTTTTCTTTCCCTAAAATTTAAAATTCTTCTAGTTTTTATTCTGCTCTTGGTTGGGAAGCAGACCTCACTCCTATCCTGCTTTCTGCTCGTGGAACAGGCAGCTTCCAACTACACATGAGAATGCCCTGAAGGGGTGCTTCAAAATATCCATGTCTTTCGTGCCTACATAATAAACACATAGCCTGTGCCTTTCTTTCAGGACTTATCGGCTCACCAACATACAAGTTATGAGACTAGGAAGTTACAGGCACCTGGTAAGAAGTGGTACTAATTAGAAAAATAAGCTTATTGCATATCTGTCTGATTTTAGTGGCCTTGGATGTGAAGAAAGGTAAATGATAAATACATAGGGAAAATGATATAAGATGAAGGCACTCTTTAAGCAACAGTAGCAAAATGTCTGCACATTGTATGGTAATCAGATCCTGACCAGGAAGCACTGTAACTGCTTTCATAACAAGGAAGGGTTTACTCAACACTGGAAATTTTCTAACCAGTATAAGTTCATCCCAAAATGTGCCTAAACAGCATTTTCTTTCAGAGGGCACAGGAACATGAGGAGGGCATCATTAGGTAGTGAGGATATTGGAACCAGTCCCTGTAGACTACCCTCCATAATTGGGGAAAATAATCCAAGTAGCACACACTGGAGCCTGAACAAATTATTCAGAAATTGACTACATTTAGTGCAAACTAATTTAATTGCCACAGAATTTAGCCTTCTTGGCAACATTGTCCCTCCCTAGATGAGAAAAAGTGAATCAAGCAGCAGTTCATAGCAGGTACACCAGCCTCCCCACCTGAGGAGAAAGTCTTCCGGCCAATCAGGGGGAATGAGGCATCTATTTCTGATATTTGGAAAAGGCTTCCACGTCTGCATGGGCTTCCAGCCATTAGCCACAGTCAGACTTACAGAGATGGTTACCGTGGAGAAAAGTGACAACCGCTGTAGGCAGCCACCCACCCACTGTTGAGCTGGCTGGGGGATTGTTCCAGAGACACTCATGCTGTGTGTCTAGGCTTCTGGCAGCTCCAGGTCCCCTGAGACTCAGCCATGTTTGAACAGTCACCTGAAGTGAGGTACCACTTGCTGGTCCTTCCCAGGTAACATCTGCTATTGTTTTCTTTATCCACACAAGACATCCGAAATTAACATAACGCCTTCTCAAAGTCTCCCAGAAATTGACAAAAGCATGAAGTGGCTGAAGGCTGTGAGCTGACTGTGGGAGCTGATGACAGATAACAGTGATTCCCCCCAAATGTGGAAACTGAAGAAGACAGCTGGAAATCAACCAGGAGCAGGGGAAAAAAGTTAAACATATAGTTAAACATATAGTTGTTTCAGAAAACATCTGCCTGTCTCTTTCAGATGAGAGACTATAAAGTCAATGCTGTTTGGTAGAAGATTGTTTTGGATTGTTTATTATGGTGATAAAATAGTCATAAGATTAAAGTCACCATCTTGACCCTTTTTAAGTGTATAGCTCAGAAGTGTTAAGTACACTTGTTGTTGTGAACTGTCTCCACAATTTTCCATCATAGAGTGGAAATTCCATACCAACTAGACAGAACCTCGTCATCGCTCCCTTTCTTCTGCACTGAAAACCAGCATTCTATTTTCTGTCCCTGTGAATTTGACTACGCTAGGTCTGTGCATCATAGAAGTAGAGTCACTTAGTGTTTTCCTCTTTGTGGTTGGCCTATTTCTCTTAGCATGGTGTCCTCAGGGTTCATTCATTGTAGCATGTGTCAGAGTGCCTTTCCTTTCTAAAGATGAATCATTTCTCACCATACGTACAAACCAGAGACCAGAGTTGACTATTCTTTCATGGGATGATGGACATGTGCGTTGTTTCTACCTCTTGGCTGTTATGAACAGTGCAACATTAAACCAAAGAGTGTTAATATTACATCCAGAAATGTATTATTTCTGAGACTATTGGATTATATGGCATTTCCATTTCCAGTTTGGGGAGGAAGCAGAATACTGTTTTCTGTAACAGTTGAACAGTGTGCAATCCCATCAACAGTCCCTAGTGATGGCAATTTTTCCATATCACCACCAACACTGTTTTTTAGATAAAACAATTATGTGTGTGTGTGTGTGTGTGTGTGTGTGTGTGTGTGTGTATGCATGTGAACATGAGTGCAGGTGCCCACTGACATCAGGTTCATGTGATTTCTTGGAGCCAAAGATACAGGTGGTTGTGAGCCAGCCAACATGGGTGCTGGGAACCAAACTTGGGTTCTCTGTAAGAGCAGTACATGCTCTTAACTGCTGAGCCATGCCTCCAGCCCATAACACATTTTTAAAAAGTAGTCATTCTAGTGCAAATTAAGTGACATTTCACTGTGGTTGGGAATCCAGCCTTCCAGGAATAATTTCAATTTCGTCACAATGTATAATCCTGTTCAGTGTTTTTGCATCAATATTAATCCATGATATTGATCTACAGGGTTTTGGTTTTATTTTGTTTTGTTTTTGGTAGTGCCATTGGATTGGCTGTCATGGTAATGCTGGGCTCAGACTGAACTTGAAGGTGTCCCCTTCTCTTCAGTTTCTTTAAAGAGTTTTAGAAGGACTGACATTAATTCTTTAAATGCAGGAGGCATGTGGAAGTTGAAGACAGCACAAGCTGTGGCAGCTCACAGGGATGGGAACTTGGGCTGGATTGCAGGGGCAGATCTGAGGAACAGTTTCCCTACAGCTTCAAAGCCAGAAGTCTCCACCTCATCCCTGTGGGCTTCAGTGATGTTCTTCACAGCAAGTTAAAGTATCTTAAGGGAGCACAGATATTTCATGTCCAAATTAGATTCAAAATACCAAAAAATTTGAATATGATCATGTAAAAATCTCAAATCACTTCTTGGCATATGGTTAGTATAAGTAATGGATCAATCACTACTACTATTACTCAAAATCAAATAGGTAAAGGAACATTCCAAAAGTAACATGTTTATCTACTAAGGTTTGGACATCGATGTGAACTGTAGTTAGCAGATATTAATGCTAATGTTAATCTAATGTTATAAACTTATGGACTAGCTTCTTAGACTTTGCTTGTAAGTGGTGGGATTGGTATCCACTCTTTACTCTCCTTGCTTTGTCATGTGTGACATCCTCTGAGCTGCAGCTGAGTGACCAAGGAAGCCCAGTTGCTTCAGACTGAACAAGGCACTGGATAAATGGTCATTGATCAAGCCACTTCGACATCCTGGAGGATCAATTTCTCTAGGAATTTTCACAGGAAACTCAGTAGCTTCAATTCAGAATTTCTGCCTTGTGTAGTAGTAAATATGGTAAATTACTCTAAAAATGTGCTCTTTTGTGCTCCATCTTGAGAAGTTTTAATTAGACTTACCATTTGAGGACCAGGGCACATCTATTTTCACTATTCACTGTGCATTATATATGTTTACCTACAATTCTATTTATTAAAATGATGGAACTTTAAAAAAATAAAATAAAATAAAAATAAATGCTTAGTAGAAGTCCCCCAGCGAAGCCATCTGGCCCTGGGTTTTGCTTTGCCAGGAAGTTCTTAACTATGGATTCAGTCTCTCTGCAAGTTATTGGGCTGTTCAGGTTCTTTGTTCATGATTCATTCTCAGCAGGGTTTATGTTTCTAGGAATGCTTTCATTTCCTTTGAATTGTCAAATTTTTTGGTGTCCTACTGTGCTTAGTATCCTTGCTCAGTCTTTATTACTTCTAGAGTATTGATGACCTCTCTCTCTCATTCCTTATTTTGGCTAATCTCTTTGCACTTAGTATAGATAATGATTTGTCAATTTTATTGATCTCAGAAAAATAGATTTATTTTCCTTAGTTTTTTTCCATTGTTTTTCCATTCTATTTTGTTTTGTTTTGTTATATTATTTCTTTTTCCCAAAGCCAGTTTTTATTGAAACTTTGTGCATTTCATACAAAATTTCCCAATCAAATCTACACCCATTCCCCTTCCTTCCCCAACCCCCCCACCAGAGCTCATGCATTCTGCCAAACATGTTTTTCATCTTTTTCTCAGTCTCTTTTAAAATTTTCGATGCAGACGTTTACTGTTTCGAGCAGAAGTTCAGCGTTTTGGTCAGTTCTTTGACCCAGTCTTTGTTGTTGTTGTTGTTGTTGTTGTTGTTATTCCTTCCAATTTGCATCACTCCAAAATATGTACATATGCATGCCACATATATCAAGATTATGACATCATAGATTTTAGCATCTTCAGCTTATTATTTCTTTTTGGCTTAATTTGGGAAATTTGAGAAAATTTTCCTCTAAAATTTCATTAAAGACCTGGCCCATATCAATATCCTGTGAGGTTTTTTTCCTCTTCTATCCCTATAATTTGTAGGTTTGGTCTTTTCAGAGTATCCCACAGTTCCTGGTTATTCCATTCTTATAATTTTTCATAATCTTTACTTGATTTATCCAATTTTTTCATATTGTCTTCCAATCTTGATATTCTATTTTTTACTTCATTCATTCTATTATTAAGAGTTTCTCCCATCCTTTCCAAGTTGTTTGTGAAATGTTACATTTCTTTTTTCATTGTACTTTGAATTTTCTTCAGTGTTTCTATATTTTTTATAATTTCATTCCACAATTTATTGTTGTCCTCTTTCAGTTTATCCCTGTGTTCTTTTAGATTGTGGACTTCCTCGTTTTTAAGCTCCTTAAATTCCCTCAACTCCTTAATTTTTCTAATCATATTCATAATTGTTCTTTTGAGACCTGTATCCTGAGTTATATCCAAGGGGTCTTCATTAGAGGGTACTTGAATAGAGGGATTAGTGTTTGGTGGAGATGCACCTGAGTCTTTAGGCATTTGGGTAGCTTCTATTGGGAGTAGTTCCAATGTGAAGCTTAGGTGTTTATTGAGCTGACACTGATGTTGGTTATATTCTTCAGGTGTTTGTTGACTTCTTAATTGATGTACAGGTGTGGATACATTAGACTCCAAAATCTCAACTCTATCCTAACACTCTAGAGACCAGCACCCCTCACCCAACCACCAAACAGTTCACAAAATGGACTAAGCCATGAAACACCTAAGCAGGCCCATCCCCCCAGGCCTGGGAAATCCATATCCCAAGGGCCCCAGGCACTCCTGGTCCTTTGGCTGGAAGGTCGCAATGCTTCTGCTGCAGTGCAGCCAGAGTCCCCCACATCCAAGTGGGGCGAACCCCAATCACCCACACACAGTGAGATGTACTCAGGGAACCACCGTACACCACCTTTAATCTACCAGCTGATCCTCCAGGGCCAGGTACCAAGGTCTGTACCAGTAGGAGAAAGGCTTAGCTGACGTGGGGCTTTCCCTGTTGTCTCCTGACACCCTTGGGTGATGTCTGTAGCACCAAAGTGTAGTCCCTAGGGATCCAAATGCCTCAGACCACCTCTGACACTTCCCAACACTCTTGGGGTAACCTACATCCCCTTCCCCAACTTTGCCCTTAGCTTCTCAGTATGTATCCACTGCTGCCTCAGGAGCCACCATCTTGGAAAAGCCCCTGCTTTAAATTTTGTTAGTCTTGGTTTTATTTTATCTTGTTACTTATTTCTTCCTTGACATGTAGTTATATTGTTAATTTGGGATGCTAAAAAATTAAAAATTATTATGTTATGCTGTTTTGTTTTCATTTTTCTTAAGGTATTTTAAAACTTTTTCATGTGGCTTTCTTCTTTGACCTATTGGTATGAATATCTTATTTAACTTCCACATATTTTTTGATTTCTAGGTTTCCTTATACTATTGATTTCATTTCATTATAATCAGGAAAGAAAGGTACCTTGTATGGTGTTGGCATTGTTGAATTTGTAGATTTGTTTTCAGGGCTAACATGTGGTCTGTGATAGGAATACTTCCTACTCCCTTTAGAAGAATGTACATTCTGTCACATTGTATAGAATATTCTGTCTCTGCCTGTTAGATCCAAATGCCCGATTATGTTATTCAAATCTTCATTTCTTTAGTTACTCTTAGCCTGGTTGCTCTACTTATTATTTAAAGTTGAGTATTGAAATCTGCTACTATTATTATATTGTTTCCTATTTTTTCTCTGTCAAATTTCTACCAAAATTTCTTCCATATATTTAGGCACTCTGAAGTTTTGCATATGACTATTGTAGGTTCCTGGTGAGTTCACTTTTTTTTTTTTTATCAGTATACAACATTCTTCTTTGTTTCTTAAAATAGTTTTTTACTTAAACTCATTGTTGTCAATATGGGTCATTTGGGCCTCTTTTGTTTGATATTGGAATAGAATATTATTTTTCATCTTTATACTTTCAGCCCACATGTTTCTATACTTCTAAAGTAACTCTCTTATATAGTGGACTAGTTCGTTTTTATTGTCAACAGGACACAACCTAGAGTAATCTGGGCAGGGGGGCGGCTTAATTGAAGAATACTTCCATCAGATTGGCTTATGGAGATGTACGTGAGGAGTAGTCTGGATAGATGGTTGAGGGAGGAGGGCCCAGCCCACCATGGGTAGCACAGCCTCTAGGCAGATGGGCCTGAGCTAGGAAAGACAGCTAGCAGGGAGCAACCCAGAGAGTGAGCTGGTAATCAGTGTTCCTCCATGGTCGGTGCTTCCATTCCCGCCTCCAGGTTTCTGCCTTGGCTTCCCTGGACGATAGACTGTGACCTGTAAGATGAAGAAACCATTATCTCCTCTAAGTTACTTTTGGTCAGAATGTTTTATCGCAGTAACAGAGATTAAACTAGAACAGATAGTGTGTATAGTTGGAGTCTTTGTTTTATCCATTCCATGATGCCTTTTGATTGGAGAAATTGATCCCTTTACACTAAAAATAACTACTGCTGGGGCTGGAGAGATGGCTCAGCAGTTAAGAGTGCCAACTGCTCTTGCAGAGGACCCAGGTTCTATTCCCAGCACCCACATGGAAGCTGAGAACCGTCTTTAACTCCAGTTCCAGGGGAATCCAACGCCCTCTTCTGACCTCCTCAGCATTGCACGACACGGGTGCACCAATCTACATGCAGACAGTACACTCATACACATAAGAAAGAAAGAAAGAAAGAAAGAAAGAAAGAAAGAAAGAAAGAAAGAAAGAAAAATTTAAAATAATAATTACTGCTGGGAAGGATTATTTTAACATTTATTATTTTTTAATGTCTTGTAGCTATTTTGTGTAATATCTATCAAATTTCTTTATCGTTGCAATACATGAAACAAGTTTAACAGTCTATCAAGCACTATTAAGTTACAACATACTATTTAAATAATAGCATAACTCTACAAAACAAATCTCTACTCAATTAAATTTATCTTTTAGAAGATACATGTACATTAATGATTACAATCCACACTAATAGAAATTATATAAATTTTTTCTCACTTAATTCTATACACCCCAAATTAAGATATAGATTACTATATCTGTGCACATGTTTACACTTTTACACGGCCGTGTTTCTGTCTAAATACTTCCGTTTCAACTTGAAGGACTCTCTTTAGCACTTCTTCCCCCTCCCTTCTTTTTTTTTTTTTTTTTTCGAGACTTGAACTCACAGTACTCCTCCTGCCTCAGGTGCCTGAGTGTCCACTACCACACCCGCCTCTTCCTTTAGGGGTCTATTGGGAACCAACTCCTGTAGATTTTGATCATCTGAGAAAATCTCAAAGTATCTTCTGTTGTAGGATGTTTTTGCCAGATACAATACTGTCCTTTGACAGTTTTCTTTCAGCACTTTGAGTATATCACCCCAACTGGCCTACAAGAGTTCTGCTGGGAAATCTGCCAATTTTCCTACAGAAGGTTTCTTTTGATTAATATAGTTGGTTGGTTCTTTTGTTGCTTTCAAAAATTCACCTTGTCTTTGACTTTAGGCAGTTGGAATAAATGTATACAGGAGCTGTGTCCTTTGGTTTCATCATAGTTGTAGTTCTCCAAGCTTCTAAAGAGTGTATATTGCACCTCTCCCACCCCCATCTCGGGGCTCTGGGGATGCTAGGGCAAACACTCTGCAACTAGAACTGTATTCACACCATTTTTTGTCTACATGTGCAATTGCTTCCTTCAGATTCCAGATGGGGCCTCTATTCTTCAGATAAATTCTTCCCTCCCTCCCTTTCCCTTTCCTTTCTCTTCTTGGATTTTCACAATTCATATATTAGACACTTAGCCATGCCATAATGCATAAAATGCAAAAATATCAAGACACAGAAGAAGGACGGAAGAGAAAAGCAGCACAACTATAGTTCCGTGCTTTCTCCTCTCCTTTTTCTCTTTGCACTCCTTACTTCTTGATTTCAATTTTGCTGATTCCCTCTGTTATACGATCAAATCTTTTTTTTTTAATTTTTTAATTAATTTTATTTATTTCTGTATGTGTATGAATGTACTGTACTGCATGCAGTGCTGTGCACCCGTCCGTGCAACGCCGCGGAGGTCAGAAGAGGGCCTCGGATTCCCCTGGAACTAGCGGATTTCTCCTGGAATTGGAGCTTCAGAGAGGTTCTCACGGCCGCCATGTGGTTGCTGGGGATCGAACCGGTCCTCTGCAAAGAGCGGCGCTCTTAACCGCTAGGCCATCTCTCCAGCCCAAATCTCCTTTTTAACTGGTGTATATTCATTGTCCCCATGATCAAGTCTTTTGCTTAGTAAATTTTTCAGTTCAGTTATTTTATTTTCAATTCCAGAACTCGTTTGAATCTTTCTTGCAAATTCTATCTCCATTTATATCCTTCTTTTATCCCTGAATTAATTTCCTGATTATGACCAGTTGTCTGCATGCTTCCTTTTTAAGCCTATTGGTCGTCTTTATGACCATGGTTTTAAATTCTTTGTCAAGAGCTCATAGAGCTTCATCTTAAGAGTCAGTTTCTGAGGCTTTATTGCATTTTGGGGGGCTGTGTTCTCTGTTTATTTGTATGCCTTGCAGTCTTTCATAAATCTTTTGGTACTCAATGATTTTTAAAAAAACCTACAAAACAGCAAAACAAAAGGACAAGAAATCTGTTGTAATCTTCACACACTAGCCTGGTGCAGCAAAGACCTTCCATTAGCCAGAGATGAAGATTCCAAGCTTCTCAAACCTCTTCTGTGAGAGCTCGTGCCCCGCCTAGCGTCCACCTGGAGAATCGCATCTATAAAATGTGATTGGCTTTGGTTTCCGGTGGTTTCTAAATGCACCACCAGTGAATTAGAGTCCAGTTCGGGAGAGACAGACGCCAAAGCCTCAGCGAGCTACCAAACAACGTAGAATTTTGGAGGTATGGCCCACTCCGCTGCTTCTATCCCAATGGAGGACTTCCTGTGGCTTGTCTGTGCAGTGAGCGATGTAGGGGAAAGGCAAGGACAGGTATGCAAAATGCCACAAATTTTCCTATTTGATGGAATCTCTTGCAAAAATCTCTTAGTTTTACCCTGGCCAAGCTACTCAGCTCCTTACCTGATTTCTAGTGTCTTTTACAAAGGTGTAGTCTCTACAGTGATTAATTCTGTGTCTCCTGTTGAAAGGGTGGGGAGTGGTCAGGAAGGTCCCAATTTGTCCTGTTTGTTGTCATGGACTGAGTAAAAAAGAAAAGAAAAGAAAAGAAAATCAGCCTGAAAGGGTGTCTACATATCACCATGTTATTTGCATACACATAAAGGAATGTAAATAGAAACAAAGTAATTAGAGCAATATGACCAGCTAAGGTAAGCAACGGTGTAGGTGTGTTACTACATATATGTATGATATGTAGATAAGGTTTTGGACGTACAATCCTTATTTGCCACTACAATGGATTTTTCTAGCCAGAAGAACTGAGCACAATTGTTTCCTGCTTTTCTGAGGAGACACAGCACAGTCCTATTTTACATTTTATTAAACATTTTATTTATTTTATTATTTATATGTATTTTTTGGTCATTTTCGAGACACGGGTCTCCCTTTCCCTTCTTTTTTTTTTTAAACAGTCTTCTCTGTAGACCGGTGGCCTTTGAACCACAAAAGATCCGCCTGCCTCTGCGCTCCAAAGTGCTAGGATTAAAGGCTGCGCCACCACACGCCCAGCGCACAGTCCTATTTTAATTCAGGGTTCAGAACATTTCATACCTTTTGTGGATTTCAGGCTGGTGTGGACCTACCCTGAGAAACTTTGCTTTGTCCGAACTTTGCTTTGAATGATCAGACTATGATGAAGAAGTTATGCTTGAATCCTGGGGGAGGGACTTCCCATTCTCAGAAGAGTTCTAAGCAAGCTCTTGTGTCAGGGCAGAGAAGAGGCTGAGTTCGTGGTTATCAGGAGTGGTGGCAAACTGAACTTCACTTACAGGTCCCAGGTAGGGAGATGCTGGTGTCAGGACTGTCCCTGGCCAGAACTGACCACAGGGACACCAGTGGGCGTGTCCTGAGAGCACGCAGCAGACAGCGCTGCCAGCTCTGTCCTCAGGAATCCATGGCAGCAGAGGAGGAGCTCTCTAAGGTGGACCAGTGTTGATGAGTACTTGCCATTTTTCTGGACCACTTGAGTTTCCTGTCCTGGTGCTTCAGGAATGGGAAAAGAGCCACAAATAGATGACATATAGTTAACGTCCTCTCACCTTGGCAAGCACAGGCTCATAGCTAACCATGATTTAATGTACAAAAAGTAATTATGTGCCATTTATTGCTCCTCAAGAATCATGGAGCAATAGATACAGACATTTTTTTCAAAATGAAGCTATAAATTACCTTTTCACTCGATGCTATATTAAAACTATTGCTCTGTGACATTAGATATTCTTCTATAACATCATTTTTAATGTGCACATCTTGTTTCATTGATGAACTGTGTTTTGAAGGAAGAAACTGATTATGTAATTTAAGAAGCAGGATGGAGGGCTGGAGAGATGGTTCAGTGGTTAAGAGTGCTTGCTGCTCAGTCACAAGGACCAGAGTTAAGATCTTGGCATCCACATAACGAGCTATGTGTCCTGCAATGGACTGTAACTCCATCTCAGAGGGATCTGATGTCCACTTCTGGCCCCCACGTATGCACATGCATGCACACCAACACTTGCACATGTTCAGATACTCATGCAGACATATACATACACATACATATGAAAAATAAGCCTTAAAATGAAGCCATGGGCCTGGAGAGATGGCTCAGCAGTCTAAAGCACTGGCTACTCCAGCAGAGAACCCGGGTTTGAATCCTAGCACCCACATGGCAGCTAAAAGCCATCCATAACTCCAATTCCAAGGAAGTCCAGCTCCTTCTTCTGACCTCTGTGGGCACTGCACAACATGGGTACACTTACACATATGCAGACTATACACTCATACACCTAAAATAAAAATAATAAATTAAAAAGTAAAGTCAGCGGAAAAGAGATCTCTCCAGCCTGAGAAAAGTACATAGACAGGAGCCTGTGAAATATATTGAAAAGCCTCTGCTTCCAGACATATTTGAGCCCAAGGTCACTAGAGTCCACAACATAAACTGTCTTTACTCCACCAGAGGTATTTTGGACACAGTTTACTTTGAAAATCAGTTTACAAAGATACATAGTTTATCCATTCATCCATTCTTGCATTTACATTCAGCAATGGTGTACTAACCTCCATCCTAGGCAGAAAAATGAATAAGAAAAAATCCCTGACATCATTGTGTTAATAGTCTTCTGAGCAAGACCTACATAAAATCAAAACCTGAATGTTAAAAAGCAAATCTATGAAGTGGTTAAGTTAAAGAAATTAAAATTATTGGCTAGCAATATATATATATGTGTGTGTGTGTGTGTGTGTGTGTGTGTGTGTGTGTGTGTGCTTGTATACACACCTGGACACTGCTTTGGAGTGAACTGCTCTGGGTCCCAGCAGAGCAGACTGGACCAGAATAGCATCATTAGTGCTGACCAACTCATGAAACTAAACTTTGAATAGGCCAGTTTTCCAAACACAGATGGCTCAAAGCAATGACTCAGAAGGGGTATAATTTACCCGGGCCAGCATGCCAAGAAAGACCCTTTGGGATTTTTTTTTTGACAGGGTCTCCCTCATCTCAGACCACCCAGAAGTCACTATGTAGACCAGGCTGGCCTCAGTCTCTAAGGAGATCTGCCTGCCTCTCCTGAGGGCTGGGATTAAAGGCAGGCCGCCATGCTCGTCATCAAGGAAGATCCTTTTTATTTTTCTCTAAGGAAAATAACTTTGAAACAATTGATTCTTAAATTCCAAATCCTGCTTTCTTCAGCCTTTTTCTGTGCATACATCCAGCGTCCACTGCTCAGCTCATCAGAACACACACTGTATTTTATAGAACAGGATGTTGTCTCTCTCTAGAATGATAAAATGGCCAATGAGACTGCTAAACTAAATTTGTTGCAATTGTCTTGCTGGTCTGAGGGAAGGGAAGTATGATGTTCATGTGTTTTTGTCAATGCTTAGATTCATTATCCAGGAAGGGCCTTATCCTTATTGTGATGGCAGATTAGTATCAAAATGGATGGAGCATAGTGAATTAGAAACCTGCCTGGCAAGAGAGTCTTCCAGGCAGACGGAGGGCAAGTATCAATCTCCTACAAGATGCTGCATACCTGGTAAACTAGGGGAACAGGGAGAAGCAAGTATGGCCTGAAATGGTAGAGGAAAACTCAGAATGAGAGCAGTGATGAGACCTTTGTGATGAAAAAGCATGAGCTGGTAAACCAACCACTTTGGAGACTGATACAAAAGCATGATTTGAGTCTAAGGGGGCTGGTTTGGGTAACTTAATAAGACCCCCTATCTCAATAAAAGAGGAAGGGTAGAAGAGAGAAGAAAGAAGAGAAGTGAAGAGAGGAGAGGAGGGGAGGGAGGGAGAAGGAAGAGGCGAGAGGGGGAGGGGAGGGGAGGGGAGGAGAGGGAGGGAGGGGAGAGAGGGGAGGGGGAGAGGAAGAGAGGGAGAAGGGGAGGAAGGGGAGGGAGGGGAGAGAGGGGAGGAAGCGGAGGGGAGGGGAGGGAGAGGAGAGGGAGCGGGAGGAGAGGAGAGAAAGGAGAGAGGAAGGATGAGAAGAGGAGGAAGAGGAGAGGAAGGAGAGGGAGGAGTGGGGGGAGGAGAGGAGAAGGAGAGGAGGAGAGGAGGGAGGGGAGGGAAGGGAGGAAGGTAGGAGGGGAGGGAGAGGGGAGGAGAGGAAGGAGGGATCGGAGGGGATAGGTGAGGAGCAGGAGAGGAGAGGAGAGAGAGGAGAGAGGAATAAAAAGGGGCAGTTACATTGTCTGGGGAAGAGATTTTGTTGGACTTTGTAAAATACTGAAAACAATAGATTTTAATCCTAAACACATGAGGATTTCAACAAAGAAAATAAAATTCTTTTTTTTTTTTTTTTTTTTTTTTGTCATTTTTTGAGATAGGGTCTTCACTGCATCAGCTGTCTGGAATCCACTCTGTAGACCAGGCTGGCCTTGAACTCACAGAGATCCACCTGCTTCTGCCTCCCCAGTGCTATGATCAAAGGTGGCACCACCATGCCCAGCTTAGAAATAAAATCTTTCAACAGTGTTGAGAACAAAGTATGAAAGAAGGAATAACAGCCAAAGACAGAAGCAGAAAGACCAGTTAAGAGACTAGTAAATGGGGGCTGGAGAGAGGCCTACTTAAGGAGCGCCGACCGCTCTTGCAGAGGAACCCGGGTTCGATCCCCAGCACCCACATGGCAGCGAGAAACGTCTGAAACTCCAATTTCCAGGGAAGTCCGACACCCTCTTCTTGACCTCCACGGCGTTGCACATCAAGGGGTGCACAGACATTGCATGCAGACAATACATTCATACACCATACGGAATAAAATTTTAAAAATTAAAAAAAAATATAAATATAAATAAATAAATAAATAAAAAATAAGAGACTAGTAAATGGCTGGGGGAAGACTTGGTGGCACAAGCCAGAGTGGAAACAAAGGAATCCACAAGAAATGTTCCTAGAGGGGAAGAGATTAGACCTGTGCACCCAGTGACTGCCAAACAGAGCATTTTGGAGACAGATTGGATACTGCTGAAGAACCCCCCAAAAATAGTTTTTCCAGAAGGGTTGCTTGAAAGCTCCAGGAAATTAGGTCATGTGAATGAACGAGAAAGTTGTGGCTATCGACTTTCAAGGAATGGCTTTACAGGAAAGTCAAGAATGGAGGCTGGGGCATTGGAGAGATGGCCTAGCGTTAAGAGCGCCGACCGCTCTTACAGAGGACCCGGTTCGATCCCCACACCCACACGGCGCGGCTAAGAACGTCTGAAACTCCAATTCCAGGAGAACTCCAGTTCCAGGGAATCCGAGGCCCGCTTCTGACCCTCCGAGGGCATTGCACGACACGGTGCACAAACTGGCATGCAGCCAGTACATTCTTACACTATACAGAAATAACATAAAATAATAAAAAATTAAAAAAAAAAAAAAAAGAATGGAGGCTGGAGGTGGGGCCAGGAGGGGCCTTGTTTTTATTTAAAATGAAACCGTTTCATCTTTATAGTGATGAGACAGTTCAGTAGACAAAAACCAATGGTGCAGGAGGCTGTATGCTAAGGACAGGCTCCTTTAGAGACTATTTGCTGTTTGACAAGCCATGGGAGACAGCCTGGTCTTTTCTATTCTTTCCCTTCCACTCTACTGTACTCCATTCCATCCTTGTCATGCCATATTAAGTTGATTTCACAACTTGAGGTCTGGAAAAAGCACTTGCTGCCTAATTTAAGTTCCTTCCAGCTTGGACTTGTTTCTGCTTCTGCGTAATACTCTCTTTGGGGAGGACTTTGCTCAGATAATTCAGAGAAGGACACTTTATAGACATTTGAGGAGCTCAAGAATATTTTTGCTTTACACACTGACAATGCTCAGGAGCCTAAGGGTCACTGAAACAGAACTTTGTCAGTTGATGGAAGTGCTAATCCTGTCTCAGTTGAGTTCATTAGTCCAAAGCCAGCTGCAGACACAGGTACTATCCTCCTCTAAAGGAGCAGGAAAACAAATGACAACTGATGAAATATTCATCCTGTGAGTGATACTGTTTGCTTTGTGCGCCTGCTGTTTGCTTCCCCCGTTCCTAATGTGAATCTCTGACATTTCGGCACACCAGACTGACATTTTAAAATGAGTGGGTGGGTGAAGTTTATTTTGTAAGAGAATGATATCTTCTTGATTTACTATGTGCAGAACATTGTTAATTGTTCCTCATGGTAAAACAATAAAGAACAGCACACACATAAGATGATAAAACAACAGATGTGCTAATGGTTAATCTTGGCAGAATAATATTTAGAGTGAGTCCTGATCATCTACGTACACATAACCCCAACTAAATTATTTCACAGTTAAACTTCACACATATATTGGTAGGAGCTTCAAACACACTCATTAAATGAATGAATGAAGAACTGAAGGGCTGAATAAATGTATTCAGCCTACCTATCTTATCTAAATACAAGATTCAACTTAACTTATTCATGTTAGACTTTCTTCCTTTGTATTCCCTTTCTGAATCTACTTAAAGGAAAGAATATTTGCCAACCTGAAGTGGGCTGTGATGTGAATATATATTACCAAAATTACCATGAACTTTGCAGAAGAAGAAGGTGTTTTTAGAATGATAATGCCACTTGGCTACCTTTCTGTTTGGCCTCAAATCATCCAATAATGTTGGCTGATGATAACAGCTTTGCTGTGAATTCTTATCTTACAGAGGAAGTAAGACATTCTTATTTAAATGGAGTTTAATTTGGAAATGCAAAGATGTTAAACCTGCATAAACAGGGTTATTCAAATTTGCAACACTGTCATCTCAGGTCTCATTTCTCTATGGTGATGGGCAGCAAGATGAAGTTGCTTCAGTACAGAAAATGAGGTACACAAATAAGCACCCAAAACATCTACTTCCTGTGAAAATACAAAAATGTTAAAGGCTCGTGGGATGTGGAAACGGCACTTCCTTCCTATGTGTAGGAGGGGCTTGGATCGATGCCACTGAGTCACTTTTACTCAGTTTCAAGTGGACCAAGCCCTAAACATTTATGACATAAGGACTCCAGGCGATGGAATAAAAAGATTAAGTAGGCATTAAAAGCAGTAATTATGTTCTATTAATACTGCCTTAATTACTTTTCATTCCAGTCACAAAATATTTGAATAAATCAACTTAAAGAAGAAAAGAGTTTATTGGCTCATGATTTTTTTCTGAGAGTTTCAGTCCATTGTCATTTGGCCCTATTGTGTCTGGGCCTTGGCGAGGGAGAGCATCACGATGGGGAGTAGAGAAAAGCTGCCTACCTCCTGATGAGAGAGGAGCAAAGAGAGAGGAAGGAAAGACAGACGTTAGGACAGGATCTACCTCTTCCAGGACGTGGCTTCAGTACTACTTCCTCCACTGGGCCCTATCTTTTAAAATCTCCATCAGCGCCCAAGATCCCCATCAGGGAGTACCAAGCCTTCAACACACCAGCCTTTTGGGATCATTCCAGATGCAAAATTATAACAAAAGTCATCATGTCATCAGCTAGGCTAGTCTGGAGCACATTAGTCTGATTATAGTAGTGCCCTTTGTGCTCAGTTTCTGTATTTTCAGTTACCATGGTCAATGATGGTCCAGAAATACAATATTGAACAATAAAATATTTCGGGAGAGAGCACATTTACCTAATTTTTATTATCAAGCACTATTATGTTTTGTAAGTTACTATGAAAATTTTCCTTTGGCTAATTTATAAATTAAACTTTATCCCAGGTATGTATTATTAGGTTATAAAAAGGCATGAACCCCAAATAAAAGGCACACGAGGCTTAAGTCGCTCCAGGAACATGATTTACTTCCACGTGGGACTGCCAAAGCGGGCCTCCTGCAGACACGAGGTGGAACTGGAGAAGCGGGGCAGGGGCAGGATGGTGACTGGGGCCCACCATCTATAGCCATGGGGCAGGGCCTCAGGTGCAAGGGAAGAGATCAGAAGATTGACAGCCTCTGGTGGAAGTGGGCATCTGTGTGCCCCTTGGGATTCTGGGAAGCCCAGACCTAACAGGTATATCAACTAAAAAATACAGCAGAAAAAGAGAAAATTAATTGGAAAATATATAATTAGTAACATATGTACGTACATATATTTATATCACTCATATATTTTTACCAAATGATACTATATTATATTGTGTCTTTATTTAATTTTCTGTGTGCCTTTTATTTTTACATATCTCAATATTTTTATTGGAACAGTTTATATTTTTAATTAATTATTTTTTTGTATATAAGTGTTTTATCTGCATGTATAACACTTACTTGCTTGCAATGTCCATGAAGTTCAGAAGAAGGCATTGGATCCTCTGGAACTGGAGTTGTGATGGTTGTTAGCTGCCCTGTGGGTGCTGGGAACTGAACCCAAGTCTTCTGCAAGAGTAGCCAGTGTTCTTATTTGCTGAGTCATCTCTCTAGCCCCAAGAACATGACGTATGTTTAATCTTTGGTTTTAGAAAGAGATGGGGCTGGAGAGATGGCCTAGCGGTTAAGAGCGCCGACCGCTCTTACAGAGGACCGGGGTTCGATCCCCAGCACCCACATGGCGGCTGAGAGCCGTCTGAAACTCCAATTCCAGGAGAACTCCAGTTCCAGGGGAATCCGACACCCTCTTCTGACCTCCGCGGCATTGCACGACACGGGTGCACAAACTTGCATGCAGACAGTACATTCATACACATACAGACAACATAAATTAAATATTTAAAAAAAAAGTAATAGAAAAAAGAAAGATGATTTAAAACCGGGGGCAGAATAATGATATTATCTCCAGATTGTAATTGAGGACACTTAGCAGAATGCGTGTGGTGTAGGTGTGGATATTCCAGCTCTTCCAGGCGCTTGGGTGCTATGACAAACCCCTTAGGATTGGGTTTGGTCCTCTCACAAACACTGCAACCTCTAACAGTTCTGTGAGATCTGAAAGTGTGCAACTCAAGGTTTGCTGGCTCTGGCCATGCTCCTCGGGGCTTCTAGGGGAGAATCTTCTCCTGTCTTACATCCTTATTCTCTGTCGGCCTTGGGTCTTCCTTTGGCTCTTCACCGTACCACTCACTTCCTGCTTTGCTTTTCAGTGCCCTTCAATCCCCTACTTATCTCCCCTTTCTTTTCCCTTCCTTTTCACCCTCTACTTCTATTGTCTTCTTCCTTCTGTCTCTCATAAGGCACGTGTCAGTGACATCAATGGTTTTCTGCCGCGATGATCCAGGAAAAGACATTGTGTTCAGGATTCTTATCTAAGAAAAACAAAGAAACTCTTTCTCCAAATAATATTACACTATGGGGCTCGGATGAGCCCTAGCCCTTGCGGTTAAGAGTACCGACTGCCTTGCAGCGGACCGGGATTCGATTCCCAACACCCACCCCATTGGGGCTCGAGATACGTTGCTCGTAAATTCCAATTCTAGGAGAACTCCAGTTCCCGAGGAATCCGAGACCCTTTTCTCTGACCTTGCAGGCATTTCACGGACATTGGGGTGCATCAACCTAACATTGCAGTACAGTTTACACCATACAGCTACACAAATAAATTTACAAAAACCAAAAATGACACCCCACGCTAATTAATAAAACAGATTACACTCACAGGTTCTTCCAGGAATCAAAAAGACAGACATAACTTCTCGGCCGTCCATACACTTCAACTCACTATCATGTTTACACAAACACTTGAAGGCCCTCATGTAAGAAGACCTCCCAGGGATTCCCTCTTTCATTCCCCTGTCTTTTCTACCTCAAAGGGGGCGGCAAAGGCTTTCTTAGCTTTTTAGCCTCATCGTTTGTTGCCTGACATTTTCTAGGCCTCAGTCACCACATCCAAATTCCATGCAGAAAGATAAAAGTTTAAAAGAGCGAAACTTAATTATATACATAGCCATCTAACATGTGTGGCCTGAAAAAACAGGCCCCACTAATCTTCCTTTTCTTTTTTTTTTTTTTTCCAAGCTAGAATTATTATTTCTTTTTTTCAACAAATCTAGACCCCCGTGTTCCCCCCAATTCCCCCACCCCGCCAGAGCTCCTACATTCTGCCCAAACCTGCCTTTTCATCTTCTTAGTCTTTTCAATATTGTCCCATGGGGCATTGTTTACTGTTTTGAGCAGAGTTCACTGTTTCAGTAGTCTTTGATGCAGTTCTTTTCTGTTGTTGTGTTGTTGTTTCCATAATGCATTACGCCCAACTGCTTTTGCCTAAGAGCTCAGGGGGCCCTACACAGAAATACTTACACCGGGTATTATTGGCCACTAGCATCCACAGTTGAGGGATACCATTCTTCGTCTTTGTTTTTCTGGGACTGGACTCACTCAGCATGATGTCCTCTAGCTCCACGGCCACTTTCTGAACAGCTCATGATGTTTGTCTTTCTTTACTGCTGCATCGAACCTTCACTGTGTCGATGTACCACATTTTTCTTCTCCACTCGCTCAGTTGAGGGGCATTTAGGTCGGTTCCAGCTCCTTGCTATTTTGAAGATAGCTGCAATAAACATGGTTGAGCATATATCTGTCTTATTGGATCTTATAAGATGAATCCTTTGTTTATATACCAAGGAGTGGTATGTTTGGGTCGGGTGGCAAGTTCTTCCCAAGTCTTCCAAGGGTTTCTCCACACTGCCTTCCACAGTGCGTAAGAGTTTACATTCCCACCAGCAGTGGATGAGTGTTCCCCTTTCCCCACAACCTCTCCAGCACTTGGTATCATTTGTTTTCTTGATCCTAGCCAGTCTTATTGGAGTAAGATGATATCTTAAAGTGGTTTTCATTTGCATTTCCTTAATGATTAGTGATGTTGAACAGTTCTTGAGGTGTTTCTCAGCCATCTCTAATTCCTCACTTGTGAAGTCTCTGTTCAGTTCTTTGCTCCATCTATTGAGTGGGTCATTTGTTTTCTTTTTTCTTTGCTTTTTGAGTAGTTTATATATTCTGGAAATCAATGCTTTGTCAGGCCCCATCCTTTTCAAAAATGCTTTCTGAGAAGTCTTATCCAGGGCCCTGAACAGTTACTAGAACCAGATTATATGGTCAATACTTGGGGCTGGTGACCTGGGATACTGAACATTTTGTCCTCTGTAATAAAGGAAAACAAGGATCAAAGCAATCATAAGTGGTTTCTGTGATCAATCCTAAGCATCTGAGTAACTGATCAAAAGAGAACATGATATTGGCTCCAGATGAAGACTTCTTAGGCTCACTCAACTACTGTGCTATCTCAGTGATTATACTAGAATGTTCCCATTTCTGCTAACATTATTTGGTTTAGCTATCCTCTGCAAATGTTGCATGGCTACATAATCTTTTATGAATGTTGATGGCACACAGTTTGAATATCTAAATTAAGCGAAAACAATACTAGCAATAGCAAATAAAATATAGATGCAGAGTTAAATTTGAATTTTACATACAGAATGAATAAATTTATAGTGTCAGAATGTCCGAAAGGGCTACACTTGCTCAGTGGTTAAAGAAAGCATTTGCCATGCAAGCAAGAGGAGCAAGCTCAGATTCCCAGAACACATGTAAATACTAGGTTGGCTTAGTATCGCCCCCTGGAGCTCCAACCCTGCAAGGAAGAGACAGGAAATCTCCAGAGCAAACTAGCTAGTGAGTCTAGCTGAATCATCATGCTCTGGGTTTGACTGAGAGACCTGTCTCAAAGAACAAGGTGGTAGAGAGATTAAGGAAGATTTTCAGCACCAATGTTTGACCTCCACACACATGAACACATGTGCACATGAACCCATAAACATGTGTGAACATACATGCACACACCACACGTACATGAGAAGAAAAGGGAAAAAATGTCCAAATATTCCATAGGATTAAACAATTATTTCTTATTTACCTGAAGTGAAATATTAAAATTTTTCATTTATTATTTTTTATTTTACATGTATGAATGTATTGCCTGCATGTGTGTAAGTGGACCCATGTGCAATGCCTGCAGAGATTGGAAGAGGGCATTGGATTCTTCTGGAACAGAAGTTATAGACAATTGTTAGGATTGTTAGCTGCCAAGTGGGTGCTGGGAATTGAACTCAGGTCCTCTGCAAGAACAGCCTGAGCTGAGCCATCTCTCCTATCCCTTGAAGTGAAATATTGACTTGGTATCTGGCCACCTTAAACAAGGATCTACTCTGGGCTAGAGCACACAGTCACTGGCTGACTTCCCTACAGGGGGAATATTAAATAGTCCTACTAATGTCAAATGTAAAATTTAAAGTTGTTAATGTTGACACAACATATAGGGGAACTATGTTTAGAGAGGAAGAGAGAATGATCCTTTTAACACTGAACGATTTATTCCTTTTTTTTTTTTCTTTTTGAGATAGGGTCTCCCTATAGCCCCGGCTGACCTGGAACTCACTCTGTAGACCAGACTGGCCTTGAACTCACAGAGATACGCCTGTCTCTGCCTCTTGAGTGCTAGAATTAAAGGCCTAGGCCACCAAGCCTGGCAATTTATTCCTTTTAAACATTAGGCTTGTTACAGTAGCAAGGGAAGGCCTCCTTAAGAGAAAACTCCTTGTTATGAGAATGAAATCTCTGGCTTGGGTGGAAACATAACGTTCTAGTTGAGCCAGGTCAATCACCTGGCCACAGGATTACCCCCAGGAAGGCGAGTTCACCTTAAACCATGCTAAAGGCAAGAATACCTGTGTAATAATGAAAGGGTGAACTTTTCCTGCCCAATATAGTCTCTCACCAGGCCTCTTATCCAACCTTGCTTTCCCTAACTCTCTGGGGTCCCCCAACAGCCTTACTCTTTCTCTAAAGCTCCCCTCCCCACCATGTAGCTCCTAGTTCACAAGGTCTGACCTCCATGCTGGCTTTAAAGGGCATGGCCTTTTCTACTTATTCCCCTCTGAGGTTCACAGCTTCCCTACCCTAGAGAATTTTATTTTGAACTCTAATAGAATTTTCCTTGAGCTTCCTTCAGTCCATTCTTAAATTCTTACATTAATGAGACCAAGAATGCTAAAAGGGGACCCTGGATTCCCCTCTATCATTGTCCTTTGACAAATAATTTTGCACCTATCTAAAGAAATGTGTTCCCCAAGAAACAACCCATCCACCCACAACTATTCCAATGTCCTTAGTTCATGCGTTTCTGGACTGGGAGCCTGGTGTGTGGGAGCTAGGAGTTCCAAGAATAGACATTATAATTAATCTGTTCTAATTTTGCAGGAGCTCTGGAAATCTCCTACTGGGAATGAGGATCCAAACTTCAGCCTAAAGAATCATAGAATGGCGAGCAAGAACATTGTAATGTATTAGTTTTCAATCACTCTAAGATACATTATAGGCATTTGTGATGCTTTTGTACTAAAGAATGACTTACACTCTGGCAGAGAAAGCCTCTCAAAAGGAGAACCAACTAATCCCATCTGCCGTGAGGTTCATTTAACAAATGAGCTGCCCCCAATCTCTTCTCCCATAGGGGTTCCACAGAGTGATGTGAGAAAAAAAAATGGAGCAATCAATATCACTGGCAGAAACAAGAACATGCACAAAGTTAAAGACTATTGTCTCAGTAACATGTGCTACATCAGGAAAAGGGACTGATAACGCTTCATTGACTTTACCAAGCATATAAATGAGGCCTAAGCTGATCTTGAAATTGGCCAGAAACCAGAGGAAAAGTCATTCCGTGGCAATTGTCAATGCCAACAAGTCACTGCATACTTTCATAAGCTAGCAAGTAGGCATAATGCTGGGTGAGGAAAATTAGAGATATGATGTGCAGATGTCAAGTGAAAGGAAAAGCATGATTTCATTTAAAATTTCTGCAGCAGGGCTGGAGAGCTAGTTCAGAGGCTAAGAGTACATACTGCTTTTTGCAGAGGACCTGAGCTTGATTCCACACAACATCAGTCTCAGGTGGCTCATCAGCACTTTTATGTTCTGCCCCAAGGATCTGATGCCCTCTTCTGTCCTTCAAGGGCACCTGCACATGCACATACCTACATGTATACTCAACACATTTCCAAATACTTTCAAATTCTTATTACAACTTCATTTAACCAAGAAAGGATATTCCAAATCTCTTTCCCAGTTTGTGTTCATTTATCCAGTAAAGATGTGCTCCAAGCAAATGTCAGAATGGCTTAATCCCTCTGTGACTCCTCACCCTGACTCTCATGACTATGTGTCTGCCAAAAAGTCATTGGGTTTTTTTTTTTTTGTAAAAGGACTGCAATGTCCAGTCAAAGCTTCCTGACCATATGAATTTTACAGTTTCCTAGTACAGTAAAGAACTGAATAAACAGTTTCAATTGCAACTCATTTAAAATGGAATTTCAGCTCTCAGGTATAATTCACAAAGAATATCATTGACTCTGTGAGTTCTAAAATCCACACCAACACATCGATGAAGATCAAAAGATGATTTTATTGGAAGCAGAGAGGTTTAGAGAGAAGAGAAGAAATGGGAACAGAGGAAGCAGAGAAAGGGTTGGGGGGAGGGGAGAGATGGGAACAAAGGGGACCAGAGCAGACGGTACCAAAGAAATTGGTGCTCTGGGGCTGTGCATCCCAGTAAGCAGGCTAGCATACAGCAGCAGCAGCCCACAAGTGCATAAGCTTCTTATACAGAATCCAAGGGGGAGGTACAGGACAGGCTTGTTAACTGTTAAACAGAGTTTAATGCACTGGGCAGTTTCTAATTGGACTAGCTTTCCCGCCATTCATTTGAGAGAGGGGTCAGTTACTCTGGACACTGGGGAGTGGGCTTTCTGGCCTTCTTTGGGCATTCCTGGGACTAGGGGCAGCTGGCATCTAGTGATTGTAGACCTTCAGCCATACGTTCCAGCATTATCTTCTACCTACAAGCAGGGGGGTGGAGGAGAAGCTTGTGACCAGGCATTCCTTTAAACTGAGTTAATTCCAACAAACATTTAAGAATGGCTGTGGTAACCAAAATGAAGCTAGGTAGAGCAACTCTTATTTTACAACTCTAATAAGGGACATCTTTTTTTTTTTTTTTTTTTTTTTTTTTTTTTTTTTTTTACATTCTGTCTGTGATCATGGATATTTTTTCAGTCACATGAGGCTATAATTTCATTTGTTTCCTGAGGATGGTGCTAGCAAGGGCTTATCGATGAGAGGCCCATTGAGGTGAGTCATATCTACTGAAAACTCATTCATCCTGCAGTCTTGAAAATCTCTGCAAAACGATGCACATGGGGCTGGAGAGATGGCCTAACAGTTAAGAGCGCCCGCCGACTGCTCTTGCAGAGGACCAGGTTTCGATCCCCAGCACCCACATGGCAGCTGAGAACCGTCTTTAACTCCAGTTCCAGGGGAATCTGACGCCCTCTTCTGACCTCCGTGGCATTGCATGACATGGGTACACAAACCTACATGCAAACAGTACATTCATACACATAAAAATAAATAAATAAATAAATAAATAAATAAATAAATAAATATTAAAAAACAAAAAAGAAACAATGCACATGAGAAATATTTGGTCAAGTCCTTTTTCTCCTTCTCCAGTATGAGTCTAATATCTTAGAAAGGGCAACTGTTGAAAAAGCTGCCAAATGGAAGCTTGGTTAGCTTCAGAAGAAGCTCCTAGCCAAACAAACCTTACTGCATAAAAGACCCTGATTTAATGGCTGGCTTCCTACTTGTGAGGGCTCAACTTACTCTGAGAGCCCAGATATAACAGGCAACAGGGCCAGAGAGATATGTGCCCCCTGTTCCCCCCAACTCCATCCCTCACCCCCTACCTCCCACCCATCTCACTTGCTTTGGAGCATGCATGGAATAAAGAGGATGGCCGCTGTAGAGAGGAAACCAGAGGAAGCCGAGGGGAATAAATGCTGCCAGCCATGTCGTCGGAAATGATAGCCGCCCTCCAGGAGGAAAGCGGAGGGCCGTGAGATTCAGGAGGTCACACAAGGTCACAGGTCTGGGAAAGTGAAAACTCGGAAGATTCTCCATGGTCCTTCCTCAGCTTTAGAGAAGGGAAAATAACTGCTGGGAGAGGAGAGTGACCTGCTCAGCTGTATAGAAGAGATCCTTGGGCTGTGGAACTGCCTCAAGAAACAGCTCCAGACTTCCAGCCTTCACGAGGGTGTTAGGGTAGGCTTTTTAGTGGTACAGTTACCTTTTTGAGTCATCCTTGCACCTGTAGGAAACCCCTCACCCATACCCCTGTTAGTAACCCCAATAAAAACTCATTAGTTCACCAAGTTGGACTTTGGTGCAATAATTACTTTGGTTTGTTTTGGATTTCCTTTCTGGGGTTAGTACTCCAGGAACAGAGTTGGGTCTCTCCAGGAACAGTCTCTCACACAGCAAGCTTCTCATTGCAGAACCAACAGTGACAACGGTGGCTACCATTTATTGACACTTCACTGTGAGTTAGAAGGTTTAGATGAGAAAGTTGAGACCCTGATAGGTAAATTAGCCTGCCTAAAGTCACATGACCATTTCACTCTTAGACTCTGTGGTTTCAGGCCATGATCAGGGACATGAATAGAATATGTTCTAGTTTAAAGTATGATTCCCCTCTTTGATATTCTCCCCATCACCAAAAATACCTCTCACAGCATCTCTGCCTCATGGTAAAGGAATACTCAAAGTGTCCCCTATCTCAGTGCTGTGGGCTTGTCTCTATCACGTACAGTGTGCATATCCAGTAAAGTGTGTGGAACTATTGTGGTATTTGGACCCTGGAGAACTGAGCTTGAGTCTTGAATATCATTTATTCTTTTCTTACTTGATTCAACAAATATTATTGAATATCCAAAGCTAATTTATTTTAAACCTAAGGAAAACCGAGTTTACACAGGTCCTCATTCTTATAGGCTCTTTTCAAAGCGTCTAGAAAGGTTCTATCCGTCCACCCATTTGGTCAGATGTTTTTGTAAAATTTGCAGTAAGATATTTTCACTATCATGAGTCAAGACTATGGCTACAAACACTCCTGTGTTTTCTGTCAATGGAGGGATGAAGGCATTTCCAGGCTCCTGCCAATGGAAAGCGGATTGAAGGTGCATTCAGTGGGAGCTTCCTGGGTTTCTGAATGTGACCCATGGTGACTGAGGTCAGGCTATAACTAAGCATGCTGGAGCAGGAGGGCTCCCAGCACCGGCCCTTCTGCCTGCTGCATCGGTCCACCAAAACTTTTGGGTTAGAAATGCAGGACTAGAGATCATAACTGACTGTGAATGTGTCTTATAGTGCTTGAACCATAAGCCTGGAGATGACACAGGAAAACCACCCAGAGGGAGCCTTTGGAAAATTCTCGTAATCACCAAATCAAATAAAACCAAAGTCATTTTTTATTTTCATTGACTTCTGGTCAAAAAGGTGTTCTTTCTGGTTAGGAATATACTAAAAATGCATGAGATGCAATTATAAATGCACAAAAGAATGTTTTCCTTTTGATGAGAATTATTTTACAGACTTTGTTTTTTGTGGGGCACAGACCACACGAGCTACTTGACAATAAAGATGGGCTCTGAGAAATGCATCGTTAGGTGACCGTAGTGTAGACATCATATTCTTTTTCCCGAAACCTAGATGCAATGGCCTGTGAGATGACCAGACTGTGGTGGTTTGAATGAGAATGTTCCCCATAGTCTCCAAGTATTTGGACATTTTGTCCCCAGTTGGTGGTGCTGTTAGGGGAGGCTTTAGGAAGTCTGACCTTGCTGAAGGAAGCACATCACTGGGAGTGGGTTTGAGAGTTCTTAGGCCTCCCCAGAAACCTAGGTGATCTCTGCTTCCTGTGCCTGCTTGAAGATGTCGGCCTCTGTTTTTTGCTCCTGCTTGAGCACCTCCTGCCACCATGCTTCCCTGCCATGATGGACTGTAATTCCCCTGGAACTGTGAGCTAAATGAACTCTTCCTTCTATAAGTTCCATTGTCATGGTGTTTTATCACAGCAAGAGGGACTTACCTAATACATAGGCTACATGGTACAGACCATTGTCCAGAATCTATGGACTTCATAGGCCACCTGGTTTTACACATGCTGTAGGTGGCTGTAACACAGTAATATCTGTGTACCTAAACATATTTTAGGATAGAAAGCCTATGGTAAAAGTGTGATACAAAAGATAAAAGCATATAGAGCAGTGGGCATGAATGCAGCATGGAGGACTGCACGTTCTTCTGGGTGAGGGAGAGAGAGAGAGAGGAGTGGGTGTAGACATTACTGTAGAGTTCTAAAGTATTCTATGCTTAGGTCAACTGTATGTTAATTTAGCATAAAGTTAAGTTATATTAAATTTTACAAATTTTTCTTCTCAATAATAGTTTTAGGGTTACTGTAACATTTTGTGTTCAGGGTGGTGAGGATCAAGATTGGGTCTTCCTACATAGCCCAGGCTGGTCTAGAATTTTGAATTTACCACCTGCACCTCCTGAGTGCTGGGACCACAGGCCTGTGCAGCGAAGCCTGACAATTTTTTTTTCTTGCTTTGTGTGTGCTATACACTTCACATATACTCGGCAGTTACCTTATCACTGAACTATTATTTCCAGCTGGAGAGATGGCCTAGCGATTAAGAGCGCCGACCGCTCTTACAGAGGACCCGGGTTCGATCCCCAGCACCCACATGGTGGCCGAGAACCGTCTGAAACTCCAATTCCAGGAGAACTCCAGTTCCAGGGGAATCCGACACCCTCTTCTTACCTCCGCGGCATTGCAAGACACGGGTGCACAAACTTGCATGCAGACAGTACATTGATACACATACAGAAATAAATAAAAAGAAAAAAAGAAAAAAAATAGTTAAAAAAATAAATAAAATAAATGTTTACAATTTTTTGGAACAAAATAACAACTTTATTTACTTTATTTTCTAACAGGGATTTTTTTCTACTGCTTCACTCTGAATTATTCTCTCAGACAATAGAGGACTTTCAGAAATGGATCACTTGGCCCTTTCTCTTCTATCTCCGCCCAGTTCAAAATGCTTGCATCTCTTGATGGTCAATATCCTCTTGGACCTGCAGTTGGGCTCAACACACTCAAGTCTCAGCACAACCTTCTTCGTGGTCTTGGCCTTCTTTCTGAAAATCGGCTTGTCTGCCCTCCATGGCCACTCTGCTTTCGATCATAGTGCCTTTTCCCTTGGGCATACAGGGAATCCTTACCCTTCTTATACTGGGTCACTTTGTGAGGCTGATGCTTTCCATTACAGAAAGTCCTTCGGGTTTTAGGTACATTAACCATCTTTGCCCTAGATATGTCTTACACGATGAAAACGAGAGATCCAGCGAAAGCGATCGCAGCCTTCAGCCGCCAGCGCCAAACAGGAAAGGGCAAATGTTTACATTTTTAATTGACTCCCATAAACATGTAAATAGAATTAGGGATGCAGTTCAAAGATAAAACATTTTCCTACATTGCAAGAAGTTCTGGGTTCCACCTTAACACCACAAAATGAATAAAATAATAACAAAAAAATAACACATTGAGTTGGGGAGATTGCTCAGTGGTTAAGAGCACATTCTGCTCTTCCAGGAGACCTGAGTTTGGTGCCCAGAACCCATGTCAGGTGTTTTATGACCTCCTGTAACTCCAGTTCCCAGGGATCTGACAACTTCTTCTGGTTTCATCAGGTACCTGCACTTACATGCACACACACACACACACACACACACACACACACACACACACATATACACCATTAAATGTGTTTCAGCTGGCCTGGAACTCACTACTGAGACCAGGCTGGCCTCCATCTCAAAGAGATCTGCCTGCCTCTGCCTCCCAAGTGCTGGCATTAAAGGCATGCACCACCATGCCCACCCCTAGTATAATACATCTTTTAAAAAAGAACACACTAGGGCTGGAGAGATGGCCTAGAGGTTAAGAGCGCCGACCGCTCTTACAGAGGACCGGGGTTTGATCCCCAGCACCCACATGGCGGCCGAGAACCGTCTGAAACTCCAATTCCAGGAGAACTCCAGTTCCAGGGGAATCTGACACCCTCTTCTGACCTCCGCGGCATTGCACGACACGGGTGCACACACTTGCATGCAGACAGTACATTCATACACATACAGAAATAAATAAAATTAATTAAAAAAAATTTTTTAAAAGAACACACTATATCTGTATTTTTAAAAAAGTTTTCCTTACCTTAATAAGCTTTTATTCTAAAATAAAAGTGTTGCTTTGTTTTTACTTTCTAGCTTTTCTTCTGTTAAAAAAACAAGGCAATTCAGGCCCTATTAGGTTCCTAGTCTCCTGTTGCATGGAGGAGCTTCTTTAATGGGAGTTAAAAGGTAGTTAATGCTGGGGCTGGAGAGATGGGCTAGCGGTTAAGAGTGCCAACTGCTCTTGCAGAGGACCCAGGTTTGATCCCCAGCACCTACATGGTGGCTGAGAACCATCTTTAACTCCAGTTCCAGGGGAATCTGACACCCTCTTCTGACCTCTGCGGCATTGCACGACACGGATGCACAAACCTACATGCAGACAGTACATTTACACACAAACAAAAATAAATTAAAAATTTTTAAAAAAAGGTAGTTAATGCCTTCTTGGGTCCTTGTTCTATGATGCTTGGGTCTTGTATGTAGAGGTTGCATTATAGATGTGTTGTGAAGATTAGGAGTCTACAGACTGTGGTTCCCTGGACACATCACCTATATTCAGCTTCGCCCACACAGGGCTCAAGGAACATTGCAGAAGAGGGGGCAGAAAGATTGTAAGAGCCAGGGAGGCGATGCAAGACCAAATGGAAATGAACCCTACAAGCTCCTGGGACCCGGTTCATATGAACCTACAGCATTGGTATCAGCATGCACAAGACCCATGCAAGCTCGGCTGGACAAAAACCCAGCACAGAACTGTAGAAGAGTCCAACATTGGCTGAGGAAATACTGGGAGAAGATGGTGGTTGGGTGAGGAAGATGCCGGCCTTCTTTAGAAAAAGAGACTCCAGATAGGTTAACTTGAGCTCAGGGGAGGAACTGACACTAAGGAGTGAGTGGGGAGAGTAATTTGTTACAATGGACTCTAGCACAAATGACAGAAGGTGTGAACCCCGGGGGTCGGGGTGGGGTGTTCTGAGGGAGGGTGCCAAGGGAGAAGCAGGTATAATGGCGATTAAGACTGACTGAAAATTTATGTATGAAACACATTAAAAAAAAAAAAAAACAACTAAGGCAAAGGGACTGGAGAGATGGTTCAGTGGATAAACAAACTGTCTGCTCTTGCAAAAGACCCAAGTTCAGTTCCCAGCACCTGCAAGGTGGCTAACTTGTAATTCCAGTTCCAGAGGATCTGGTGCCCTCTTCTGGCATCTGCAGGTATTGCATGGCGTGGGTGCACTTAAATATATGCAGTCACACATAAAAATATAAATAAATAGGAGCCGGGCGTGGTGGTGCACGCCTTTAATCCTAGCACTTGGGAGGCAGAAGCAGGCGGATCTTTGTGAGTTCAAGGCCAGCCTGGTCTACAGAGTGAGTTCCAGGCCAGCTGGGACTTGAGGGAGACCCTGTCTCGAAAAGACCCAAAAAAAAAGATACCTGATGTCAACTGTGGNTATATATATATATATATATATATATTTAAAAATATTATGAATGATTGTAAGAATCTGGGCAGTACCACTGGAGAATGAAGTGGCTGTTGGGCATGGAGTGGCACACCTGAAATCCCAGCACTTGGGAGGCTAAAGCAGGAGGATTGCAAATTTGAGCCCAGCCTTAGAGGTATTTTATCAAGGAAGAGAGAAAGAGAAAGAGACCGAGAGAGAGAGAGAGAGAGAGAGAGAGAGAGAGAGAGAGAGAGGAGAGGAGAGGAGGAAGGGAATAAGGGAAGAAAATAGGGAGGGAGAAAGGAGAGAGGGAAGGAAAAAAGAAAGAAAGAAAGAAAGAAAGAAAGAAAGAAAGAAAGAAAGAAAGAAAGAAAAAGAAAGAACAGAAAATAGATGGGAATGCCTGCCGTCAGTGTTACAGGATTTGCCTTGTATGAGCCAGGCTTGGGCTCTATCCCCACCACTGAAATTGATGAATGATTCAATTAATCAATAAATAAGAGTATTAATAAACAAATGAAATAACCACTCCAGAGAACTCAGGACCATGAATTGATTAAATAAACTGCTACTACTTCGCAGTGCCCTGCAAGTCTGTCTGAGAAAGAATAGGCAGGTTTCTCAGTTCCAGTGATGCTAAATTTGATGTAATGCCTAGTGGCAGTTGAATAAGTGAGTTCAGGAGAGATATGAGCTGGAGATGAGGAGTGGGACTTCTTATATGTGTGGGAGATTGTGCATGATAGTGCTTGTCTCAAGGGTTGAGAGGAACAAACAAGAAAGGAAAGGAAAGCTGAGCACAACACTGAGGCTTGATTTCTGCTGTTTCTCTAGAATTCACCAATATTCTGCACATTAACTCTTCTGTCATGTGCTCTACAGGACAATTACTCCACTGTTCATGGACTGTCTCGGGCTTCCAACAAGCCACCGAAATATTAGGACTGTCTCACACATTGTTATATCAGTTTAAGTGATTTTCAAATACTTAGGTTATATGAAATGAAACTTCACAGAAGCCTAAACAGGAAATTGTTTTATTAATTGAATGTTCAATTTTTCCCTTTCCACCATTGGTAAATGCTGGCTTTTAAAAATATTTTTAATAAAAACAATAGACATTTTTTTACTGAATCTAGAGCAGGCTTCTTTAGTGCCTTTGCCATTTTCTGGGAGCTCATTGCTAAATTGATTACTGCCTGGCTCCCAAAGAAATGGCAGTCCACAGACTGATGGTATGAAGATAAGTTTTCCAAAGGATGTGATGGTGCATTCATTACTTTAGGAATTCCAAACGGTCTTTGGAAAGAGATAGATAACTCCAAAACCAAACCAATACCTGCTGGTTATTCTGTGTAGAACAGCCTCTAGTCTGTGTCATGCACAAATATGTTGTGAGACTTTTATTTAATTCTATTTTGTTTTGCATTTACAGTCCCAGGAATTGAACTCATGAGCTCAAATACCAGGAAAGTGATCTACTACTGAGCTGACTTTGTGAAGGTTTTTTTTAAGAGGACTAATATATTTTATTTTAGTATTTTTTTACATTTACTTTCATTTATTTATTTATTTTTTAACAATAAGTAATAAGTTTTGAGTACAAACATACTTCATGTAAAACCAATTTTCAAGCAGTTGTGCCCAAATCCACACAGCCCAAGGCTCCCACCATCCAGCTGGAGGGGCTTCGATGTACAATCAAGCTGATCAAATAAGTGTCCAGACTATGTTGCTGTAGTTTCACCATTCACCCCAATCACAGCCCTTACATTCTACCATGCCCCCTCTTCCGCAGATTGTTCCCTAGGCTTAGAAAAGGGGCATAGGTGGACGAGAAGCAAAACAGTCTGCTTTCTCTGGAGATGTCGTTTTGGACTCTGATCAGTTCTGGCTGTTTCTTTTCATGGGCTGACAGTTTGTTCAGGAATAACCTTTCAATCCTACTAATGAAGCACAGGCAATTAGATATATAGATATTTAAACAGTACTAATTATTATGGTAGGTTACTTTGGTATAGACACAGATGTTTGGATGGTATGCTAANTTTTTTACATTTACTTTCATTTATTTATTTATCTTTTTAACAATAAGTAATAAGTTTTGAGTACAAACATACTTCATGTAAAACCAATTTTCAAGACCAGTTGTGCCTCAAATCCACCCACAGCCCAGGCTCCCACCATCCAGCTGGAGGTGGTTGGGCTTCATATTACAATCAAGCTGATCAAATAGGTGCCAGACTATGTTGCTGTAGTTTCACCACATCACCCCATCCCACAGCCTTACATTCTACATGCCCCCTCTTCCGCAGATGTTCCACGGTTAGAAAAGGGGCCGTGGGCATAGGTGGACGAGAAGCAAAAAAAGTCTACTTTCTTTGGAGATGTGTTTTGGATTCTGATCAGTTCTGGATGTTTCTTTTCATGGCTGAATTTGTCAGTAATAACCTTTCTCTTATATGATCGTTTTTTTATATTTTAGATATATTAGCATATTTAAACAAGTACTTATAATTATTAGTGTAGGTTACTTTGGTATAGACACAAGCTGTTTGGATGGTATGACAACCCATGAATTATTTTTTTTTCTGTAAAAAGTATTGTGGCTTTATAAATCTCCTAAGCACTAGAGGATTCCAAGTTGTATGGCCATCAGCCGATGTGGTTCATTCTCAACAAGGAGAGAGCTAATAGCCAATTAGATTTGGGAGTATACAGACATATGGCTGCCAATAGCTGCACAAGTATTTCCAGGGAGTGAGGTGTAGCTTATGTTGATGAGGAGTCTGCTTGGACTCAAGGAGACCAATATTTGCTTTTATTGGTTTAGTTGGCCTTTGTAACACTCTCTGGGTCATTCCAGAGACCAACTTGTACCCTTGCAAGGTAATCTCAATACATTTTCCCATGCTTAATCGTCTTCGACAGAAGGGCTTATTGCCCCTCTCTTCTTTCAGTATCCCAGTTTTACAGGAAAGAAGCCTTTACTTTTTTTGGGGGGGGGGCTTGGTCCCCTGGCCCAACAGAGGTGGTTGTAGAGGAATAGAGGGAAGACACTCATCCCTGCTGGCTGGAATGTAAACGAGTTAGACTACAGGCGACACTCTGGGACAAGCTGGTGCTGGCAGAACCCGTTGCGACTACCTTGGCCATATGACCTTGCCACTTGACCCATCCATACCTTCCTAGGCAGTCCCTCAAGACTCATCTTACTGCAGAGATTATATGCACAGCCCTGTTTATTGCAGTCTCTTCACCACTAGCAAGCGCTGAACCAATCCAAGTGCCCTCCTCAACTGATGAGTGGATAGAGAAAATGTGGGTAGGTACATCTACCCCATGGAATTTCTTTCTAGCAGTAAAGAAAGATGACCCATCATGAGCTTCGTGGCAGGAACAATGGCTGGGGCTAGAGGAATCATTGCTGAAGGAAGTAACCACAGTCCCGAAAAAAACAAACGACGAATGGTTATCCCTCATCTGTGGGCTGCTCGTGCAATTACTATTTTAAGTATTTCTTGTGCACGGGGGGGGCCCCTTGAGCGTTTTGTCCAAGTATTGGGAGTGATGCATATTGGAAGGAATAATAAGAACAACAACAAAACACACAACAACATCAACAACAATGAATGCATCAAATAAAACTATGACTGACACAGTGCAACTTTGCTCAAAAACAGGTCGCTTCCGCATGGAGGGGGACATATTGAATAGAATAGCAGATCTCTGCTCTGATTTTTGTTATTTCTTCTTGTCTGCTCGTTTAGGGTTCACCAACAAGGTAAAGGCTCCTTGCTCTAAACTGGGATACCTGCAAGAAGAGTGGCGATAAGACCCTGCTGCCAAAGACCCTGACGTTTACATGGGAAAGATGTATTGAGACACACATGCAAGTGTACAGATGCCTCTGGAATACGAAAAAGTGTTACCAAATCCCACTAAACCAATAAGCAACTATGGTCTCATTTGAGTCAAGCAAGACTCCACCGTCAGCACCAGCTACACCTCACCTGCCTGGAAATACTGTGCAGCAGAGGCAGCCATATGCCTGTATATCCCAAATCTAATTGGCTATTGGCTCTCTCCTTGGAGGAATAACCCATGGCTGATGCCACAAGCTTACATCCTCTACAGGTTAGGAGATGTTATAAGCCACAGTAAGACCCTGTCATATTTAACAGGAAAAAATGTAATTCATGGATTAATATATCATCCAAACATATGTGTCTATACCAAACCATAACTATTAGTGCTGTTTAAATACCTATATATCTAATTGTTTGTGCTTCATCAGTAGGATCGAAAGGTTATTCCTGAACAAACTGTCAGCCCATGAAAGGAAACAACCAGAATTGACCAGAGTCCAAGACAACAGCTCCAGAGAGAGTGGACTGTTTTGCTTCTGATCCACCTGTGCCCCTTTTCTAAGCCTAGGGAACAATCTGCGGAAGAGGGGGCGTGGTAGAATGTAAGGGCTGCGATTGGCGTGAATGGTGAAACTACAGCAAAGTAGTCTGGACACTCATTTGATCAACTTGATTGAACATACAACCCCTCACCCCCCGCTGGATGGTGGGGCTGTGGGGGTTTGGGCACAACAGCCTGCAAATTAGTTTTACATGAAGGATGCTTGTACTCATAGATTATCACTTATAGCTAAAAAAATGAAAAAAAAAAACTGAGAGAAAGATGCAGGACAGTTATGGCGGAATGCATGATCTGGGATGGGGTGGGGGTGGGGGGGAAGGGAAAGGTAAATATGCCTGAACTGAATTGGAAAATGATGTATGAAATGCACAAAGCATCAATAAAAAAATGTTAAAAAATACAATCATTAGAGTCATTTTAAATTGGAGGTAATATATAATGTAAATGCATGATTTTTATATTTGCAAGGTATTTATCCAACAAAATATCCTAGGTCAGAAGTATATATTGTATGATTCATATACAGATATTTGTGTGCATGTGTCCACATGTGTGTGGGGTACATGTGCATGCAGAGGACATAAGATATCCTCAGCTGTCATTCTACAGAGGCCATCCACCTTGTTTTTTATTTCAGACAAAGTCTTTAGACTAGACTGACAGGGCAGCAACCCTGGGTACCCACCTGTCTCTGGCTGAGACATGGTGCATGTGCAGGCTACCATTCACTTGGCTCCATGAGCTGACTTGTTCACCTGTATGTCCCTTTCTGTGTATGCCCCAGTAGCTGGGGTTATGCATGATGATGTAGAGGTCTGGCATTGGCTACTGGGAGGCGATGTCATGCAATGTGGGGGCCTGACTGTCCCAAACCTACATAAGCTGCTCACCCTGTAAGAATAAAGGGAATTCCTACAAGTTGTAGCACCTGATGGTTGTCCGGGTTCTTATTGCTGGCATAATTTCCATGGCCAGAAAGATCATGGGCTATTAACCTTACACCTAACTTTTCAGCTTCTTCGGTCTTGGGAGCCAGCAACTCCCCGACGATTGGGTGGTTACAAAGGCTAACAGCTTCTGGGCTCGGGTTTGGCTGTGGAGTTACCAACTCCTCAGCTGTGGGTTTGGCCACAAGACCGTCAGCCTCTAGGGGGCAGTGGAGGCCAACAGCTTCCCGGCTGCGTGTTGGCTATACATGACTAGAGTCTTGCAGCCGTGGGCTGTCAGCTCCGGCACATGTTTGACTGTGAAGTCATCAACCTTATGGCTGGCTAGGAGGTCAGCAGCCTGCTGGACAGCAGGAATTTAGGACATCTCTGCCTCCTCAACACGGGTGCTGGGAATGGAACTTGGCTTCCAGAGCTACGCTTTACTGACTGAGCTATCTCAGAGCACACAAATGTATGTTTCCAACTCCAAAGCAACCTTGGGTTTCTTCTTGTCCCCCAAATAGATCCTTAAGTTTGATCCCTATTTATCCAAGAAAATACTTTGGTATTAGGAGGCTCCCAGGTGACAGATGTGGTGGCACAAGCCTGTAATCCTGGCACTCAGAAGGCTGAGGTGGGAGGAGCCTGTGTTCAGTGCCATTCCTGAGCTAATCTCCCTCTCTCCTATCTCTCTCTCTCTCTCTCTCTCTCTCTCTCTCTCTCTCTCTCTTTCTCTCTCTTTCTTGGCTTCTAGGCCCTAACAAAACCAACAATCTGCAGGGTTTTAATTTTGTATGATTGCAATTTCCAAACATGTTGTTGGATTTACTGACTTGCATCAAATTCCATATTGCACCCTCAGTATGTACTTGCTGTATTCCCTTCTCTAGATTCTGAGTAACTTACAGTTGCTGGCTCTATATTTGCATCTACTTCAGGGTTTTCCAGAAGTTTAAGAAATAGTCAGCCAAAATACACAGAATAAGTACAATGTGCCAAATCTCATCTTTTTATGAGAAATACTATTATTTCTTTTGCCTAACATCTAATTTGTGAATGAAATCATTCTTACCAAGGATGCTAAAGATGGATGAAAATGTCTCTACCCTGGAGAGAAATGTATGTAAATGAGAACATGGATGACAATTTTTAATTTCATAAAGAGAATGCATATTTTTTCAGTCAGCAATTTGCACTGTAAATATACTTAGAACAGAGTCTATCTCTGTCACTCTCTAGAGATAGAATGAAGGAACTTTGTCTTAACCAGTTCACACACAAATGTATAAATCTGATTATTTACATCAGTTTTTATAGCCAGAGAATTTATAAAGCCTGAGAAAAGTCCATCTATCTTGTTGGTCCTTTACCTGAAGAACTTGAAAAATGAAAGCATATATTGTATACATACTTTCTTAGGTGAATGTTCTTTGTTATGGAAATCTTTTGTTCTTCTTCCATTTGGACCAAATCTCCATCCTGCCATCCTAGTATTTTATGCAAAACTAATATTAGCATAACCACTAGATGGCAGTGAGCAGGCATAAAAATGTTGATTGGCAAGATGTTCTCAGTTGAAGGGGGACAATGAGAGGAACCGACTCTTTGCGATGCTCCATACTTCTCTTATCCTTGACCTCGAAGGATACTAGAAGCCAGTTCTCACTACAAGGCTGGTGAAGAGGACATGCGCAGAAAGCAGTGGGAAAGCCACAGAGGGAGGTGAACTTGTGTTCTGGAATCTCACAAGGACAAGAGTAACATTTTGCTATGTTTCTAGTTGGTTATGGGATCTCAGGGGACTTTCTGTGGCAGACCTCAGTTCCCCACCACTGAAACAGACCCAGAAATTCCTGCTCCATGGGGCTTTGTGATTGAAGGAGAAGCTATGCACAGCACATCTGGTATGTGGGGGCACTTCATAAATGACCAGTTGACAAATTTCCCAAATTTTCAGGATTTTTCAAACTTTTTAATGATAAAGCATGAATTATTTATTTATGCTCAGTGAGGGAGTGTGTACCAGCACTCTACTCTCCAACACATTCTCTATTTCTGTACCAAAACAGGTTCATAATAACATGGACTAAGCAGTATATATATATATATAAAAAATCAGTTCTGATCAGGTCCCGCCTTCCAATGATGAAAACTTCTGGATTGTCAGAGATTTGGGGGAGTGGTTGGGGTTACAGATAAGGTACACTGGATCTCAACTGTCCCTATGAAATCCAGTTCTGCATGGTCCTAGGTGCCCTGCTTGAGCCTATTAGCCTGAACACACAGTGAGGGCTGGTGAGAAGCGTTCATTGTTTTCCCAGCTTCCTTGTTAATCAGCTACACTCATTATCAGATTTTGTTTTCAGAACTTGCACCTGGCAAAATGACTGCAGAAACAGCAGAAGAAAAAACAGATAATTTTCTGTACCCAAGCATAAGAACTCTTGATGAAGAAAAAACGTGTTGTATCAGAGCAGGCTGCAAGAGCTCAGAATCAGAATCAGAATTTATACCAAGTAAGATGATGTTTAAAATTTTCCTTCCTTGCAAACTTTATCCTCAAAGTATTGACAGAGGCACAATGGTATCATCCAAGAAAGATAATCACCAGAGATATTGAAGTCTTGTTTTTGAGAGGTTGTGCTAAGGATGTCACATTCAAATTTCTCCTTAATATGTTTTTGGCAAAGTGTTTCTTATCATTTCCCCGTGACTATGCAGACTTGCCTCCTAGACTGTCCACCCTCTTGGACAGAAACCAGCCTTTCTCCTGTTTTTCTTTCATTGTAATCTCCAGGAAACTTATAACTTGTACAGCACTGTCTTTGAAGATGTTAGATAAACGAAGAGCTTTTGTACTTCTATGTAGAAAAGATTCTTGCTCAGTGGTTCAGATATTTTGAGAGTTAGACATGTGTGGGAGCTACCTGATCTCTTTCAGAAAACACATACATTATGTATGACTCAGAAAGGGAAATTGATTTTAAAAATTTGAAGGCACTGGAGGCAGAAATCATCCAAGGAGAGTGGCTAAGTATAATCTTGGGAGAAGAGTTGCTCCTGCATTTTTTGCACATAAAAGTAAACCCATCTCAATGTTAGCAGCATAAGTTAAGAACAATTTTGCCTGTGCTTTTTAAATCAAAATTAGTAGCATAAGGTAACATGCCCTCAGTGCTATATAAAAGTTTTTAATAAAAAAATTTGGTCATGTTGGCACAGCAACTGGCAAGAACAGATTATTAATCAATGAATGCCAATAAATTAGTTAGTCAAGTGAATGCAACTACAAATTGACCATGAGCTTCACTTCGTGAAGTCTTTGAAGATCTCTAGAGCCTGGAAATGCATCCAGTTCCTTAGCAGGAAGTCATGTCCTGTGACAGTCTGCTCCACCTGCCCTCTTTAGTGGCCTGGGGGTATTGTCCAGAATCCTTGGATATTCTCTGAGTCCTCCTTTTTTTATGAATGTCCTTTCTCCCATCAGATTACTCTGCACACTTCTCCATTAGTCACAGTCTACTTATCCTCAGGGCCCAGCACAAATGGACACCGCCTTCTGGAGGCATCGTTTGTTAAAGCATTTTGGGTGTTTTTAATTCTTTTATTTTTCTTCTTTTTCTTCTTTTTTTATATAATACTTTTATTGATGTTTCATGTATTTCATACATCACTTTCAGTTCAGTTTAGAGATAATCCCCCTTTTCTTCCCCCCACCCCACCCTCGTTCATGCATTCTGCCATATATGTTCTGTATCTTTCATTCTTGTTATTTTTTTTTTTTACTGATGCTTTGTGTATTTCATACATCATTTGCCAATTCAGTTCAGGAATATATCCCCTTCCCTTCCCCCCACCCCACCCCTACCCATCCCAGATCATGCATTCTGCCTTAACTTTTCTACATCTTTCTGGTTTTTTGTTTTGTTTTGTTTTCATTTTTTTTAACAATAAGTGATAATTTGTGAGTACAAGCATCCTTCATGTAAAACCAATTTGCAAGCAGTTGTGCCCAAACCCACACAGCTCATGGGTCCCACCATCCAGCAGGGGGGGCTTGTATGTTCAATCAAGTTGATCAAATGAGTGTCCAGTCTATATTGTTGTAGTTTCACCATTAACCCCAATCGCAGCCCTTACATTCTACCACGCCCCCTCTTCCGCAGATTGTTCCCTAGGCTTAGAAAAGGGGCACAGGTAACATACCATCCAAACATCTGTGTCTATACCAAAGTAACCTACCATAACAATTAGTACTGTTTAAATACCTATATATCTAATTGCGTGTGCTTCATTAGTAGGATCGAAAGGCTATATATTATACTGTTTAAATACCTAAATATCTAATTGCATGTGCTTCATTAGTAGGATTGAAAGGTTATGCCTGGACAAGCTGGCAGCCCATGAAAGAAAACAGCCAGAATTGACTAGAGACCAAGACATCAGCTCCAGAGAAAGTAGAGTGTTTTGCTTCTCTCAGTCTTTTTAAAGTTTCTCTCTGTGGAGGTTTGTTGCTTTGGGCAGAATTTGACTGTATCAGTCCATTCTTTGACCTAGTCCTTATGTTGTTGTTGTTCCCTCCCATTGTATGCTCAAAAATATGCTTACATGAACATCATATATGTACCAGAATTATGTCCTTTGGGAATAAACTGTATGTTAACTCTGAAATATGTTTAGGAACTCATATTTTTCCCTTTAATTTTATATTACTGTGAATTATGAATGCATACCTTCTACCCATATACGTTAATTATCATATCTGAAAACAGGTGGTAAGTTAATTCTAGGGCCCATTAAGAAGTTCACATTATAACAGCACAGTTGCTTTCAGATAGAAATAAATATAACAATAATGTTGCTTAGCTTGCCTTTAAACAGGGAATTTGGTGCTAGCATCCATAAATAAGGGAAACCATTCCCCATTTGTATTCTTGGGACTGTGTTACTTCACTTAACAAAATGGCTTCAAGTTCCACCCATTTACCTGCAAAGTTCACGATGTCATCTTTCTTACTGCTGCATAAAATTCCATGGTGTAGGTATACCACATTTTTGTTATCCACTCATCTGTTGAGGGGCATTTTGGTTGCTTCCAGCTTTTTGCTATTGTGAAGAGAGCTGCAGTAAACATAGGGCATGTATCTTTTCAGTAAGATGAGTCTTGTGGGTATATACCCAGGAGTGGTATGGCTGGGTCAGGTGGTAGGTTCATTTTGAGTCTTCCAAGTGTTCTCCACTCTGCTTTCCATAGTGGCTGTACAAGTTTACATTCCCAGCAGCAATGGACGAGTGTTCCCCTTTCCCCACAACCTCTCCAGTATTTCATGTCTTTTGTTTTCTTGATCTTAGCCAGTCATATTGGAGTGAGATGATATCTTAGAATGGTTTTAATTTGCATTTCCTTAATTATTAATGATGTTGAACACTTTTTAAGATGTTTCTCAGCCATCTTTACTTCCTCCCTGGTGAAGTCTCTGTTTAGCTCTTTACTCTATCTTTTGTATGAGTCATTGTGGGAAGCCACCACGTCCACCATTACAAGATGGCGCCCAGCCCGAAGGGCCACGTAGCCTGTTAATGGTAAACAACCTAAATGCGCATGCGTGCTTGGCACTATGCAGGGTCATCGCTCAAGCCCGGAGCATGTAAATGAGGGTTTCAGTTGAGCACCAATCAGTAGGTGCCACATTCCTCCTAGGTCTATTTAAGCAGCACAGAGTTCGGGTTTTGGGTCTTTCGCTTCAAGCAAGTAACCCTGCAATAAACGTCTGTAGAAGAATCCTGGTGTGGCGCATCCTCCTTGCTGGCGAGGGTGGTTGGCATCACATCTGGTGCCGAAGCCCGGGATAGAACACCAGCAGCACAGCGGAGACCCCCTGGATAAAGGGAGGATTCAGAACTACATGACGAGGGAATAATTAGGTAAATTCTGAGAGGCATGCCTCCATTTTGGGATCATTTTTGGTTAGCAGTTTCTATTCCTTTTAGTTCATAATTATCCTGCTGCTCTGTTATCTACAATTATACCTACAGGATAAACGATGCCAGAGGCAAATCAAACAAGGACAGGATTTACTAAAAGAAATCCAGGAGAGTATGTCAGAAACAGAAGCGGAGAAGGGCCCGTAATAAAAAAAACAAATAGAAAAGAAAGTAAAAGTAAAATTAAAAAGCTAGCTAAACCTGAGCCACTTTATCCGTTAGCGGAAATGGAGTTGCTTGAACTCTCTGACTCAGAAGAAGCAGACTCATCCAAGGAAGAGAGAGTCGCCTTAAGGCGCAAAGTGGGAGGGGTGGTACCTACGGCCCCGCTGCTTATAACCCACAAATATCCCAATGCGGATATTCATTCTGCACAAACCAGACCAGACAAAAGTTAAGACAAATGTTTCCAGTGTTTGTAAATAATGATGAATGAAAGGTACATATCGCCCCCCTAGAGCATAAACAGTTAAAGAATTGGCAGAATCGGTAAGGACTTATGGAGTTAAGCAAGTTATACACAATCCCAGGTGGAAAGACTTACAACTTCAGCATTAACACCTGCTGATTGGACTTTTGTAACTAAGGCCACCTCTCTAAGGGCATATATTTAGATTGGAAGTCCATCTGGTACTGACCTTTGCTCTACGCAAGCGCGAGCCAATGCAGCTGCAGGTCAACCAGTTGGAACTTCGATATGCTCACAGGACAGGGTCAATGGATTCAGAACCAAACAGCATATCCAGAACAAGTCTATCAGCATATAAATACTGCAGCCTTTAAGGCATAAAAAAAAGGTACCTAATAGGGGAGAAGTCAGTGGAAATTTGACAAAAATTATTCAGGGGCCTGATGAGCCATTTTCGGACTTTGTTGCCCAGATGATGGACTCAGCAGGAAAAATATTCGGGAATCCAGAAATGCAGCCATGCCATATTAAGAAACAATTGGTTTATGAACAATGTCCAGTGGAGTGTAGGGATAGCAATCACACCCTTGGAAAGAGAAAAGAGCCTACAGGTCTTGGTTAAAGAGCTTGCAGAGAGAATGTGGAGGGGCACTGCCCAGAGCAGTAGATGGACTACAGCAGCAAAGTGCTTGCGTACAATAGTAATAAACAAAAAATCATGTAAAGAGAAATTAACGATGAATAGATTCAAAAGAATGTAGAATAATGGGAAAAAAGAGGACGATAATACAAGAAAATAGGAGCATGAATGCCGATCAAAGTGAAAAAAGACTAGAATAAATACCGAAGGAAGTGGACAGGAAAATATGGAGACCAATGAATGTAAATCCGTGAAAAACATTAATGGGAAGGACCCAAGTCTAGATCAGAGCTCTGTCACAACAAGTTAAAGACTCAAAAAACGGGACAGAGGGGCCCCGTCCCCAGGGCCGCGAAAATGTATGGGGCACGTCAGACTCCACTGCCAGTCCATTCCAGACCGAAGCCACAGAACCCCACAGAAGAGGCCACTACAGGTAAAGTTATGGGGGGATTGGGAACTTAACTCCAGTCCCACTAACGACAGAAAAAAAATTAACTCCCACAGATGGGAAATGTCAACCTATAGAAAACAAACTTTAAATGACCTCTAAAAAAAAAAACACCAAAAAAACTATACAGATTGGGCGTCTTATATAGAGGACGATTCCCTCGTGCACAATTAAAAGGCTTAGTAGTAATCCTGGAGTCATTGATCAAGCTATACAGGACAAGTTAAGGCTGTGTGCTCATCCCCAAGAGGTGTATATGCTATTTCACCCGTGACCGTGTCGCAGTTATTAGTGTTACCTAAGCTTACATAATATGCTTTTCTCGCAGTAAAGATAGTCTCAGGAGGAGATAGAGGCGTTTGGCTCTGTCTGGTGTGGATGGAGCTTTTCTTTTCGTGACTAGTTTAAACACTAGATCAAGTACTAAGGGCCTGGTGACTCTCTTGATTCGCGCAACTAATCAAGGTAGAGGGAAAACAGTTATTCAGGGAATTATGGAGCACAAGGCTCAGGACACAGTATAAATGATTCAGCCACTGGTGGCCTTCCTACATGGCGAGCAATAAATCAAAGTCTGGCTCATTCCGTTGCAAGGGACTGGTGCTGTGAGTCCTGCGTCCGAGTGATCATTGGCACGAAGTTTTAAAATCTGGATGGAAGTAATGAAAAGTAAAGCACTTCCCAGGCCGGTATAAATTCCTACCGACCTGTGCACGCAAGGTTAAGTTGTATGGGTGCCACCTGAGGATGTGTTGACGAGTGCTAAAATGATGTTTTTTTACCACAAACAACTGTACTTTACGGACAACTCAGTGTAATGTCACAATCATAGAAAGTATGGGAGGATGGTTCCAGAGTAAAGGTTTAGACATAAAAATTACGGACATAAGAGCCCGTACCTGTAAAATTTAAAATAAGCTTGGACAAAAAAGTATTGGTGATATTGTTCCTAATGGCTGCTGGGGAGTGGCCGCTGCCACATTCCTGGAAGGGAGCATAAACTATTTGGGGGGGGCTGGGAGATGGGCCTAAGCGGTTAGGAGCGCTGATATGCTCTTGCAGAGAACCCGGGTTCGATCCCCAGCAACCCACGATGGGGACTGGCTGAGAAAGGTGCGCGTCCTGAGACGCTCAGTAATGTCCAGGGAGAACTCCAGTTCAGGTGTGAATCACGACAGCCCGTCTTTATTCGCCTGCCCTCAATTGCACGAGCACCACGGGGTGGCACTAGACCTGCCTGCACGACAGTACACTTCATACACATACAGAAGAAAATAATGAAAAAAAAACTAGTTTGGGTACCAGATCAGAAGTGTGGTCCGTTAAATCAAAAGGAAAAATAGCGGAGATGTTTAGGCAAAGGGAACTAGTTACAGAACAAAGTTATAACAGACTGGGCACATTTAAGTACCCTACGCTATATCTGGACCTTGGAACACAGACCCATTTTTGTTATCAAGAAAAAAGTCAGGAAAATGAGGTTGTTACATGGAATCTTAAGACCATGTAACTGGGTCTCAAATGATATTATGGGGCACCGTACGAGAGCGGGGCCTCCCGGCCTCCTTTCACTTTCACAGTTACCAGTTGAATGGCCAGTTATCATAGTGGATATTAAGGACTAGCTTCTATTTCCATGGCCATTACACAAAAAGATAAAGAAAGATTTGCATTTACCCTTCCGTCAATTAATCATGAACAACCTGATCAACGTTATCAATGGAAGGTCCTCCCTCAGGGGATGGCCAATAGCCCCACCATATGCCAATTATATGTAGGACAAGCTATAGAATCAATAAGAAATAAATATCCATCCATAAAGATTATTCACTACATGGATGACATTTTAATATCTGGTCCTACAGAATCAGAACTTATTTGGTGTATCATGTCAATGACCACAACGCTAAAACTATATGTCTACACTTGCTCCTGAGTAAGGTACACAAAATACAGTTGGGGAGCATTTTTTGGGATCATTCATTTGTATCTCGACCAAATAAAAAGCACAAAAGATTACATATCCGTGAGGAGATCAATGGGCTAGAAAAACTTTAAATGAGGATTCAAAAATTATTGTAGAGGTGACATTAATTGGATCCGTCCATATTTAAAAATCCCCACCTCGGATCTAAAACCGTTATTTACTCTTTTGGAGGGGGATACACACCTCACCTCACCACGGCAGTTGACTCCTGCTGCCTTAAAAACTCTTGATTTAGTAGACAATGCTCTTTCTACTGCCCACCTAAATAGAATTAATCCAGATTTCCCCTTCTAACTGTGTATACTACAGACACTACTTGATCCCTACTGCAGTTCCGTGGCAAAACGAGACCACTCCTGTGGATACATTCACATTCTTCATCACAAAACTATATCACACTATCCAATATGGTAGCAAAAATAGCTCAACAAGGTTTAAAAGCACTACCACTCATACGGGATAACCCTCTCAATTATTTGTTTTTTACGATATAGTAGTGTTGGGGCCTTTACAACTCAGAACAAGTATAAACTCTTGCCAGCCTCATTGACACGTGGACAATCCTCATCTGTCTTAATACAGGCAAACTACTGACAATCAATTATCCAAAAGATCCTCTAGCTGCCAAATTTATCACATAAACACCAATTGTTTTTTCCTAAAATACACAGACAAAGCCAACCACCATGTCCCAAATAGCTACATAGATATTACAACCTGACGGCGCAAAAACAATCTAAAGGCGGTTATGTGGCAAATGGGATTACAACCACTCTGTCCCTTCCCTACCCGGAATGTGCCTCAGCAGTGGAAAATGCTCTAGTGATTCTTGAGGTAATTCAAACGTTTCCACAAACCCCCATAAATACTCATCTCAGATTCTCGAAAGTCGTTAATGCTGTGTCTTTATGTAGGAAACGGGCAGGATATGATAAAACAATCCGGAGCCCTGTAGCTAGATGTGTTTTTTGATATTCAGAAATGTATCTCTCCCGTGAACACCCATTTTTTATTCAACATATTAGAGTACATTCCATGCTACCTGGACCCATGGTTAAAAGTAATGCTTTGGCGAGAATCAGGTCACTAAAGGCCTTATGCATAATTGCTATGACAACCTATAGCAAGCGATAGCAAAAAATGTTCATTCACTTTTACATTCCTGGAGAGCGCGGGCCCACACCGGGTCACCCACCACTTCTACCTATGGCGCTTAGAGTTTCATATTTGCCAGTGTTCACGCCCGGGACAATTGTCTACAGTGGTCCAGAATGCGTAGATTTCATAAGAAGCCAAAGACCAAGATGCTGTGGAATGATCAATCCGTCGGAACTTAAGAAGTCCTCTTGAGGTTTGTGACAATGGATGTAACACACACATAATCAAGCCTGTTGGTTCTCTGACAGTATGATGCACGACCATCGAAATTGAGAATTACCTCTCATGACCGTGTGCATTACATCTAACACAAACCCAGTTTAGACAGGGGAGGGAAAGAGGAGCATTGCATGTCATTCACATGCCAAAATTGAGGCATGGAGTGCCGGGATGTAAAAACCATAGGGTGATAAAAAACAGAATAACGTCCCTGGCCTATACTTCAAACAAAATTATCACCAAGTTGTTGCGCTCTCAAACTCGCATAGTTGACTGCATCTTACTGTAATGCCTTCCCCATAGAATCCGCAAGGGACAAGTGCATTGTAGAAAGAGACCCATCGCACCAATCAGAACAATAACATGCCTAAAACAAAAGTGGAGGGAATGGAGGAGCTTAAGCCCAGAACCCCAAGGACAACATATATCTGCTAACGACTAACTTGTACGGACTACGTCGAATTTATTAAATTTGGATCGACATCATGGAAGCATCGGGCAATGCAGAACAACATGTCAGTGGCCTGTGCCACCGACCATCTATGGCAAGTTGGAAAGATATTTCTAACAAATAATGGAAAGCCTGGATCCAATATTAATAGAGATCGCAGGAGGAGCTTGTTTGTGTTTTTCCACAGGAATGAAGACAATCCAATTTGGGTACCAGAACGGCTGGTGCGAACTCTAAAGGATAACACCAAAGAAGAGAAGGATGACACAACTAACGATGACAACCTGGTTATGGGGAACGACAGAAATATTAAATAGATTGATGGTGCCTCGGATTGGCAGGAGAAAAGGTCCCACTATGGCCATTGCTCGAGATCTTTGGCCAGTGCTTGTGTCCGTGGTCACAGTAATTTCTTATACATCCCTGTGAAGCGTAAACTCCTTGCATAAGTACCATATGGAGAGCTGCCTAAATACAATATTTATTTACGACCGCGTTACCAGCTAGGTCTTTTCAAACTATACCTGGAAGGCTTACTCTGCTTTCGATCAGTAGCAAGCTAATCACAGAATACGTGAAATGGTAAACTGTCCTTGCAAAACGGAACAAGAAATACCATAAAAATGTTTACTGAAATTGCTGTGTCCAAATAGTAAAAGATTAGATCCTGTTACACCTTGGAGACGTTACCGGTCTTGTGCTTTCTTCTGCTTTTTCCTACTTTAAAGGAATGGGTGGGAACATTCTTGTTCCTTGCATTAATAGGCTGTGGAGGAATAGTGTTACTATGACTGGTGTGCAGACTAAAAGCCCAACAGAAACGTGACAAGATAGTCATTGTACAGGCTCTTCTTGCCATGGATAATGGTGCCTCTCTGAGATATGGATGTCTATGCTAAAAATTAGTAGTTCCCCCGAGTTGGTCAGTCCCTTACAACCCCCTTGGGAAATGTACTTCCGATTGCACAGGGTGGGTGACAATTCGCGAACTGTAGACAGCCTTTGCACATCCGGCAGAGCTTCGACTCATTGCAACGCGTCAAGTGTCATACAGTGGGTATTATACTTTCCACCTTGATCTCCCTGAGTAGAAAGAAACCCAGAGATTGGGATCGGTGGATTAGGAACTCTTTTTAAAAAACAAAAAAGGAGGAGAATTGGGAAGCCACCACATCCACCATTACAAGATGGCGCCCAGCCGAAGGGCCACGTAGCCTGTTAATGGTAAACACCTAAAGTGCGCATGCGTGCTTGGCACTATGCAGGGTCATCGCTCAAGCCCGGACATGTAAATGAGGGTTTCAGTTGAGCACAATCAGTAGGTGCCACATTCCTCCTAGGTCTATTTAAGAGACAACACAGAGTTCGGGTTTTTGGGTCTTTTCGCTTCAAGCAAGTAACCCTGCAATAAACGTCTGTAGAAGAATCCTGGTGTGGCGCGTCCTCCTTGCTGGTGAGGGTGGTGGGCGTCACAAGTCATTTATTTTCCTTTGTTTTTTTGAGTAGCTTATATATTCTGGATGTTAATGCTCTGTCGATTATCAGTGGTGAAGATTCCTCCCACTCTTGGGTTTTCTCTTCCTTCCTACTTCCTGGAATTGTTTCTTTAGGTTGGTACTGAAGCTTTTGAGTTTGGTATGAGTTACGCTCATTTGATCACTGTTTGACCTATATTCCTGATATATTAATTTGTGTAGAGATGGACATTTTCTCATATGTCATATTGTCATACCCTAGCAGGGGAGATTTTTCCAGCTTTTGATATCATCTTCAATATCCTCCATCAGGGGTTTAATATTTTTGCTTGTAGAAGATCTTTGGTATCTTTGTGTTAGGTTTGTTGCCAGTCATTTTTTTGTTTTTAAGGCTTAGAGTGGAAGTTCTCTCTTATAGTCCTTCTCCAGTTGCTTGTTGTTGGTATAAGAGAAAGGCTACTGATTTTTTCTAGGTTAATTTTGTATCCTGCATTTTGCTGAAACTCTTAATAATTTCTAAGGTTTTCTGGTGGAGTTTTTTTAGCATCCCTCAGGTAAACTATCTATCATCTACAAAAGGGATAGTTTAACTTCCTCTTTTCCAATGTAGTACTCCTTTAATTTCCTTTCTTGCTTAATACCCTAGCAAGTGTTTCAAGCATATATTTTGAACAAGGCATGGTGATAGACAGGGCAGCCGTGCCAGGTTCCTGCCATTTAAAGGGGAATGCTTTCTAACTTTTCTCCTCTTAGGATGATGTTGGCTGTGGGGTTTATTGTATAATGGGCTTGACTATATTGAGAAATGCTCTCTTCAGTCCAATTCTCTCTCTAGGACTTTAAACATGAAGGGATGCTGGATCTTGTCAAGGATTTTTCTGCATCAAATGAGATGATTGTATGATTTTTGTCTTCCAGTCCAGTTCATAGCGTTTATGGTATTTATCTGATTTACATTTGTGCTGGATAACTTTAGGTCACTTGACACAGATCCTGGGTTGAGGGAGCCAATTGGGGAATTGGCTGCCATTGGATTGGCCTGTGGCCTACATACTACTGGAGTATTGTCTTGAATGTCCGAGCATGTGGGGGCGCACCAGGCCCACAAGAGTGGTGCCAGCCTGGGCAGGTTGTTGCGTACTGTATAAAGAAGGCAGGCTGGGCATGAGCCAGGAGAGCAAGCCAGTGAAACAGTACTCTTACTGGCCGGTGCTTCAGCTCCTGCCTCCAGGGTTCCTGCCCTGAGTTCCACTCGGGCTCCCTAAGTGATGAACTGTGACCCAGGAGATGTAAGCTGAATAAACCCTTTCCTCCCCAAGTTGGTGTTGGTCAGAGTGTTTTGTCACAGCATGGAAACAAATCTCGATTCCCTGTATAATATACGCTTCGCATCATAGGAATACTGAATCCATCCGGACGGGATGTTCGCAACAGAGCGTGCTACCGGACATGGTCGGCTGGGATGGCGAGGGTGTGATACGAACGGGAAAGCACGAGGGTGAGGGTCGTCGATGGCGTAAGGAGCGCGGGCCTGCTGCGCTTGTGTGTGTGTGACCGTGGGGTGGTGCGAGGCTGGACCCTGCGGGACTGATGTGATTTGACCAAAGATGAGGAGGAGTGTGTGTGTGTTCCTGAGCCAGCAGAGGAGGAAGAAAAGGAAAAGAGAGAGGGAAGAAGGAGGTGAGTACGGAACGGAACTGACTTGTATTAGCTGGCGATGTTGCGTGTGTAAGCGGGGGACCCATTGTACGAGTGATTAAGGTAAAGGTGGACTGGGTATGAGAGGGATTGGAAGGTGCTGTGGTGCAGGACATACATTGCAGGCACATGATAGATTGGTTTGTTGCTGACGCTGAGAATCGCAGATGGACTTCGCTTCTCTTGCTAGGCGCGCCGACAGTAGGGAATGCGCGAAGACATGCTATCGGCGCGGCTTCGGCCAAGCGGCCTCGTGTCCGGCTAGGGGCTGCCTGGGGTCTCGCGACAGGGTTGAGCGGGGGGAGGGTGCGAGATCGCGTCGCGTGGGGGCAGCCTGCCGGGGGTGGACGGCTCAGTGTGGTTCCCGGGGAGATCTACCGGCAGCAGAAGCAGCGAGCCTCGCCCGTGGTGTTATCTATTGTGATGGCGCTTGTTGAGCCTCGGCCTGGTGTCGTAGGCTTCAGCCGGATCGGGGGGGACTTGCAGAGTGTGGACATGTCGAGTGTAGGCATGCGTCTAAGTAAGAGAGGAGCGTGAGTATCTGGCAATTTAACACCAGCGGACCGTGCTTGGCACAGCGTACTGACGGCGTCGTAGAAGGTGATTGGTGATGGTGCGAGTATGAGACTAAGGGATAGTAAGTTGCCGCTCGAGCTCAGGGCTTTTTTCTCTGCATGTCATGCTTCTGTCACAGCCATCTTAACCGTCAGGATGCTTGGCTCCCGCAACAAGGTGTGATTATACTGCGTTAGGATGCTGTATATAATCCTATTTGGTAAACATTGGTGCGGTCCGTCGTAGTGCAGTTTAGAACTGTGTGAAATCACTGGCTGGAGGTTTTTTATTACATCTTCAAGTTCTTCCTCATATGTTATGGGTCCGTTTAAACTGTCAATAGTCAAGGCTGGAGAATGGCAAGCCGGTTAAGAATTGCTGACCGTTCTTTACAGAGGACCAGGAGGAACAGAAAAGGTAGGCCTATCAGGTGTTAGGAAAAGTTTGGTCGGATGAACCGCTGAAAAAAGCGAAAGCTCTTAGAGCTAGGGAAGAGAAGGATAGGATAATTGTGTTAAGGGAAAGGAGAGAATTGAGGGCGGCGGATGACTGGAATAATGAAAGGTAGGTCAGAGGAAGAGGACAAGCTCGGAAGGCCTAGCGGGATGAGAACGAGGTCCAGCGAATTCCGAGGATGAATTATGAGGAGCCCAAGATAGCAGAAGTTGCGAAAGAGACCCAGGTTCGATCTCCAGCACCCACATGGCGGCCGAGAACCGTCTGAAACTCCAATTCCAGGAGAACTCCAGTTCCAGGGGAATCGACACCACTCTTCTGACCTCCAGGCATTGCACAACACAGTGCACAAACTTGCATGCAGACAGTACAATTTGATACACATAACAGAAATAAATAAATGCCCCAATGGTGGCGCATGCCTTTATCGTAGCACTGGGAGGCAGAGGACACGCGGATTCTCATGTGATCTGAGGCAAGCCTGGTCTACAGAAGTGAGTTCAGGCTAGCAGCGACAGCCAGAGCTACGGGAGACCCTGTCTCAAAAAGACCAAAAAAAAAAAAAAAAAAAAAAACTGTCAAATCTCTTCTTGGTGAAGCTATCATTGACTCCCAGGATTTCAGATATTCATCCATTTTCTCTTAGGTTTTCAAATTTTAGAGTATAGGTTTTTTTTATATGTTTTTAAGTTATTCTCATATGATTGTCTGGATCTTTGTCTGTTGTAATGATGTTTCCCTTTTTTTAATTTTATTGATTCTTTGTGTATTCATACATCATTTTCCAATTCAGTTCAGGCATATATCCCCTTCCTTCCCCCACCTCCCTTCCCCCCACCCACCCCTACCCATCCCAGATCAGCATTCTGCTGTAACTTTTCTACTTCTTTCTGTTTTTTTGTTTTGTTTTTTTTCATGTTTTTTTTTTAACAATAAGTGATAATTTGTGAGTACAAGCATCCTTCATGTAAAACCAATTTGCAAGCAGTTGTGCCCAAACCCACACAGCTCATGGGTCCCACCATCCAGCAGGGGGGGGGCTTGTATGTTCAATCAAGTTGATCAAATGAGTGTCCAGTCTATATTGTTGTAGTTTCACCATTAACCCCAATCGCAGCCCTTACATTCTACCGCGCCCCCTCTTCTGCCGATTTTCTTTTCCCTTTTATCTCAAATACTATTAATTTGGAGTTGCTAGAGGTCTATCTACCTTGTTTATCTTTTCAAAGAACCAGCTTTTGGATTCACTGATTTTTTTGTATTTTCTTTCTTTCTATTTCTTTGATTTCTTCCTTGATTTCCTGTTATTTCTTCCTGTCTGTTAGGTTTAGGGTCCATTTTTGTTGTTGTCTCTCAAGTGTTTTTAGCTGCAGTGTTAGATCATTTATTTGTTCACATTCTGTTTTTTTAATGTGGGTACTTAGGGCTATAAATTTCCCTCTTAAGACAGGTTTTGATGTGTTGTATTGTCTTTTTTTGTTCAGTTCCATGAATACTTTTATTTCACTCTTTATTTCTTATTAAGGATTGTGTTGTTTAGTCTCCATGTGTTCTTGTAGATAGTTGGGCTTATTGTGGTATTAATATTGAGCTTTGTTATATTGTGGTCTGATAGAATACATGAAATAATTTCAATCCTTTTGTATTTGTTGAGATTACTTTTGTGACCCAAGATGTGGTTGATTATGGAGAATGTTCCATGGGGAGCTGAGTAGAAAGTATATTCTCTGGTGTTTGGGTGGAATATTCTGTAGATGTCTGTGATGTCCATTCGTTGTATTGTATTGTTCAATTCCAATGTCTGTTTATTTTTTGTTCAGTTGATCTATCCAATGGACTCAGTGGGGTATTGACATCCCCCACTATTATTGTGCTGGGATTAATCTGTGTCTTGAGGACCTGAAGAATTTTGTTTATATAGTTTGGTGAACCTGAGTTTGGTGCATAAACATTTAGGATTGTGAAGTTTTCCTGGTTAATTGTTCCTTCAATAAAGATGTAATGGCTCTCTGTCTCTTCTGATTGGCTTTACTCTGAGGTCTATTTTGTCTGATATTAGAATGGCAACTCTTGCTTGCTTTTTGGTACCATTTGCTAGGAATAATTTTTTCTATCCTTTCACTTTAAGTTGGTGTCTGTCCTTGAGAGTCAGAGGGATTTCTTGTAGACAGCATATAGATGGATTCTGTTCCTAATCTATGTCTTTTGATTGGGAAGTTTAGACCATTATTATTTAAGGTTATTATTGAGAGGTATATGTTGCTTCCTTTTAACTTATTTTTTTGTTTGCATGCTTGGTCTAGGTTTGTATTTATGCTGTTATGCTTTTATTAATTTCTCTCTCTAGCTGCTTGGGGATAGTTGCTCCTTTCCTCTGATCTTTGAATCACCTTTAGTTGTTTTTTTTTTACATGTATTCTTTCATTTTGTTTATGTCATGAAATATTTTTCTTTCTCCTTCAACTATAATTGACATTTTTGCTGGATATAGTAATCTGGGTTGGCATCTATAGTCGTTTAGCACTGGGAATACTTTGGTCCACATTGTTCTGGCTTTCATAGTTTACACTGAGAAGTCAGCTGTAATTCTGATGGGTTTCCCCTTATATGTAATTTGTTGTTTTTCTCTTGTAGCTTTCAGTATTTTTTCTTTGTTTTGTGCATCTAGCATTTTAACTATGATATGGAGTGGGAAATTTCTTTTCTGCTCTTGTCTATTTGGTGTTCTATGTGCTTCTTGTATTTGTATGGGTTTGTCTGTTTTCAGTTTGGGGAAATTTTCTTCTATTATCCTGTTGAAGATCTGATCAATTCTGTTTTCTTGGGATTCTCCTTCCTCTATTCCTATGAGGCGGAGATTTGGTCTTTTCTTTTTTTTTAATTTTATTTCTGTATGTGTATGAATGTACTGTCTGCATGCAGGTTTGTGTACCCATGTCATGCAATGCTGCGGAGGTCAGAAGAGGGTGTCAGATTCCCCTGGAACTGGAGTTCTCCTGGAATTAGAGTTTCAGACGGTTCTCGGCCGCCATGTGGGTGCTAGGGATTGAACCCGGATCCTCTGTAAGAGCGGTCAGTGCTCTTAACTGCTAGGCCATCTCTCCAGCCCGATTTGGTCTTTTCATAGTATCCCACATTTCCTGGTTGTTCCATTCTTGCGTTGTTTTTTTTTTTAATTTTTCATATTCTTCACTTGAGCATTTTAGTTGTTCTGTGTTATCCTGCAGGTCTGATATTCTATTTTCTACTTCATCATTCTGCTTCTGAGGCTTTCTCCTATCCTTTCATGTCGATTGGATGAGTGTTCAATTTCCTTTTTCACCTCTTCCTGTGATTTCTTTAGCATTTCCACTTCCTTTTGGAGCTTGTCATTCTCTACTTGTAGCTCCTTACTTTGCTGGTCAGTTTCTTTTTTCATTTCAGCCTGGGAGCTTTTCAGTGTTTATAATTCCTTCCAGAGTTTGTGTTTCTCTTCCTCTAGTTCTTTTCAGAGTTTGTGTTTCTCTTCCTCCAGTTCCATTTGGAGTTTTTCATTCTTTCCCTCTAGTTCTCTCCGGAGTTTATCATTCTTTCCTTCTAGATCCTTCCTGAGTTTTTCATTCTCTTCCCTTAGTTCTGTGATTTGTTCTTTATAGTGTTTGATTTCATTTTTTTCATTGTGGTTTACGCATGTGGGTTTATTTTTTTTTGTTTTGTTTTGATTCTGGTGCTAAATTCAAATGTTAATATGGAGGATTGGTCGGTCACTCACTGTGCTTCTTGCCAGTCAGTTCCTCTACGTTGGCTGTGCAGTCTAGAATCACTAACACTGCACTCAGCAGATCATCTGCACTGCAGCTCCATCAGTTTACTGGCTCCTCTGCACCACTGGTGTGTGCTGGCCTCCTAGGCTTCTCCCTGAGGGTGTCTGGGTGACTCTGCCCATGTTGTAGTGTCTCCCTGGTTCCTGAGCCCCAGGCCTCTGATGCTGGCCCCTGTTGCTTCACCTTCCCAGCCCACCTGGCATGTGTCCTGCCTGGTTCCTGAGCCTCAGGCCTCTGGTGCTGGCCTGTTGCCTGAGCCTTCCTGACCTACCTGGTGTGTGCCAGCCTCCTTGGCATCTCCCTGAGGGTGGCTGGGTGACTCCATCCACATAGATCATGCAGGAGGGAGTAGGGGCATGCTGTCTAGCCTGGTTCCTGAGCCCCAGGCCCTTGTGCCTTCCCACCCCACCTGGCGTGTACCCATCTCCTTGGCATCTCCCTGAGGGTGGCTGGGTGACTCCGCCTACATCGATCAAGCAGGAGGGAGGAGGGGAGTGGTGTCCCGCCTGGTTCCTGAGCCCTAGGCCTCTGGCACTGGCCCGTCACCCATGACTTCCCAGCCCACCTGGCATGTGCCGGGCCTCATTGGTGTTTCCCTGAGGGTGGCTGAGTGACTCCGCCCACATGGATCACAAAAGAGCGAGGAAGAGAGTGGTGTCCGGCCTGGTTCCTGAGCCCCAGGCCTCTGACGCTGGCCCAGGTGTGTCCCCCCCCACTTTCCCAACCCACTTTGATGGCTCCCTGAGGGTGGTTGGGTGACTTTGCCCACATCAATCATGTTATCCCACCTGGTTTCTGAGCCCCAGACCCCTGTCACTTGTGCCTTCCTGGCCCACAGTGGCATTATTTTTTTTTTGAGACAGGGTCTCCCTTTAGTCCTGGCTGGCCTGGAGCTGCTCTGTTGACCAGACTGGCCTTAAACTCAGAGATCTGACTGCCTCTGCCTCCTGAATGCTGGGATTAAAGGCATGGGCCACCAGCCACCATGTGGGTGCTGGGAATCCAACCCCGGTCCCCTGCAAGAGCAGTCAGTGCTCTTAACCCCTGAGCCATCTCTCTAGCCCTACCCCTTTTTTTAGAAAACTTTAATTTTTTTTTTGAAAACTTTAATTTTAAGTACAAAGCACAATGTATTTTTCCTTTATAAAAACACACAGGTAACTTAAAAAACAAAACAAAACAAAACAGTATGGCTGTATGAGAGCGACTATACATTGTTAGTATAATCTTACCAATACTGAAACAAAGGCTGCCAAATTGAAATACAGTTTTATTACTGGCAAAGAGAGTATGCTGAAGAAATAATTAAAAACGGTAAGCACCAGGTCCAATTAGCCACCCCCATTCTTCTGAATTCAACCTAATCACCCTTATTACAACTTCTCCATGGTTTTGTGAAATGTTAGGACAGAATATTTTAATATAAATAAACTTTTACCCTGAACTTTCTATCAAAGAGAAAAGACAAAGAATGTGAGTATGAAACACAGTGTTCGTGTACTGGACTTCAGAACAATTCAGTAAGCAAATCTGTTCTGCCTAATCTAGAAAGTGCAAGATTTCTAAACACCCCCCCCACACCCACACCCACTTATATGAAAGACAGCAACTGAACAGCCACGTGGAGAAAGAGGCTCCAGAGTGTTTGGATATAAGACCTGGGTTTAATTGGCATGTGAAAAGACAAAATGTTTGCACTCCCACCTGGCTTCATGAAATGTTTTGGAGGCACTTCTACAGCCCAGGACAAAGCCCAGGACAAAGCCCAGGACAAAGCCCAGGTCACTTATGTTCCAGTAACTCTCAATGAAAGTAGCAAATTCTGCCTCACATAAAGTCAGTCTCCAGTATGATGGGCTTTCAGGCACTTGGAGAAGGGTTCCATGGTATATGATAGTATAAAGCCTGTCTGGTAGGTTAAATATTTCTGCACCCCACCCCAATCCACATCTATATGAACACAACACATAGCCCTCAAAGGAAAAGCAAGATACTGGTGAAGAGTTGTTAGGGGAGTGGAAGCACTCCGAAGCTGGCCTCCTCACTTGTCCCTGTGTTCCTTAGAGCTTCCCAGCATAATAGGGGAAGAGCTTGCTGAGGTTCACTTCAGAGTAGCCACTCTGGGACAAGAACTGTTCTGCTATGTTCTTGAGTCTTCTGTAGTCGTGAAGAACTTTGGGGGTGAAGACATGCTTCTTCAATTTATCTTTCTCATGTTCAGTAAGTTTCTCCAGTGCATAGTCCACATCAAAAATGTACCGGTAAAAGCACATCTGGGTGTACAGGGACATGTCAGAATACTCTGGTCGAAGTACAGCTTTCATGCAGACTGAACAAAGAGGCCCATTTCGGGAGAACTGAAGGGGAAGTCGCCGAGTTTGATTGCGACATGTTGGCTCCTCACATATCAACCAGCCATCGTAGTACTTTTTAATACAATCTCTAATGTCCATGATCAATTTATTGCTCAGCTGTGTCATAAAAGACAGTGGTGAATCCTTACAGTCAATGTTACTGCAATGTAACAAGCAGGGCTCCATATCAGTTCCTGAGCCACCAAAGACACAATCATAAATATTTTCTGTTCCACATGTGGGACATGGACATTTGAACTTTTCACAGTCCTTGTATTTCTCTTCATCGGTCAACTGTGTTGGACCACCAAGAAGAGCATCATTCTCTTCATCTTTATGACAATGTTGAACTCTAAACTGAGTGGAGTCGAGTCCTAACCACATTGCAATAAGCACAGCATCAATTCCATCTATTGGCTCACAGATCCGAGCCACAACTGGATGAATCTGCTGGGCCAGGTAGTATTGGGTATCAATGGTTAAATTGTCCTGTTTCTGCAGCTGCTCAGGTGCATAGGCCCTCTGAGTGGCAGTGAGGTTTGAGCCATCCTGGCAGACAACATAGGACACTGTATCTCCAGCTTTTACCTTCCTGCCCCTTTGAGAATTTATCCAGAGGGCAACATGTACATGAGGTAAGCTTTTTTTATCAGGGTAGTCCTGGGGGTCCTTTGTCAATGCCTTGTTAATTTCAAACTGGCTCACTGGGACACTGCCATTTAGCACATTTTCTCCAATTTCTATTAACCTCTTCTGGATGTTTTCCACTATGGTGTCCCGACTTTGATCAGAAAGAATCTGGCCAATGACAAAGTTTCCAGTGTCCTTAGCAAGATCACACCAGTCTCTTCTAACTATATCTAATCCTTTTAGCTCCTGTTTGGTTACATAATTCCCATCTGATGTTGGTTCAACAACCAGAGCAGCATATTTCTTTTTCTTCAGCAGCAGCAAAGACTTGAAAACACCATCTATGTCTATTTCAAGCAGTTTGTATGACTTATTCACTTCACTTTTTACCTTGTTTCCCAACTTAAATACTTCTTCCAGATTGGTGCTATTGGTATTAATCATAATTGAATCTGTATCTCCATAGATAACTTCAAGATTCATCTTCTGCACCATCTCTTTCGTATGCATCAAAATCTCTCTTCCTTTGTACGTCACCAAGGCAGCCAATGGTTTGGCATAAAATCTGCTATAGGAAAATCCCAGGCAGCCATACATACTGTTCGCTGTGAGTTTCAAAGCCTTCTGCCGAATGTCATACTGAAGAACAAGGTCCTGATTTAAATCTTGCTGTTTCATTAGCTGTTTGACTTGTTTTCTCCGCTCTACCAGTTTCCGGATCTCTCTGGGCAGAATGCCCGTATCTAAGTTTGGATTTGGCAACTCAGGGATCTGTTCTTGTTCTTCATCCTCTGTAACTTTCTGTACTTCTGAAGCAACTCTTTGTACTGTTGTAAAACAAATGTTAAATTCCTGAATTATAGAAGGATATAAACTGTTGAAATCCAAGAGTAAGATGAACTTGTCATAAAAACCAACTTTGGGATCCAATACCAAGCCTCCAGCATAAGTTGCTTTCTTACATCCTTTCTTATATTTATTAGTATCCTCATCAATTTCCTCATCTTCCTCTACCAGTTTCTGCTGAGATTTTCTGAAAATCTGCTTGTCAGGCACAATATAGTTGTTTTCATAAAATGCATGAAGCAACAAGAACTCATTTCGTTCAGATCGTCCACCCATCAGTGTCCTAGACATAATGTTCCCGGCAATGTTAGTGATCTGCAATGCTAATGGGAGAACATTTAGCTCACACATGATTTGCAAAATGAACTTGGCATCTTTCCAGGTGTGTTCCAACAGGTACAACAGATGAGAAGATTCACTATACATATCTTGTATATTTTCTGTTGGAATTATAGTCCTTTCAGTTTTGAGAATCTGTTGTACAAGTTCAGACAAATGGTAGCTTTTACAGTGAATCAATTCTTTTGCTGAGATTTCCACATCACATATCATTCGGCCACAGGTAGCATTTCTTTCACCAAATCCACTCCGGCTCCCAAGCTTTGGCATGTTGGACCTCCTCAGTCGACCTATCTTGGACCAGTGAGGAACTTTGCACACATTAATTCTTTGCAGTAACACTTCTAGTTCAAAACCACAAATATTATGACCCACAAGGATATCAGGATCGATTTTGTGAACTCTTGCAAGGAAAAAACCAAGCAAGGTCCTCTCTGTTGCAGCAACCTCGATCTTCACATTCTTTTTCTTAATGACTTCTTTGAAACCACATGGAAAAATACAGTCCTTTGGTTTAGATACAACACAGAAGTGTGTCTGAAAGGGAGGTTGTGGAGGTGCTTTATCTAATGCAAAACTGTTATGGACCAAAGCTGATATAGCAATAATATCATGTTGATGGTTCTTTGCATTCTGCATTGTTTTTATGCTGAAAGACATCACCACAAGTGGAGGAGGACTGACATCCTTAATTATATTCACCAGGTCTGGTTTCAATGCCACTGCCTCAAATTTACACCAACTGATTGGCTGATTCGAGAGCTGTGGATTTTTTACTTCAAGCCAACAAGGTCCTTTGATCTTCCTGTTCATCAAGAGCAGTTCCAAGCTGGATGTGTTGGTCCCAAACACATGAGAAAATGTTTCTCCTTCTAAATTCTGTGGAAGCTGTGGCATTTCTGCCGAGTACCTAACTTCCAAGTACTCAGATTTTTCTGGAACATCAGCTATCTCAAAAGCATAGTTCTTTTCCACTGTCTTGGATTTGAACTTCATGATTTTATATTTTGCTGCTATCCTCGAATCAAATTCATCATAAACATCCTTCATTGTAACTGGAACTGCTGTTTCTTTCCTTGTTTTTAGATCCATTTTCATTTCACGGGGAAGGAAGTAGAGGGTCCGCTCAATGTTTTTCACCATGACACAACAGCTCACATGGGTTGTGGGTGATTCAATACATACTTTGCCAAACAGAAAAACCACACCTGGTTGGTTGTAGGGATCTTCATAAGCATCCAGCCAATAAAACTGAAACACTTGTTCATCATCTGCCCCTTTTACCAATGGGAGATGACTGGAATCCACTCGAACTTCCTGAGCTGAGAAACTGTTTTCATCTTCCTGATCAATGTCCCAACAAGAGACACCTGAGAGAAAACTTTCGAAGTAAGACGTAGTCCCTTTCTTAGCATCTGCCTCATGTTTCACCTGCTCTGCTGGCTCATTCTCTCCGTCCCAAGTCTCGATAGCCACAGGCTCTGCATCTACCTCTTCAGCTTCCATTGGCTCATCAAAGTCACCATCTTCAAATTCCATTATCCATGACTCCTGTTCATCCTCTGGACACTCAGGCTGTGACAACTCTCCAGAAAATTCAGCATGTTTAAGAGGAGTAGGAGTTAAGAAAGGCTCCTTCCTGACAATAGGGGAAGCAGGTTTTCCTGAAGGAATTTCCTTAGGTGTGTGTATAGAGAAAGGATTCAGTGAGACTCCAGTTTCTTTTTTCTTCGGTATCAATACAGGTGGTGGGCTTACTTGAGGTGCCTCAGTGTTCAGATCTTGTAGAATGTCACATAGCAGACCATCCTTGGCCAAGTCTACAGCTTTATCCGAAGTTTTCTTTCCAGCACTAGCAATGAACATGGTCTTAACAGTGTTTGGTTTTGTCACTGCAGACTTTTTTACATCCCTCCTGTCCTTTCTGTGTGCTTTGCCATCAATTCCTTTTTCACTAGCATCATCTTCAAGGTCATCATCAAAAATCTCTCGGCCATCTTCCACATAGCCAATGCCACCATCATCCACGATCCAGTCATCATCCTGACGTACCTGAACCAGCTTCGAGTACTGCTCTTCATCAACTTCTTCATAAACACTTGTGAAGTCCTCAACTTCATACTTATACTTCTCACCAGCTTTGGCCTTTTTCAGTCTTTCTAGAGCGACTTGGCATCCTTTCTTGGACTTTTTTTCGCGCCGAGCTCGAGAAGCTACAAGACTCCCTGAATCTGACTTAGCGCTGGCCCCCAGATCGCAATCCTTACCGTAGACAGGCTCCATGGTCCAGGAGTCTCCGACTCCGCGCCAACCAGCCTGAAAGTGGCTCCGGGTCCGAGATTGGCGACAGCCTGAAAGACAGTCACATGGGAAACTGCGGACTTCCCCCGGAAGGCCACGTCAAGCCCAGAAGGCCACTGACCTGTGGCGCGCGCCCCGCCCCGGTGCAGAGTGTGGCGTGGTGCTGTGCCCTGTCCCCATTACGGACTTCCCCCGGAAGGCCACGTCAAGTACAGAAGGCCACTGACCTGTGGTGCGGCGCTGCGCCCCACCCCGGTGCAGAGTGTGGCGTGGTGCTGCGCCCTGTCCCCGCTACGGACTTCCTCCCGGAAGGCCACGTCAAGTACAGAAGGCCACTGACCTGTGGCGCGGCGCTGCGCACCGCCCTGGTGCAGAGTGTGGCGTGGTGCTGCGCCCTGTCCCCACTACCGACTTCCTCCCAGAAGGCCACCTCAAGTCCGGAAGGCCACTGACGTGTAGCGCGGCGCTTCGCCCCGCCCCGGACCTTCCGGTCTGTGTTTGGCGCTTGGTAATGACCACTCCCCTGGGAAAAGCTGGAGCCCAGGCAAGGCCTGAGAGGAACTGAGTCTTATTAAAACATTTTGATCATTCGGGTTTTTTATCTGTTCCTTAAGAAACTCTGATGGCTCTGAGGTAAGGAAGACCTCTTTTGCATCCTAGTCCTGAAAAATGCATGGGTGTTTAGCGTTACGTCTTATCCATAAACACTGGAATCAATCACAGTGCAACTGTTGGAAAGCATGAAGTGAACATTCAAAGAGAAGCAATACGATCCTCCTTTTGTCACACAGCTTTTCCCCTCCCGGAGTCTACTTCACAGATGGAGATGTGGAACCAGCTTAAGTTTGCACACTAGTAACCAGGAGAACCTTGGCCTGATATCAAAGATCTAAATTCTAATCTGGTGTGTTTTCCAGAGTTCTGCCTCCTGCGAATAAGAAAGCCTAGAAGTGATTTCATTCTGACATGTCATCATCTCCACATGGTACTGCTTAATGGCTTTCCAAGTGACTCTGTGTATAGATATAAATTCTTTCTTTAACTGGGTACGTCAGTATCCTGGGGGGAATTATTTAGGCATATGGAAGAACGATGAAGGGAAGTTTAGTTTGCTAAATCTCAGTGGGTTTGGGGAAGTCTGATTCATAGGTTTTGCTTTGTAAGCTTCATGGAATCCTAATGACGATTTTTCAAGAGATCTGCAGGCTGAAGGGGGACGGTCAAATCAATCAATGACTTTCTTGTATCTGTAGACATGCAATTATGCTAGGGGTTCATATGTAAGTTCTTTTCTGTTTTCCTCATTAATTTTAAAGCAAACTGTATGAATAAATGTTTAAAAATGTCTAACTGCAAAAATATAACACAAGCTGTCACATTTTTTCTCCATGTGAGTGACTAGGTTAATTTTCCAGCATGAACTTGGCCACAGTGAAGATTATGTATCACATTCAGGCATGTATAACTTGGTAAAACTCCAACTTCATAATTTGTCATAATTTTGGCATATTCAATTCTCTAGTTACTTTGCAAGAATTTTTCTAAATGACTTTTTCAAAAGTCAGCCAACAGACACACACTTAACACAAACAAAAGTTTCATTGTCTTTCTTGGATAAATTTGGTTCACCATATGGTTTGTTACCATATGGTTATCAAAACAGCTCTTCTGAAAATCAGTGATATTTTCCTATGGCTATTTTATCTTTTAGCTAACTATTTTTGGTAGTTTCTTTGGGAGATGCTTTATTTATAATATGTTTGCTTTGAAACACTCAGACATTTTTTTCTTATGGAAAATTCTCATCATATTATAACCAATTTGTGCATTTCCTTACTTTATCATTAGCTCATAGGCTATCTTCTTTCCTCTGTACTTCTCATTCCTCACCTTCCAAACTATTTTAAGCAATTTAAAATGTCATATCAACTTTACATATTAAAGAACTATCTACATATCATATAAATATTTATATCTTTTTTTTAATGAGAACTTTTTTTTTTAATATTTTTGAGACAGGGTCTCCCTGTAGCACCAGCTTGCCTGGAACTCACTCTGTATTCCAGGCTGGCCTTGAACTCACAGAGATTCGCTTGCTGGGATTAAAAGCATGAACTACCACGCCCAGCAGAGGACTTCATTTTTTTAAATGCAACTACTAACCACATCAATAACCATGCCACTAAAGTAATTCTATGTTATTGTTATATGTGCAGGCAATTTTCACATTACCTATTTGTACAGATATTCTTTTAATTGTTTAAATCAAGATACAAACAAGATGTATTTATATCAACTGGTGAATAAGTGATTGAAGTCTCAATTTTTAAATGTTTTATTTTTATTTTATGAGTGCTTTGCCTGCATGTATGTAAAATGTGCCACACACATATAATGCCCAAAGAAGCCAATAAAGAGTGTCATATCCCCTGGAATGGGGTTACCCACAGTTGTCAGGTACCATTAGGTGCTGGGAATTAAACCTAGGTCCCCTGCAAGAGTCAGTGGTCTTGACCACTGAACCATCTCTCCAGCCCCCTCTATTTCCTTCTCTTTTTTTTTTTTTTGATCATTACTTTGTGATGTTCTCCATATCTCAGATGTGTTATTTTTTAAGCCAATTTTTATTGAAGCTTTGTGCATTTCATACAAAATTTCCAATCAAGTCTAGATCCATTCCCCATTCTTTGCCCCACCCCACCCCACCAGAGCACATGCATTCTGCCATACATTTTTTTCTTATCTTTTTCTCAGTCTCTTTTAACATTTTCAATGCAGAAATTGACTGTTTTGAGCAGAAGTTCACTATTTCAGTCAGTTCTTTGACCCAGTTTTTGTTGTTGTTGTTGTTATTCCTTCCAATATGCATCACTCCAAAATATGCATATATGCATGACACATACATGTTTTAGCATCTTCAGCTTATGATTTCTTTTTTTTATTAATTTTATTTATTTCTGTATGTGTATGAATGTACTGTCTGCATGCAAGTCTGTGCACCCGTGTCGTGCAATGCCACGGAGGTCAGAAGAGGGTCTCAGATTCCCCTGGAGCTGGAGCTCTCCTAGAATTGGAGTCTCAGACGGTTCTCGGCCACCATGTGGGTGCTGGGGATCGAACCCGGGTGTGGTGGTTTGGATGAGTGTCCCCCATAGGCTCTAGGTATTCAGACATATGCCTCCAGTTGGTGGCGCTGTTTTTGGAGGTCTTGGAGGGTGTGGCCATGATAGAGGAAGTGCGTTGCTAGGGGCAGGCTTAGTGAGTTTAACAAGCCTCGTGGTATACAGTTGCTTCCTTTTTTGCTTCCTGTGCTCTTTGCGAGATGTGACCCTCGGTTTGCTGCTCCAGATCCAGCCACCATGCCTCCCACCACAATGGACTAATTCCCTGGAACCGCCAATCGTAAGCTCAAATAAACTCTTCCTTTTATAAGTTCCTTGGTCTGGTGTTTTATCACAGCAACAGAAAACTGACTAATACAGTTATTGGTACCAGAGAGTGGGCTGTTGGCTGTGAAGAACCTGACCATGTGTATGTTTGGAGAAGTGTGGAAGACTTTGGAACTTTGGGCTGGAAAGGCTGTTGACTATTGTAAGCAGATCTTTAAAGGCCATTCTAGTGGAGGCCTGGAGAGAAAGCATGGCTGCAAAAGAATGTTGGTTCCAAGGGAAAAAATAAAGTTAGGCAGCAACAGGGATATTTTGATAAAAGAGTTCTGAGAAGTTTGCCCACCAGCCCAGTTCCTTGCTGTGCTAAGCTGAAAAGAGTGTGAATGATTTCTTTGGGGAGATATTTCAAGACAGCTAATATTAGAAATGGTGGCGTGGCTTTTAATGGTGAATTTACAGATCTACATGAAAAAAGAGACAGATCACGTGGAGAACAGAAAGAGAAAGAAATGCAAATGTTACAGTTTTGATCTGAAAAGTGCACTAGGAAATTAAAGGTGGGCCAAGGCTTGTGAAGGAGAGTTTCCTTTTGATAAGGAGATTAAAGGATTAAGGAAGCCTGAGATTTACAAGTAAACAAAAAATCAGTACCTTCGGGCGGAAGACCCCACCCAGCTAATCCTCCAGCAACCCAGGGCAAAGAAAAGTTACAAATGTGTGGTTGAAATGGGCCAGGGTCCACCCCGAACTTGCAGCCAGATTCGGCAATTTCATTCACTGGTGCTGGTTTAGAGGATGAAGTTGCAAGCAGTGAAGGGTCATCAGTCTTCCTCCACGTTTCAGAGAGCCAAAGGGCCAGGCAGAGTACAGCAGGGGTGTCCTTGAATAAAGAAGGCCCTGATAGGCCATTGCGTGAGCTGTGAATGTGAAGCCTGTGGATCGGAGACCCAAGAAGACTTCGAGATGCCAGACCTGTGAGATATTTGCCAAGGGAGCTGCATACGGGGAGTTGTACCGCCCTAAGAAAGAGATGTATGTTGCAAGCAAAGCTGGAAGAGCTGAGCCATCTAAGCCCTTTGGAAGTCAAGATCCAGAGGTTGCATGTGGAGCTACTGGACTTGCGTTTGCCTGCTGGTTTTCGGTCTTGTTTTGGTCCAGTATTTCCTCACTATGCCTCTATTCTCCCTTTTTGAATGGGAATGTGTATTTGTTCCACTTGCATGATGGGAGTATGAAATTTGCCTTTTGATTTTTACAGGAGCTTACAGTTAAGAGATTGGCCTGAGTCTCAGAGAAGAGACTTGGACTGTGGACTTTTGAATGGCATTGAAACTGGTAAAGAATATTCGGGGACTTTTAAGGGTTGGACTAAATGCATTTTGCATTTTATATGGTCAGGAGCCTTGGGGCCAGGAGTGGAATGTGGTGTTTTGGATGAGTGTCCCCCATAGGCTCTAGGTATTCAGACATATATGCCTCCAGTTGGTTGGCGCTGTTTTGGAGGCTTAGGGTGTGGCCATGATAGAGGAAGTGCGTTGCTAGGGACAGGCTTAGTGAGTTTAACAAGCCTCGTGGTTACAGTTGCTTCCTTTTTTGCTTCCTGTGCTTTTGCGAGATGTGACCCTTCGGTTTGCTGCTCCAGACCAGCCACCATCCTCCCCACCACAATGGACTAATTCCCTGAACCACCAATCTTAAGCTCAAATAAACTCTTCCTTTCAAAGTTCCTTGGTCTGTTTTATCAGCAACAGAAAACTGACTAATACACCGGGGTCCTCTGTAAGAGCAGTCGGTGCTCTTAATCCGCTGGCCCATCTCTCCAGCCCCGATTTCTTCTTTTTTTTTTAAATTCGGACTGAAAGATGTCATGTTTGAAGGTCCTCCTTGGCAAGCCCAAACAACATCAGTCCTGCCCTGTGCTCCACACTGGGGTTTCCCTTCCCATGGTCACCAAATGAGGCCCAGTCAATCACCATGTCTGTTCTGTCTTGATCCTCTTGTACTGGTCTCCATGATAGCCTGGGTAGTCCAACATGGCAATCAATACTCTGAAGAGGCTGACACCTAGTATAGCTCAGTCCATTAAACGGGTGGATTTCTCAGCAGTCCCCATCTGGCACTGAAGGTTTGGAGGATTCTTGGAGAGACATGAGTCTTCAGTCCATATTGGAAGGTTGAAAAGCTGTGTCTCATGTCTTTGAAGGATGGCAAAAGCAGTGGCAGCCATAGGGTAGCTGCACTTGCCAGTAAGAAAGCTCAGGTTAACCAAGGTTTTTGTTTTCTCAAGGTCAGTTGAGGATCTGGTCCTCAGGTGTTGGGGGAGGGGCCTGGCTCCTTTTGTCCTTTCATTTACCAGTTCCATCCACTCAAGGACAAAGTCAGGACCTGCTAGACCAGGCTTCCCTTTTTGAAGTATGAACAGACTTTCCTCTTTATAGACTGGACACTGGCTGAAGTCCCATTAGTGGATCTCCAAGACCTCCCTTCACCAGAAGACTGGTGACTCACATTTGCAGAACATTTTGAGATGCCCCCATGCATAGTCCCCTAGGATTTAGTTGACCTCTGAGGGCAAGGAACAAAGTTATCCCTTAAGTCCCTCGGCTAAATTGGTATGGGCCTTAAGTATGGTTGTTAAGCATCCAGAAAGGCTAAGTTACACCAGCCTGATACTTTTAACCATTGTGTAATATTTTAGAAAAGGCTTGGAAAAAGCTCAAGCAGCCTTGTATAAGAAATACTAAGAAGCCCTCCCATAAGATAGATACTGTGGTTAGACACAATGTCATGACAAACTAGTTTCTTTTTTCCCCTCATTCTTTTGATTTTGTGCGTACAAACCCACCAATATACCAGAACTGCCTAAGTCTGAAAATAAATGGTAGATTAATTCTAGAACCTGTTAAGGGATTCACAATAAAAGAGCACAGTTGTTTTCAGATCATGAGGAACATAACATTAATGTTGCTTAGTTTACCTTACAACTAGGTACTTGGTGCTAGCATCCACAGATTAGGGATACCATTCATCGTTTGTTTTTCTGGGACTGTGATACTTCACTTGGTATAATATCTTCTAGTTCCATCCATTAACCTGCAAAGTTCATGATGTCATCTTTCTTTACTGTTGCATAGAATTCCATTGTGTAGATGTACCACAGTTTCTCTATCCACTCATTGGTTGAGGGGCACTTGGGTTGGTTCCAGCTCTTCACTATTGTGAAGAGAGCTGCAATAAATATGGCTATGCATGTATCACTGCAGTAGGATAAGTCTTGTGAGTATATGCCCAGCAGTGGTGTGGCTGGGTCAGGTGGCAAGCTCATTTTGAGTCTCTTAAGGGTTCTCCACACTGCTTTCCATAGTGGTTGTAGGAGTTTACATTCCCACCAGCAGTGGATGAGTGTTCTCCTTTCCCCACAACCTCTCCAGCATTTGGTATCATTTGTTTTCTTGATCCTAGCCAGTGTTACCAGAGTGAGATATCTTAACGTGGTTTTAATTTGCATTTCCTTATTTATGATGTTGAACACTTTTTAAGATTTTTCTCAGCCATCTGTAATTCCTCACCAGTGAAGTCTCTGTTCAGCTGTTTACTCCATCTTTTGAGTGAGTCATTAGTTTTCTTTCTTCTTTGTTTTTTGAGTAGTTTATATATTCTGGAAATTAATGCTTTGTCAGATGTATCAGCGGTGGAGGTTTCTTCCCATTCTGTGGGTTTTCTCTTCACTTCCTTGATTGTTTCTTTTGCTGTACAGAAGCTTTTGAGTTTAATGAGGTCCCATTTGTCAATTGTCATCCTTATTTCCTTCACAGCTGCTGTCTGATTTAGATTCCCTACGCCTATGTCTTTTAGGTTGCTGCCAACTTTTCTTCTATCACCTTCAGAGTTTTAGGTTTCACATTGAGGTCTATGATCTATTTGGAGTTAATTTTTATATAGGGCAAGAATTAGGTGTTTAACTTTATTTTTCTACAAGTGGTGATCCAGTTTTGCCAACACCATTTGCTGAAGATGCTGTCTTTCCTCCATTATGTCTTCTTGGCCCCCTTGTCAAATATGAGGTGGCTAAAATTGTATGTGCTCAAGTTTGGATCTTCAGTTTTGTTCCATTCGTCTACAGGTCTGTTTTTGTGCCAGTATTCTATCATCTTGTTTATGTCATGGAAGATTTTTCTCTCTCCTTCAACTATAATCGACATTTTTTGCTGGGTAAAGTAACCTGGGTTGGCATCTATAGTCCTTTAGCACTGGGAATGCTTTGCTCCATGTTCTTGTTTTTATAGTTTGCACTGAAAAGTCAGCTGTAATTCTGATGGGTTTCCCCTTATATATAACTTGTTTTTCTCTTGTGGCTTTTAGAATTTGTCTTTATTTTGCATATCTAGCGTTTTAACTATGATATGGCATGGGGAGTTTCTTTTCTGATCTTGTCTATTTGGATTTCTATGTGCTTCTTGTATTTGTATGGGTTTGTCTTTTTTCAGTTTGGGGAAATTTTCATGTGATCAATACCATCATCCTCTTGGGATTCTTCTCTTTCCTTTATCCCTGTGATGCAGAGGTTTGATCTTTTCATAGTGTCCCACATTTCCTGGTTGTTCCACTTTTGTGTATTTTAAAATTTTTCATAATCTTTACTTGAGCTTTTTACTTGTTCTGTGTTATCTTCGAAGTCTGATATTCTTTTTTTTCTGCTTCCTCCATTCTACTTCTAAGGCTTTTTCCCATCCTTTCCTCTTGAGATGAGTGTTTGATTTCCTTTTTCATTTCCTTCTGTGATTTCTTTAGTATTTCCACTTCCTTTTTGAGCTTCTTGATCTCTTCCTGTAGCTCCTTGCTTTGCTGGTTAGTTTCCTTTTTTATTTCAGCATGGGATCTTCTCGGTGTCTCCACTTCCTGCTGGAGTTTGCTATTATCTCTCTCTAGGTCCTTCTTGAGTTTCTCATTCTCTTTCCTTAGTTCTCTGGCTTGTTCTTTATATTCTTTGATTCCTTTGAATATGTCTGCAATTGTTCTTCCAAGATCTGTGTCCTGGTTTACCTCTAGGAAGATCTTATTGTAGGAATCTTCTATAGGGTTTGTAGAGCTTGGTGTAGAATTATTCTTTGTTTTTCCCATGTTCTTTCATTGTGCTTTTGGCTTGTGGGTTTCTTTTTGTTTATATTCTGCTTCCTGCTGCCCCCTCTGTTTCTTGTTCTTGCTCTCTGGCCTTCTCCAACTTTCCCCTTTTAGCTATCTAATTGCAGCTTGTGGAGGCAGTCCATAGTTCTGCTCCTCCATCTCCTGTATTTCCTATAGGCAGCTATATCTAGAAATTTGGTTGCCTTCCCTCACCTCCAAGAACTCTTCATAGATTGCATACTTCTGTCTAGAGGTAATAATGTATATCTGACTTTTTACATGACATTAGTGTCTCTTAGAATTTACAGAAAGATGATAATTCATCATTCCATTTTCATTTAACAGGAGGGACAATTTTACAGAGAGAAATTTCTCTTAGACCTATTTGATGCCTTGAGGTAAACTGATACTGGGAAGACAGGGTCCTTGAGGGAGTCTTTCCCTTAAGTTATTGGTTTTCAAAAGAAGTTGGCTTCCTAATGTCATAACCAAATACTTGGTTCATTGATATGCTTTAATTAGTATAGTATTATTATTATTTTACTGATGCTCATACTGTCCTATGTTTAGTCTATGGGAATTCATTTAACATATGAAGTCCTTCTGACATGATTGTAGTAATATTTGGTACTTTCTTTTATACCCAGCTGGAGAGGAATATCCTAAGTCATGATTCCTTTTAGTGAGACCTAGGACTAGGAAGACACAGCTTGGGTTCTGTGAGTACTCAGTACGGTTGGGTTCACTATTGTTTCTAGACTTTCCAGTAAGCAGAACAGGGAATTTTAAAGGTAAAACACATCAAGGATTCATTCTGATGTTTCTCCTTTAAATTCAGTAATTAGTTAATCTTATTTCTCTTCTCCTGCTCCAATAATATCAGTATCCAAAGAGAAAATTCTACTATTATCCCATTATTGTAGAAACCATCAGGTTGTGAGATGGAAAAAAGGTGATCCGAGTCACGGCACCAGAATGTAAGGTTATGGCACGCTCCCCCTGGAATGAAAGGCCACAAGGTCTAAGTTCTTCGGAGCAAAGTTTAATTCAGGGTAGCCGGGGCTAGGCTCAGGGGAAAGATAGAGCCAAGCACGGAATGGCGTCTGGCTTGGGAATTTAAGGGAGAAGGTGGGAGTGGGATTCAGTGAGAGTGGGGTGGGTTGGAATCTGGAATCTGGCTTCTGAAGGGTGAGGCAGAAGATAAGGCTATGCCAGGTACAGCAGGTTCTTGGGCAACGTGGATCTTGGGTGTCTCTGCTTTCCAATGGGCTTCTGGAGCTCACAACCTGCCAGAAACAACAACAACAACATAATAATACCATCCCTCTACCAACAACATGATTATTAAAAGTGTCTTAAATTGCTATTATTATTATCATTAGGTATTTCTTCTTTACTTGCATTTTGACATCCTAGAATTCCCTCAACTAAAGTCACTGGTTAAAGTTTCTTAGCTGTTTATACTATCAACCATATTCTTAGTTAAATTCAGTTGCTTAAGGTTTTCGATAACTTTTAGGGTTCATGATTTAAAAAAAAAAACTTTCCTAGTTCCAAGGTGCAGTTTAAGTTAGTATGTTTCTCTGTCCTCTGTACTTTATTTTCTCTCTCCTCTTCTATGTAACCATTTGTGGTTTTTTTGAAACATATTTTATTTATATTTTTACTTTATGTATACAAGTGCAGTGCCTGCAGATGTGTAAATATGCCCATGTCATGCAATATCAGCAAAGGTCAGAACAGGGCTTCAGATTCCCTGGAACTGCAGTTGTGGACAGTTGTTAGTCACCATGTGATTGCTGGGAATCAAATCTTGGTCCTCTGCAAGAGTAGCCAGTGCTCTTAACTGCTGAGCTATCTCTCCTGCCCATACTTAACCATTCCAATGACTCTTACTTTATTTGTATTGTTCATGTTCATCTTTCCATGTTTTTCAGATATAAGCAATATTAATATATATATCTATATATCAAAGATAAGTATATATGTTTTTGTATTGAATTTGTTCCCTTTGTTGTACCTTTTGATATTTATAAAGGTATATACATTTAAGAAAATCAGTTATTTCTTATTTTTAGTCTTAATTTTCATTGTTGGTAAATTCTGAACAAGACAATTTCCCTGGTGCTTGTGACAGTCCTATTTATTGGTAGTTAGTAATTATTGCAGGATTAGTACACACTTTTCTGAAATAATGTATCCATCCTTTTAATATTGTCCAAGTAGCTGCCTCTAATCAACCTGACTTTTCCTGCTAATGAGACATATGGTTTTTTTGTAGCAAAACGGAAATGAGGAGTGACTGAAAATCCATCTGGTACCTGCATCTCCATATTGCGGGGGATTAGGGAAGAGCTAGTAGAATTATTGGAAGAGTTGCTGATGGATTTTTAAAAAAGTTGTTCGATTGTTTTACCTGTCACCCTAGACTTCACTTTGCTTTGCTTTTCCTTTTTTTCTTTTCTTTTCCTTTTTTTTTCTTTTCTTTTCTTTTTTGTCTTTTTAAGACAGGGTCTCCCTGAAGCCCCAACTGGCCTGGAACTCACTATGTAGACCAGGCTGGCCTTGAACTCACAGAGATCCACCTGCCTCTGCATCCTGAGTGCTGGGATTAAAGGCATGGGCCACCATGCCTGGCTTATTTTCTTTTTTTTCTTTTTACTGACTAAAAATGATGTCATTTCCAGGGTTTAGTTGTACCCTTCTCTTTGTTTCCACTTTCTGTTCAAAACTTTCACTTTGATAATTTGCAAGCCATTTTTTTTTAATCAGTAAAGTTGGCTACATGTAGGCTGATTCTCAAGGTTTTCAGTAAACTATGTAAGGACCTATTACCACAACTATCAGGAAGTAACAGGGGTAGCAATTGCATTGACCGGAGCATCAGTTTGATGGATCATATTCTACCTATGAGTTATTATAATGAAATATTTGAGGCAGGCTAACTTTATAGAGAAAAATGTGTAGTAAGCTTACAGTTTTGAAGTTTAAAGTCCAAGATTATGGTGAGGTCCAAGCTGGGGATAGCATCACAGTGAGAGTATGGATGGGACCAAAGACCAGAAGCCAGAGATAAATGCAAAGATCAGATTCAGGCTTTTACGGCAAGCTTACTCTTGTAGGAATTAGCTCAATAGTTCCATGAGAACTACATTACTCCCTGCCAAGGGAAATTGGTCAGTGATTTCCCAGTAGAGCCTGTCACTTAACATGACTACACCAGGACCAAGCATGTAAACCCTTGTGAGGCAAATTATATCCAAAACATTTTATTAGGTGTTATTCAAATTTTCTTCCATAGTCACATGTTTGGCTAGCAATAAAATTATGCAAAATTGATAGTGTTATAGGGTTTTCTACCGATTTTAATATCTTATTTTATTTGCACAAGACCTTAACATAAGATAATTTCTATAGTGATATGGAGTCCCAGCCAGGGTTTTACACTGTCAAAACTTCTAACATCCTCATTTCACAATTTCTTTCCTGTAGTCTAGCATGTAAGGAGAAATTACATCTGAAATTGAGAAAGGTGTTATAATGTTATTTTGTTTTCTATTCATGCATCAGTTCAGAATGTAGCAGTCTGGCTGAAGAGTCCCCTGTATGCATGATACCAGTGTGAGACAGAGTCCCCCCTGTGCATGATACCAGTGTAAGGACAGAGTCCCCTGTATGCATGATACCAGAGTGAGGACAGAGTCCCCTGTGTGCATGATACCAGTGTAAGGACAGAGTCCTCTGTGTGCATGATACCAGTGTGAGGACAGAGTCCCCTTTGTGCATGATACCAGTGTGAGGACAGAGTCCCCTGTGTGCATAATACCAGTGTGAGGACAGAGTCCCCTGTGTGCATACCAGTGTGAGGACAGAGTCCCCTGTGTGCATGATACCAGTGTGAAGACAGAGTCCCCTGTGTGCATGATACCAGTGTGAGACAGAGTACGCTGTGTGCATGATACCAGTGTGAGGACAGAGTCCCCTGTGTGCATGATACCAGTGTGAAGACAGAGTCCCCCGTGTGCATGATAACAGTGTGAGGACAGAGTGCCTTGTATGCATGATACCAGTGTGAGGACAGAGTCCACTATGTACATGATACCAGTGTGAGGACAAAGTCCCCTGTGTGCATGATATCAGTGTGAGGACAGAGTCCCCTGTGTGCATGATACCAGTGTGAGGACATAGTCTCCTATGTGCATGATACCAGTGTGAGACAGAGTACGCTGTGTGCATGATACCAGTGTGAGGACATAGTCCCCTATGTGCATGATACCAGTGCGAGGACAGAGTCCCCTGTGTGCATGATACCAGTGTGAGGACAGAGTCCCCTATGTGCATGATACCAGTGTGACACAGAGTCCCCTGTGTGCAAGATACCAGTGAGAGGACAGAGTCCCCTATGTGCATGATACCAGTGTAAGGACAGAGTCCCCTGTGTGCATGATACCAGTGTGAGACAGAGTCCCCCGTGTGCATGATAACAGTGTGAGGACAGAGTCCCACGTGTGCATGATACCAGTGTGAGGAGAGTCCCCTGTGTGCATGATACAGGTGTGAGGACAGAGTCCCCTGTGTGCATGATACCAGTGTGAGGACAGAGTCCTCTGTGTGCATGATACCAGTGTGAGGACAGAGTCCTCTGTGTGCATGATACCAGTGTGAGGACAGAGTCCCCTGTGTGCATGATACCAGTGTGAGGACAGAGTCCCCTGTGTGCATGATACCAGTGTGAGGACAGAGTCCCCTGTGTGCATGATACCAGTGTGAGGACAGAGTCCCCTGTGTGCATGATACCAGTGTGAGGACAGAGTCCTCTGTGTGCATGATACCAGTGTGAGGAGAGAGCTCTTTGCATAAGCTTTATGGACCTAGGAGTTGTTTTAGAAAGGTGAAGGGGATCGTTTTTGCTGTTACATGTGAGAGGTTCAATTACCATTTGTGTAACAGAATGGCAAGCATTGGCAATGTATTGGAAAGATCACATGACGGAGGCTGTCCCCACATACCTATGGTGTAACACAGTCTCACACGTTCATTTGAAATGTAAAACTTGTGTTTTGTAAGTGATTTGGAACCTTGAATTAACTTTATTTCATGTAGAGTAATAAAGTACTTTTTGTATCCTTCTACTCTACAATAAAAATTTTAAGAATGCAAGAGAATTTTGTTGTTGTTTAGTAGTGGCTAAGTTTTTTACTGCTTTAAAAACTGATCTCATGAATGTCACTTACAGCCTTAAAGTTTTCCAGTCTGGCTTTTTAAGTTGTTGTATTCAGAGTGTTCCATTTAGCTATAATGTATTTGTTATATTTCTCATTCTTGATAAGGGACCCGACAGAAACAACTCACATGAATAAAAGTTTATTTTGACTCATGATTTTAGAGGGATTTCAGTCATCATAGTGAGACTGCATCTGTGGACATGAGAGCTGTCAGCAGTGAGTGTTCACATGACAGTAGACGAGGAGGCAGAAAGCCTGCCCCAAAGGACCTACTAGTCTCCACATTCTAAAGGTTCCACAACTTCCCAAAGTAGCTTCCATCTGGAGACCAAATGTTCCAACACACAAGATTGTGGGGACATGCCACATACAAACCATAATGGCACAAGTATTCATTATTTCATTACATCATGTGGTGTGATTATTCCTAAGCCTTTATGCTTGATGCATACAATACTGTGGTATAAATTGCTTTTTTATTTCTAATGTCTATAACTGTCAGAACACTAAACTGGTTCCTTTAAATGTGTATGTGAGGATTGGTGATGCTAACAACAGAATTTACTTCATGTTAATAAGAAGGAATTATAAAATATATTTAGTGGAAAGAAGCAACTAAATCTTATACAGTTAAGACCCACTTAGTTGTTCTTAAGCACTTTCATCTGAATACTGTATTTCATTGAATCTAAAATGCTATCACTTGTAAAATCTACCACTAATAAAGGTTTTAAAAGGAGCCCAATGAAACTAATAATTGTTTTTAATTGCAAGGATATGTCCTGGTTCTTGTAGACATTAAAACATGAAAAGTTACCAGACTTGGAACTGATGAAATTTTGAGAGAACAATACTAGCTACTTCTATTTAAAAACCTACTTTGTTCTACAATCTTTACCTGTATCATCTCCTTAAATTATCACAATAACCTTCCAAAATGAGCACATGAAGAAACTTATTTGCAAAGGACACACAGTGAGTAGGTGGTAGAGTTGGAATCTGAGTCTAGACTTGACCTTACGTCCTATCTTATCTCCATAGGTCAACTACTGCCGCTCTATATTTCTCTCAAAATTCAAGGTGCCATGATTCTTTCCGTCTCTTGGGAAAATTCAAGGTAGGTAGTAGCCTCTTTTGCAGAGTCTGCTTCCCTTCTCTACAGAGCAAAAGCAGGCATGGACACTGAACAAGGAGGGTGTTACACCTCTCCTCGTGGGTCCAGGCTGAAGCTAGAGTCATGGTGCCAGTCCAAGAGAGGAGGCACACCTGACCAAATGTGAGCTTCTGTTTGGGTAGCTTTCAAGGTTTTTGAGGTACAGAACAATAAAGACAGATATTATTTTTTTTTAATTTGAGGCAAAATTCATGTAACAGTAAGTGAATAATTGTTAAGTGTAAAATGAAGTGGTATCTGGTACATTCATGTTATACACACTGCCTCTCTGTAGTTCTACATTTTCATCGCCCTCAAAAAAAAAATAATAAATCTTCTAAAAGGAATTAAAAATAACATTACAGTGGTATTTTCTGTTCTATCTCAGTGCACTTTACCTTATTTCAATTTTCCTTAAAAACATTGATTTTTAAATTTTTATTATCCACTAAAACATGGAGCCTGTTGAAAATCCTTGCTTTATTTGGGAACTCAGATTCTTGTACTGCATTCCGGTATTTACATGACGAACAGGAAAAAGATCTCGTACACTAAAGAATCCAATGTTCATGTAAGCCTGTTAGTCCAAAGGTAGGGTGATTTCTGATTCTAGATTTGTTTATGGATTCTGTTGAAGGAGAGGGTGAGGAAGGAGAGAAGACTGATTATTCCTTCCTCTCAGCCCTGTAGCATGGCTAACTCCCAGAACTTGACTTCAACATTAGCAGATTAGATTATCCTCATTCTGCCATCCTGTCTGTCTTTCCTTATAGGCCTATGAGATTTTTCCATGATTTCTCAAAGAAAAAAGCTTTAACAACAACATAAAAAGAAACATATAGATTAACTCCCCCAAGGCTTGTCTTCTCAGCTAGTAAACACAGATTCCATAAGCTACATATCTTGTTGCTGGAGGATGCCGATAAGGTTGGCATGGGGCGGTGAATATGATCGCAGTTTGAAAGTGAAATGTTGTCAACAGCTATTGTTATATCAGTGTGTTTGCTGGAGCATGTTAGCCAGTTAAAAGTCACTGAGCATATAGGACAGCAGCACCAGGGGACAGTCACTAGGTCCCAGGCTAGTACTGTCACAGACTCTTCACAGCAGCCCTGTGGGTTATTACTTTTGATACTGTCCCCTTTCTAAAATGAGCAGATCGAGGTAAAGAATAACTTTGTATTCTTTACAGAATAAAAAGTAACTTCACCCAAAGTCTATCTGTGGTCAGGGGCAGGAATAGGGTTAGGTCCTAATCCCAGGGGTTGGGCTCTCCTGGCTGAATTGGTAACCACTTTCCTGCACTCTCTAGTTAAGAAGGCAGAAGTCAGAATTCTAAATACCTGAATATTTATAAAGTTTCCAATGTTGTTAAATAATTTTTGAAATCAATATTTATCATATTCAAGGAACAATTTAGAGAAAAAGTGTTTTAAAAGTATATTTAATGGAAAAAGAATGTACTCATTAAGTCACTACAAAGAATAATCATATATTAGCTTTGAAGTCTGTTTTCTGAATGCACATGTATGTATGTATATGTGTTTGTGTTTGTGTGTATGTTTGCATATATATGCATATATACATATTTATGCATATATATATATATATATATCTGTGTGTCTTTGTGTGAACCCTTGTATACACATGCATTTGCAGATCAAAGCTTCACAAAGAGACTGTTACCTCTCCCCAAAGATACAGTTCTTTGGGAACATAAAGGAAGACTGAAGGGAAGAAGAGCCCAAGGTGAGTGTTGAGCTTTGAGCATGCTGTGGTCTCTTGAGTCTTGGCCCTAACTCCACTGTATAGTACTAGAATGTCCAGCCTACTAGGCAGAGACAAGTCAAAACTTTGCCTTTGATGCTGGACCCTCACTAAAGTTCCCATCAATTGAAGATGTCCTTTTTTTTTTGCTGGAGCTGCTTGAGACTAGTGGGGTTTTCACTTTGATCAATTATAGGGTCAGACAGCCTTGACTTACCTGTCCAGGTAAAGGAATGTAAAGGACTAAGGGAACTTTCTGAACGAGCTGCTCATCAGCCTTTTTCACAGCTGAAGCTGAGCCGCAGCTGTGAGGAGGTGCGGGTGTAGACAGGGACGCTTCCTCGCTGTCTCTTCTCCTTGGGAAGACCTCACTGCTGGACACCTCTTTCTGAGTGCTGCAGGTGTAGACAGGGACGCTTCCTTGCTGCATCTTCTCCTTGGGAAGACCTCACTGCTGGACACCTCTTTCTGAGTGCTGCAGGTGTAGACAGGGACGCTTCCTTGCTGCCTCTTCTCCTTGGGAAGACCTCACTGTTGGACACCCCTTTCTGAGTGCCGCAGGTGTAGACGGACGCTTTCTCACTGCCTCTTCTCCCTTGGGAAGACTTCACTGCTGGACACCTCTTGCTGAGTGCCACGGGTGTAGACAGGGATGCTTCCTCGCTGCCTCTTCTCCTTGGGAAGACCTCACTGCTGGACACCTCTTTCTGAGTGCTGCAGGTGTAGACAGGGACACTTCCTCGCTGCATCTTCTCCTTGGGAAGACCTCACTGCTGGACACCTCTTTCTGAGTGCTGTGGGTGTAGACAGGGACGCTTCCTTGCTGCATCTTCTCCTTGGGAAGACCTCACTGCTGGACACCTCTTTCTGAGTGCTGTGGGTGTAGACAGGGACGCTTCCTTGCTGCCTCTTCTTCTTGGGAAGACCTCACTGTTGGACAACCCTTTCTGAGTGCCGCGGGTGTAGACAGGGACGCTTCCTCACTGCCTCTTCTCCCTTGGGAAGACCTCACTGATGGACACCTCTTGCTGAGTGCTGCAGTGGGACACCATCCAAAATCCTGCTTCTGATAAATTATGCTGGCAGATTTCGGAAGAGCCAGGCTCCTCTTTGGAACTGGGCAAGCCAGGCTAATTAGAAAGAGCCCTGTGTCACCTGCCAGCCAGTCCTCACAGGGTCCAGACAGAAAAACCCAGGCTCCATCTCCCACACCCCACGGGGCCAGGGATAGATTGTGTTTGGCTTTGTCCCGGCCAGGAAAGGTCCCCATGTCTGCATAAACGGAAAAAGATTTTGTTGGCTTACAGACTGCTGTCTCTGTTACTTGTTTCTGAAAGTCTCATCTATCTGTTTGGCTGTGAGTGCCGAAGGACTTCCTGCTGACAAATTCAGATCTAGGATGAGAAGTCTTTGCTAATGCAGCATCTCTATGACTGATGCTCAAGTACAAACCAGATCTACCTCTGCCAATGCCCTTCACAACCTGGCTGCTAGCAGGGTGTCTTTTGCTCTGAGCAATCAGAAAAAAAAAAATCCAGTGACCTTGTTCGTTTGCAGCCTGCAAACCTCTCTACAGGGTTCAGAACACCTGGATCTGAACAAAGACACTTCAGAAACTGTGTCTGACCAAAAAGCCCTTTGCTGGTAGGAGGAAAAAAGTTCTCAGTCCCACTTCACAGATCCCTGGGATTCAGGAAGTCTGAGGATCTCTCTCATTTTGCTTTCAAGTGAAAGTTCCAGCATAAAACAACAAAGGCTCCTAGAGCTAAAGATGAGGATATGGCGTGCTGCGTGGACACGTGGCCTGTAGCCCTGGGGGGATCTGCGTCACTTGCCAAGTCTGTCATAGTGCTTTAGGTCTATTTTCCACCTTAATACACTATACTCCCTTTATTCATGGAAACCCTTTCTGCACTTTCAGTTATCTCTGAGCAACTGTGGTTGGTCCAACAATAATAAACAGAAAATTCTGGAAGTAAAAAAATCCATAAGCTTGTTTTTTTTTTTTTTTTTTTTTTTTTTTTTAAAAGGGTCTCCCTGTTAGCTCTGGCTGTCCTGGAACTCACTATGTAGACCAGGCTGGCCTTGAACTCACAAAGATCCACCTGCCTCTGCCTCCCAAGTGCTAGGATTAAAGGTGTGCGCCACCACACTGGGCCTAAAAATCCATAAGCTTTAAGTTGCACATTCTTTTCAGTAGTATTATGAAGTCTTGTGATTTTCTGGCATGTCTGATCCAGAATATGAATCATCCATTTGTCCAATGGATCCACGCTCTATATGTCGCTTAGTGGCTGTTGTGTTATCACACAAAACCTAAAGACAGGAGCAGTTCAGATATGATGAGAAGCTATCATTTCCTTTAGCAATGAGGAAAGAAAATAATATCACCTCCTCAGGTTTCTAAGATCTACCATACAAGATTATTTTCATGTGTATGGGTGTTTTGCCTGCATGTATGTAAGGGCACCACATGACTGCATAGCTCTGCAGAGGCCAGAAGAGGGTGTCAGATGCCCTAGTACAGCAGTTTCAGATGGTCGTTAGCTTCTATGCGTGTGCTGGGATTCAAACCAGGTATTCTGGAAGAACAGCACGTGTTCTTAACCATCTCTCCAACACAGTACAGGATATTTTAAGAGACCACATTTACACAAGTTTATATATGATTATCAGTCTCTCACTGTGTCTAAGTTGTAAATTGAGCTTTGCTATAAGCATTTTATATGTAAAGGTCAGTACCATTCAAGAGGGAGACTACTGAACTCTTAGACTGTGCTGTACAAGTTCTCAGTTCATTTAAAGATGAACGAGAAGTTTAAGGGTATATATAGGTTTGTGCAAATGGCCCATCGTGGACTTCTTTCTTCAGCATGCCTTCCAGTGTTTCCCCCTCTCATGAATCTCCTTCAGGAAGTGTGGAGAGAGAGGGGGAGCCCGAAAAAAGTGTGTCATGATAATTCGTGCCTGATAGAGTCTGGGATGAGCAGAATCTGAGTATTACTATTACCAAATGTGAGCTTACCTGCCCAACAAGATCCAAGTGTCTTGTTTCTCTAAATATTCCACCAGTTGTGTTAAAACAGAAGAAAATATGGCATCCGACCTAGTCTTCCTGCAACAGTCTTTTCCCCATTCACTGCAATAGCTACAGTATCTGCAGCTGGGTAAAGTCTCTGCCCCCACTGTTGGTTCGTGCATGAGCTCAAGTGTGTGCACTTGTTTGTATGTACATGTGTATATGCATGTATTCATGTGCAAGGGTATGTACAGGTATGCACCAGTGTGTACATACGTACATGTGTGTGCATGTGTATACATGTGGGGAGAACTTACAGTGAAGAAAATCAGAGATGCAGAAATGATCACAGCTATTTTAAGGCATCATTTCTTCATTTTTATTCCCCAGACCTGTCATAACTTCATGTTTCTTATTTGACAATAAAGAATTAACTTACTATTATATTTTTAAAATATTTATTCATTAGGAAGATTTTTCCATTTGCCATTAAATAGTTACTTTCAAGCTAATCGTTTTTCCACAACTCTCTCAAGAGTAGATTTGCTTCCCTAAGCTGTGGTTTTTCCAATAACTAGTCTTAATTTATCTACTGAAAACAAATAGAAAGGGAAAAAGAGGGTGGTGAGAGAAGCCTGTCCTTTAACACATGGAGCTCTCAAATGAAAGACTAGGCAGACAAAGGCCCACTGGAACCGTGGCTTGTTTTCTGTGATTGCTCATGTGCTCTGCAGAGCAGTTTTCGAATGGAATATTTTTTGCTATCATAGGGAAACAGCACACTGCTGGGTGGGTTCTGATTATGTGGTGAAAATCTCCACAAACAGAAACAAATGAGGACCAGTGTCCATTGGGCTGAAAATTTAATGGAAGAAATGGAAGAAAAATTGTTTGTGCATAAAAGCAGACGAGCACACACACAAATACAAGGAAGGCAGGGAAAACCCATGTAATCAGTGGGCTGTATTCAACCTCCTGAGTGTGATAGTATTCCATAGTTTCCTATGATATTAACATGCAAAAGATTCCTTTTATTTATAACAATTGCATTTGAATTTACATTTACCCTCAAAGAAAAAAACATTATTTAAAAAATTTAGAAAACAAGGAGGCTGGAGAGATGACTTAGAGATAAAGAGCCCTGGGTGTTTGAATCCCAGCACCCACATGGCGGCTAATGACCATCTGTAACTCTAGTTCCAGGAGAACTAGAAGATATTATGCTAAGTGAGGTAGCAAGTCCCAGAAAAAAAAAAACAAAAAAACAAACAACTAATGGTATCCCTCATTTGTGGATACTAGCACCAAGTACCTAGTTGTAAGGCAAACTGAGCAACATTAATGTTATATTCCTCTTTTTCTGAAAGCAACTATGCTCTTATAATGTGAATCCTTTAACAGGCTCTAGAATTAATGTACCATTTATTTTCAAACTTTGTAATCTTGATCTATGGGTGGAGGGTATGTAGGCATATTTTAGAGTATTATAAATTTAAAAGGGAAAAATTTGAATCCTGAAATATGCTTTGGAAATAACATATAGTTTATTTTCAGATGACATAATTTTAGTATAGATGTGACATATATGTATATATATATGCCTATGATGAAGCAGTACAAATAGGAGGGGACAACAGCAACAAAAGAACTGAGATAAAGAACCAACTGAAACAGTAAAGTTCTCCCCCAAACAATTATCCTCTACCTTGAAAAACTTTTAAAAAGACTCAGAAAAAGGTACAAGGCAGGTATGGCAGAATGCATGAACTCAAGTAGGGTAGGGGGCAAGGAAAGGGAAATGGGACTAAATTGGACTGAGAAATGATGTATGAAATGTATAATACTTCAATAAAGATATTAATAAAATTAGAAAACAAAAAATATATAGTGCATTATATGGCCTTTTATTTATAAGTTAATTATTGGTATGTTATCACAGCAAATGGAAAATGAACATGTGGGAGACCTCACTGTGTAAGTCTGTGTAAGGCTGTGTTAGAAGCATTAAACCAGGAATTTAAATTATAGTGGGAAATACAGTAGGCAAGTCTTTAGCTAGCTTTCTTAACATTCTATTAGAAAAACGCTTTGTTCTGATAAGCAGAATAAAGATGGAACAAAAACTGTATAACTTTGGTTGAAAAAATTAATGAAAATTGATAAATCTGTTATCCTTTGCACGTATGATAAAGGCATTTGCTAGTGCAAAGAACATGTGTTTGTTCATTGTTTCAGGTACTCAAAAAAGAAGAAAGGATTCTGGAATATTTTAAAATGAGACGTGGCTTGGCACGAAGAGGTAACTCACAGTGCTAGCTATTGTGATGCACACGATTGTTAAAGCTGCCTGACTACCCTCTATCTCATATCTGCCTACCTACCCATCATCCCTGGACTTATCATTTATATTGTCCTATCATCTGCATTACTCAGAAGTTACATTTTAAACTCTTACTTGGAGAGAACTAAATTTGTTCCTGTAGAATGGTATGTGCAGTATTACATGTAATATATAAAGACACAAGCACAGGGGCTAGAGAGATAGCCTAGCGGTTAAGAGCGCCGACTGCTCTTGCAGAGGACCTGGGTTCGATCCCCAGCACCCACATGGCGGCTGAGAACCGTCTGTAACTCCAATTCCAGGAGAACTCCAGTTCCAGGGGAATCCAATACCCTCTTCTGACCTCCGCGGCATTACACGACATGGGTGCACAAACCTACATGCAGACAGTACATTCATACACATAAAATAAATAAATAAAATTTAAAAAAAAGACACAAGCACAGAGGCCTCGCATAAGCACAAGACAGTATCGCAACCAGGAATTGGACACTGATGTGATCCATTGGCCTGACTGAGCGCAAATGAAGTTTCTTTGTTTTTTAATCAAGCAAATTTTAGTTTTATGGACATTGTGTCAAAAGTTGGTTAGCCACCAAGAAGTGTATTCCAAGGAGTTCTCTTACCCCTACAAATAACCACCGCTCAAGTTTGCTTCCAATTTTGCAACCAGGCAAATTCCTCCCCTTCTGCCTTTCCTCTCTATTTTTGCTTGCAATCCTTTCTCTGTTTCCTCAGAGGACACAGGCCACCATGGGGATAAGAAACAAACTACTTCAGATGATTTCCAATACACACTCAGGGTATTTTAAATCTGGAAGATGGATTATTTGCAGCCCCCCCAAAAATTCAAAGGCCAGATATTGGACATGGGATAATTAAATCTCCTCTAAGACATTTTGCTACCCATCAGCCTGCCATGGTCCCTGGCCTGGAGAAAATTCTTGTCACAGAAAAACCAACCTATATATACAACTTGAACTTGAGGACTGGTTTTTATGTGTGACTGGATAATGATTGGAGAAGCAATGAGTTTGAAAGAACAAAGGCTTCTCTTTAAAGCATCTTCCTTAAGAGAAGATCACGGAGCAGGAGATGGTCTCATTTTGATCTAATTGAACTTAGGCTGCCTGTGAAACAACCTCGTTTGAGATGACACAATGACAGTTCAAAGCAAAGTCAAGGAAGAAGTCTGGGTCAGATATGGAATCTAGCAGAGTGGTCCAGTGTTGTTGTGGACACAGGATGACAAATGAGAATTTAATTCAGTGCCCTCTTAGCTGAGTGGTCCTCACTAGTGGTTTAGCACAGACCATTGAGTAGCCTGATGAAAAAGAAGTCACAGTGGAGTGCATCACAGAATGAATTCATGGTGAGGAAGTGAAGATGGTACCTACAGCGTGTGAAGAGAAAGAAGCAACATGAATAACTGGAGGAAATCCTTTTGTGTGGCTTTCTTTTACATTTAAGATAAGACATTCTAGAGCTGTGGCTCTTAAGTTTGTACATTAGAATCACTAGGGGAGAATGTTAAAATTCTAGTTTCTAGGCATCCTTCAATAATCACTAAATCAGAACACTTGCAGGTAGAACTCAGACATATTTTTAGGAATCTTGTTAAAATGAAGGTTCTGAGTCAAAGTTCTGTGACGGAGCCATGGCTCCCATCTTCCAGTGAATTTGCTGCTGCTACTGCTTTGTAAATGGAAATGATGCAAAGAGAAAGGGTTAAAGAGGCAGAAGAAGGTCTAACCGAAGAGGCCGAGACAGGAACACCTGCCAGGCCTTGGGGAGGAGGAGGAATGTTGCATCTGCACAAGGAGGAGAGGCGGCTAGGTTCTCACATGTGGAATCAGGGAGACACAGCTATGACACGGTGGTTTCGATGAACATGATTTCTCTTCATCTATTTCCTCTTTGTGCATTTGTTGCTACAACAGACCATTTCATTTCACAGGGTCATCACCTCTTTCTGTGCAGGGTAAAGGCTATGGTGTGTTTATTGTGGGGCATTTTACAAATGAGGCCCAAGAGAGTTAGTTGCTTCTTCCCAAGAGGACAGAGCAATGCTTATTACAGCTTGTGGATTCTGACTCTATGAGCTACCTGCGTAGAAATTTCTGTGTTCCTTCTTCGTAAGAATTAGCTGGAATCACTGGTATGTGGTTGCGCCCAGAGATGAGGGTTATGGGATCCCAATCTCCAGGCTGGACTTTCAGGTTAAAAGGAAGCTGGACATGTTCTCTGTGGCTGGCTATGGGAGGAACACTTCAGGTTTGTGGAACTGCTGGAATTACAATGTGAAGACAATGGAATGGCTTCTTAACTAACAAAACCAAAGTGAAAAGACATGGCTGGGGTGCAGAAACAGAAGCTAACTCAGACGTTAGGGACCCTGCACAGAATGCTACGGGCCATCAAACCACTTCTGCTTTACAGAAAGACCTAAGGAAAAATCATTTAGCTATTTCTGACAGTGCTGAGCAAGCATCAGAAGACAGCAGCTCCAAGTCCAGCCTTCTCTAAGTCTATTACCATTTAGCACCCATCTGCTTGCCACATGGAACCATTTACATGACGTCTCAGTATGCTTAACACAGCCATATAGCACTGATACCGTTACTGTGAGTGATGCTTAGGTGACTAACTGAATTTCTTTTTTTTTTTTCTTTTTTTTTTTAAATATTCCTTTTTTAAATACAAGCCCCCCTGCTGGATGGTGGGACCCATGAGCTGTGTGGGTTTGGGCACAACTGCTCGCAAATTGGTTTTACATGAAGGATGCTTGTACTCACAGATTATCACTTATTGTTAAAAAAAAAAAGAAAACAAAACAAAACAAAAAAACAGAAAGATGCAGAAAAGTTATGGCAGAATGCATGATCTGGCATGGGTAGGGGTGGGGTGGGGGGAAGGGAAGGGGATATATGCCTGAACTGAATTGGAAAATGATGTATGAAATACACAAAGCATCAATAAAAAAAAAGAAAAGAAAGTAATAAAAAGCTGATATTATAGAGCATTTTTCTCCTTCAGTTTATGTGTGTTATTCATTTATTTGAACTGTATTTGGATTCAGTAGTTATTTCTACCTTTAGTATATGTGTTTTCTGAATTAACCTTTGTTGCCCAATATTTTTGTTTGAATACATAAAACACAAAATTATCTAAAGTTTCAAACTGTGCACAAATTCAATCTTAGACAAATGTTGTTTGTACACGTTTCCCTCCTGCTTCGCATAGGTGATATGGTATCAGAATCAGGTATAAGTTCGTAGAATTTTATTTTTCAGTAAATTAATAAATATTTAAAAAAATAAAAAAATAAAGAAAAAATTTTATTTATTTTTCTCTATGTATATGACTGTACTGTCTGCATGCAGGTCATTGCACCCGTGTCGTGCAATGCCAAGGAGGTCAGAAGAGGGCGTCGGATTCCCCTGGAACTGGAGTTCTCCTGGAATTGGAGTTTCAGACGGTTCTTAGCCACCACATGGGTGCTAGGGATCGAACCCGGGTCCTCTGCAATAGCAGTCGGCGCTCTTAACCGCTAGGTTATCTCTCCAGCCCCCAAATAACTGAATTTCTACCTTGCCCTAATCGTATTTATCTCTGAGTACAGGATGTCTGTAGGCAGTAAGCTCCTCTTCAGGTGGCTGGCTGATACTGGTTATATGGAAGATAGCCACCAGAGCAGCAACAGGAAGACCTCAACGTAAATACAACACCATCTGCATGCTAAATGACACCCCACCCAATGCCATGAGAGCTGAAAGTGAACATGCAGTAACTAGAGAGAACTGTAAAAGGAGAGAGAAGACCCGATGCTCAAAGTCTAGGAAATCTCTTTCCAATCTCCAGCAAAGATAAGAACGCTCCTCCCTTCCTTGGCTTAGGAACACTTCCTGTCATTAACCTATCACCCCCATCTCTTTTACTTTACAAACTCCTGACCCCCAAGGATTGAAAGTTTGATTTGAGTTTATCTCCCACTTCTATTCTTGACCAAGAATAAAAGTCTCCTCTCCACTCAGTAGGTTATTAGCTGCCAATTTCAAGAGAAGCCGGTTTGGGGCAAAAACTTGGAATAGAACTATTATTATTCTTTCTTTCTTTTGAACTCAAGCTGAGCAAACTGCGGCTCACAGAGGTTATGGAATTTGCCCCAAGTCGTGGTCTTTTAATAGGAGCCAGTTCGTAGACACAAGCAGTCTAGCTTAGACCCGATACCCTTAACCACTCAGTGTTCTCTGTAGTGCACTGTTGTGTGACAGCTCACGGAGCTCTTGAATTTTTGCATGTCCACATTTTGCTAGGAGAGGCACTGACCATCTTTGCTCTACAAAATAGTTTCAAGAATGTATATATGGTAAACAGTCTTGCAAGATGAAAGGTATTGACACCCTTGGGAGCAAATGACAGCCTTCTTAGTTGCTAGTATAAGATTGCGCTTCCCCACATCAGTGGGTCCTCTGTTTATTGCAACCTGAGGTGGCTTCAGGTATCATCTCTACCTTCTCCTGCATTGGGAACTGTGGCACACACTTCAATGCTGATACTCTGGCTACTGCATTGTGAAAAATAAACTATGCTTTGTCTCTTTCCCATGTGACTCATGCTGTAAGCATACATGAAACTGCAGGGGTTGGGGAGTGAATATTACTTTATTTAGTTCTATAATATTAGAGTAAAAGCTGATCAGAGAAAGGGGAAATAGCTGATGCACTGTCGACAATTTATGGCTCTTGATGCGTTAAGTGAAATTCTAGGAGGCATTGTTTTCCACTAGTCTCCTTCCCAAAGCCTCACTAAACCACACTAAAACCAACATGGAGTCACTCAGGCTAATGTTCCACAGAATTGAACCAAAAACTAGTGGTTATATGACCTTCTAAGAAATCAAAAGGAGAAAAGAAAACAGCTATTTCCTGAACAGCCCAGTTTCTATAGCCATGATAGTGAAGCATCTCTAGTGTAACACTTAACTAAAAATTCACCTGGATTAACCTGGAATTAACCAGTTGCTGTTTTTGTTTTGTTTTGTTTTGTTTTTGTTTTGTTTTTTTGGTCTTTTTGAAACAGGGTCTCCCTTTAGCCCCAGCTGTCCTAGAACTCACCCTGTAGACCAGGCTGGCCATGAACTCACAGAGATCCACCTACCTCTGCCTCCCAAGTGCTAGGATTAAAGGTGTGCACCACCACACCCGGCAACCAGTTGTTTTTTTTACAGTTCTGTCTCCCTGCCCCGCTTTATGATAAAAATGTCTTTCAAGTGAGAAATTTATGCTTTTTCATTGTTTTGCTACAATTTTTCTTTTTTGGTCAACCTCTGTCTATAAAAAACAACCCAACCTCTTCCATTAAGCTAATCAGAAACATTTTATTTTATAGAATAACACACTGATTGATTCTAGAGTTGTAAATGAAGTCAATTAAGTAATCATGTTTTGTCTTACTTTGGTCTTTTGACACAGGAAAAGCTGAGAAAGTTTTAACACAGATGCAAACCATTTGTCTGTCAGCTGGTTTTGTAAAGGACATGGGAAGCTACCCCTAATTATATCTTCAGGGATGTGATGCTCATTTCTCAGCCGCTGAGGGGCCGATAGCTAAGGACCCCCATTAGATTCCCTTTCCCAAACTGGTCCAGCACATCGCCCCAGGGCATAGCCCTGTGCACAGGTCCATGCTGAGCAGTTGGGTGAAGAGGATGAAGAGGGATAAACAAGGAAACAGATATTGGTCCCCAGCCCTTGCTTCAAGGTAGAACAACATGAAGAGACAGGTCTGAGCTAAGGCTCCAGAACATCCAGAAAAAGAAACTCAACTTTTCTGCTGCCTTAATTCTTTTTATTCAAAGGCATCAGGTTCAGTTCCTTCTTCTGTTCAAACTACTTCTTTCACACAGTGTCCAGCCTGAGAGATCTCTGCATATTTCTAGCACACAGTCTCAGGACACGCAGCTTAGAGAATGTTTCCTGGGGAACTGACCAAAGACATTTCTTGTAAATCATGACATAAAACAAAAGGTCATTCACAAAATGTGCGTCCAAAGCGTGTATGTGCTTTACTTATGATTTTTTTTTATCTGTAGACATAACTAAACTATTCAAAATACCATCTATAACCTTAAAAAGTTCTATAGTTCATTAAAATTCTGATGAGCACATTAAAGAAATCTGTATTAATATTTTCAGGCTTCAAAGCTTTGCAGTTTTGTAATATTTGTGGATGCCAGTTTAGGATGTATGGTCATCTTTAGAGCAAGAGCATCATTGCTTAAAACCAGACCGCTGTTGACTGTAATAAGCCCCAACTGTAATTGTTCCAAGGCACCTTCACAATGAAACACTGGTGACTGCCCAAGTAAAACACCACTCCCAGAAATGAAACCATGCAGAGTGTCCCTGTGTAGTTTCTCCTGTGTTACCTGCTGTAGCTACATTGCGGTCTATCTAATAAACTCTCTTTTTTTATGCCCTTTTTATATTTGGGTGAATTCTCATAATGCTTGTGCGGCTTGTCATCTCCATCCAACATGCATCCCACCACCCCATAAGAGGATTTAAAATCCTTGCCTCTCCACTTCCATTTCTCCTAACAGAAGACTCTTGGTAAGCTATGTAGGAGGTCAGAAACAACTGACAGTTTCTGGTTGGACTACTCCCCCACAGCTCTGAAAGTCTGTGCTGTGGAGGATGCTCTCCACCACCCTTGGGGGTGAGGGACTGGAGTCCCCTGAGATGTTTCTTTATCTGCCTAGGGGGGAACCTCGAAGAACTCTCCTGAGCCTTGGGAACAACTTACAATTCTTGGCTAAAGTTATTCCCTACAGGAACCCCAAGTTCTCCCTGTTCTTATATATAACACCTCTATCACCCAGGAGTAAGAGGCTTGACCTTTTTAACAGACCTTTCAGCGGGAAGCTCCTCCCCTCCTGGCAACTTATCCTTACTGGCAAGGTGTTTTTGATGGGATAGGATGATAAAATCACTTGTTTCCTGAGAGAGCAAGGACTCTTGGACTCTTTTCTGTCTCCATCTCAAATCCCTGTTCACAATGCACTATATCAGTCAACAGGAGCTCATCCTGAGTGGGTGGTACGTGTAACATCACCTCTTTCTCTGTCTCTTCCCCTTCTCTTGGCAGATTCTCCTGAGATGTTTTTCATGACTCTGACAGGACATCCCACTTTATCTTATCTCCAGATTCTTGACTCCCAAGGTGTGGCATGAGCAGCAGCTCATTCAGGGTGACTCTGAACACACTGTCAGGAGCATCTTAACTTGCCCTCCCTTCCTAGTCCACCTTCCTTCAGTGCATTCTGAAGGAAACTCCTGGTCCAGAGATTTCTTCTACCAGTGATTGTACCTTCCCTTGAGTCAATCTCCCCTTCCCTCACAAGATTCTTGTCTTAGTTTCTTTTCCTACTACTGTGTTAAAATACTCTAACAGAGGCAACTTAAGAGGTGAAGACTTTATTCTGGCCCATGGTCCAAAGGCAGCAGGGACCCAAAGCAGCTAAATGAATCCATGCTTGACACTCAGTTGGCTTCTCTACTGTGGGTCCATGGTACAGGCAAGAATCCAGGATTCTTGCCCAGGAAATCCTCCTACCCACAATTAAAATGGATATTCTCACTTCAGTTTAATATACTGAAGATAATCTCTGACTGATATACCCAGAGGCCAATCTTCCAGGTGATTCTAGATTCTGTGGACAATTATCATTAGACATCACAACTCCACCCCTTGATACTCAACGCTCAAACACGTTACTGCTTTATTTTTTTTGGTCTTTTTGAGACAGGGTCTCCCTTTTAGACCTAGCTGGCCCGGAGCTCGCTCTGTAGACCAAGCTGGCCTTGAACTCACAGAGATCCACCTACCTCTGCCTCCAGAGTGCCAGGATTAAAGGCATGTGACAAACACATCACTTTTAAGCCTCATGTCCCCATAAGCTCATGACCATTTTATAATGCTAAAAGCATAGCATCAAAAGTCACCATAGTCACTACTAACAGTTCTCACACTTTAAAAATCCAGCATCTTTTGACCCTGAGCTCCTGTGAAATTAAAACCAAGTTACATATTTCCAAATTTATGACATAGAATAAACATTCTTCTTCTAAAAGGGAAAAATCAGGCTATATCAAGGCATGATAAGACCAAAAGAAAAACAAAATATCCATCAGGGAAAACATCAAATTCTGCAACTCCATGCCTGGCATGTGGGTTACAAGACGAAACTGACTGGGCACCAAAGGGCTTGGGTAGGTGCCATCTCTCCAGTTCTGCCATCTGCAGCACAGATATCCTTGGCAGATGTCTCTCTTGGGCCAGCTCCATGCCCATAGATATCCTTGGCAGATGTCTCACCACAGACCTAGAAACTCCGACATCCTGGGGTGTGCATTGCAACCTAAGCTTTATCTTATAGCTTGGCCTCTCAAGTCTCCCTACAGGAAAACTGACCCTGCCACACTTGCCTAGCCTGAGATGCTCTCCAAGACTCCCTCAGTTTTGCATCATTTGTGCCTTCAACTGAAGTTCCATGGGAACGACACTGCCAAGTTCCCTTGTCAGCTCAGAATAATCTTTAATCAGCGGAATCTTCCCTTAAGGCACTTTTTCTATTGTCCCAGTGTGGGCGCCAAGTTTCTAATTGGCAATTTGAATCCCTATAACAATTACAGCTTCTTCTTTCTTTCTTTCTTTCTTTTTCTTTCTTTCTTTCTCTTTCTTTTTCTTTCTCTTTTCTTTCTTTCTTTCCCTTCCTTCCTTCCTTCCTTCCTTTCATCTTTTTTTAGATAGGGTCTCCCTGTAGCCCCAGCTGTCCTGGAACTCACCATGTAGATCAGGCTGGCCCTGAACTCACAGAGATCCGCCTGCCTCTGCCTCCCAAGTGCTGGGATTACATGTGTGCACCACACACCCAGCACTTTTATCCCCTACTCTCCTTGTTCAAAACTTTAACTTTGTCAACATACATTTCCCATGCCAAACAAATCATCCTATTATCTTTAAAATCAACTTCACTCAATGATCTGCACGTGGGCACAATGAAGCGAGATTCTAGGCCACAATCTGACATGACTGGCCCCTAGCCCAGCTGGTAATGGAGTCCGTGTTGCCCTCGGAACACTTGTGATCTGTTTCTGCTGTTTCTCTTAGCATTGCTTTCTTCTAAGCTCCCATCAAATGGCCCACTGAGCTCCGCTCCCAGCATTCTAGAGCTTTCCTTTTCCCTTATGGCTTATTTTCTTTTACTTCTGAGAATTTGATAAATATATATGACAAAACATGATTATATCTACCCCCATTTCTCCCTCTAGTTTCTGTGAAGCCCTCACAGCTTTCCCCCTGTGTGTCTTTTATTGACCTATTTCTTGATAACCTTCTCAGTCTAGTAGTGTTGTCAGGGTATGTACTGGTTTCCAGTCATCCACTTGGAGCATGAGAAACCACACAGTGGCCATATCTTCAGTAAAAAATGATTCTCTCTCCTCCAGCAATTTTCTACTGTCAATAGCTCCTCAATATGTGGTGAGGCCTGGAGACTGTCTGCTCCATTTGTGCCAGAATTTTGGCTGGATTGATCTTGTCTGGGTCTTATGCAGGTAATCACAGGCACTGTGAGATCGTGATTGCAATGGCCGTATCACATCAAGAAGACAGCAAAGCCAGAAAAAGTATCATATCCCCCTGGGACTGAAGAAACAGTTGTTGCCACAGTGTTGGTACTGGGAACCTAACCTGAGTACTCTGCAAGAGCAACCAGTATTCTTAAACATTCAGCCATCTCCCCAGCCCTCAAGGGATTTTTCTAACTCAAAAGAGTTCCAAACTCTTCCACATTCCAGCTACAAAGCAGCTCCATTGGCTTAAGATGCCCATACTCAGGTCTATCGCTGCTCAGTATCAATTTTTTAGTTTCTCTTCCTTTTGTTGTGATAAAATGCTGTGATAAAAATACCTTAAGTGAGAATTTCTAATTCACAGTTTAATGGTACTGTTCATCATGGTCAAAGAAATAGGATCTTGCAGCAGATGGTTACACCATGTCCACAGTCAGGAAGTAAAGAACAATAAGTGCACACTGCCCTTTCTCCATTTAAACACTTCAGGGTCCCAGCTGGGGACTGGTGCTACTCTCAGTGAGCAGGTGCTCCCACTTCAATTAAGGTAATCAAGATAATCCCTCAAAGGTGCTCCCAGAGCCCCATATTCCTTTTGATTCTAGAGTCTGTCAAGTTGACAATTAACACTATCAATCAGAAATCTAGGATGACTATCCAAATAATTTGACTTTGGGCCAGTTTTATCTTATACCACTTTGGCACTGTAACTCTAATTTGTCCTTGTGATGACTGCCCTGTGCTAGTATTCTTTCTCCTAGGCTAGAAGTTCCTATAGAGAGGTGCCTCAAGTCTTTATATGCAGAGAGATCCATTTCATATCCAGGGATGCCTTATGGGAATGTCCACTACAGTCCATCTTCGGACATTTGCCTTTGATCCCTCTGACTCTCCACTAACCTATATTCTTAAAAGTTAGAACAAATTTGACCCTTAGATACTAGTTAAAAATATACTTAATCTTCCTGTGTAATGTGACCTACCTACAGTCCCAGACCTGCAGTTCTGAACTTTCCATGGTACTCTGATCCATAACTCTATTCTGTTCCCTGATAAATACTATGGGCCCGGCTTTCCCATCTCTGGAACACAACACTGGACCCAACGATCAGTCTCTGATAGCTCTCTCTCTTTCTCTCTCTCTTCTTGTGTGGTGTGTGTGTGTGTGTGTGTGTGTGTGTGTGTCTGTCCTTGATTATACAGAAAAAAAAAAATAACCATATGCTATCTCCCCCAGTTCTTCAGGAGACCAGATGTCTTTTGAAGGCAATACTTCAATTACAAGGTCAACATGTAAATATTTTGGCTTTCTAATATTTTTTCTCCTTTCTGACTTTGTTTATGTTAAGTTCACTATTTCAAAGTCATTAAATTTGAAACTCTTGTTGTCTTAATCAACTCTTGAGGGAATGTAACACTGTAACTTTCAGATTCCTGTGAGATAAAGGAGGGAAAATGCATAAAAGTTCTTTTTCCAAAACCCAAGTAGCCCTGGGTGTAGTGGTACACACCTTTAATCCTAGCACTTGGGAGGCAGAGGCAGGTGGATCTCTGTGAGTTCACGGCCAGCCTGGTCTACATAGTGAATTCCAGGCTGGGACTACAGGGAAAAACCCTGTCTCAAAAAGACAAAAAAAAAAAAA
>VZQC01013742.1:258363-285239 GCA_009823505.1 Rhizomys pruinosus
AAAAAAAAAAAAAAAAATCAGTTTTAATTTAAGCTTCATCTAAATGTTACACAAAAATTAAACCTAAAACTCATTATTTCTTCTCCAAGACATATAAAACTCTCCTTCTGGGTTCTCAAACATAACTTGGAAGGAAAGAAATAAGGGAACTAAAAGACATAGTATTTTGGCCCTTGACCTCCAAGGTCAGGCAGGAGCAGAGGACAATGGGACCCCACAAGTCACAATGAGAGCTCCCTTGAAGCAGTAAACCAATTACAGTCTTACATATCGTCCTCAAAGGAGACCCCAACAGCCAACTTCATATAAATACATTTACAGATGCTTTATTCTGTAATTATCCACATGAGAGATGTCTTAATAAAACTATACTAACATTTATGTGTGTCTCACTAGAAAAATCTTTTCTTAACTGCCATAAAAATCTCTCTAAGATGTTCCATTTTTCCTGTCAAAACAAATTTATTTGCCTCAGAATGAATAAAACTCTATGTCTCCCCTCTTATTACTGGAGAAAATCTCCATCAGAGCCAGACCTGTCATATTCGTCCTCAAGCTTGACCTGTACTGCCTGTACAAATCTTCAGAACATAAACTCCTCTTAGGAGTCTGAGACCCCAGAGAATCCCCACGGCACCACCACACGGCTGGTTTCACTACTTGGTCCTGAATAATCCCATTTCCTTTCTTGGCTTGGTTCTGCTTCATAGGACTTCCAAACAATAAAGAACTAAAATCAAATCTTCTACACCCACCCCCTGCTGAGCCACAATGGACTCTTGCCTTCCTGTTCTCTTTCCTAATGGGAACATTTTCCTTCTTGCCAGGCTGCTGCGCTGTTCTTTCTTCTCACCGTCAGTTTTTCTAATCACCACTTATATGGTCATGACCTTGGCCAGCCACTCTTATATCAAATCACTAGCAGAATTTTGTTGTGACTTTCTAGTCAACAATATCATCCATTACTTATACCAACAAATGGCCATACCCTTAACCTAATCAGCCTTAGCTACCCAACAAACACAGTTACAAGAATGTTGGACCCATGAAATTTAACAACTCCACTGACAGATGATACTTTGACAGAGGTTCCTACCCTTTTCCTAAGCCTCCACCCCTTAGTTGTCATGGTTACCATGTGATGCTACATTTTGACGATGCTTGAATGAGGACAGTTTGACTCTTTTTTTTGGGGGGGGGGGTCTTTTTCAAGACAGGGTCTCCCTGTAGCTCAGCTGTCCTGGAACTTGCTCTGTAGACCAGGCTGGCCTTGAACTCACAAAGATCTGCCTGCCTCTGCCTCCTGAGTGCTAGGATTAAAGGCGTGTGCCACCACGGCTGGCTAGTTTGACTCTTAATATCTATTTTAGCTAAGAGGGGACCCAAACTGCTTCCAGAGCTTGTTCTTTCAGAATTCTCCTAACAGTGCTCTGAACAAAGGCTTCACTCTTTTATTGAAACAGGGCAGGAAAAAAAGCACTGCCTTATCAGAGGAGGACGTCCCTTCTGACCCCTATTGACCTAGAATAGCACATACAGCCATAAACAGATGGTATCAATTTAATCCCATCTACCATTTGTAACAAAAATGGGATAATCATTGTTGCTTTCAACAAATACCTGCTGTTTGTAGTAGTTGCTTGATTGATATGCAACATACACACACACACACACACACACACACACACACACACACACACCCCACACCACACAGTACATTATTCTGGGTCAAGGGCAAGGAAGAGTCATGAAGGATTAAGGCTATATTCCTGAGTCACAGCAGGAGCTTAAGGCTGAGTGAGCTTGTCTTTGTTGTAAACAATCCAAGATAAAATAATTTTTTGTTGCAAGGTTAAGCAGAAGTCATTTTTCCGGAGCATGTCCAAATTGTAAAAGTCGTTCCTACACTACTTAGTCCCTTAAAATGGACAAAGTTGCACTTCTACGCACAGTCCATCTGTGGTCCCCATGAACTGTTGTCACAACAACAACGATGATAATACACTGACAAGCTGGTTCCCATTAACCTCAAAGAAGCTACTGAAGAAGACCTTCACCCAAGTGTCAAAGACTTGACACTATTGATCTGTCAGGGTGATAATCTTGATGCCAGTTTATGATTCTAAGCTTTAGTGACTCAGAGCAAGACCTTCATTGGTTTCAGGTCTGAATGTGGCTGACTACAGACAATAGGGTCCAACCACGGTTTTGCCAGAGCAAAGATGTTGCAACAGTGCCTGACTTTCCAGATAAATCCCTCCCTGACTCCATAAAAGCAGCTCCTTAGAATGCCTTTCCATATTTTCTGTTGTCTTACCACTGCAACTATACTGTAGTGTATATATCTGATTACTTTCCAACTTTGTGAATTCTGTGTGTGTGTCTGTCTGTCTGTCTGTCTGTCTGTGTAGGCATGCATTATCACATAGATGCCTGTGTTCTGTTGCTTGTAAGGGCCAGGGACCAACTGTAAGTATCTTTTCTGAGGAGTCGTCCACCTTTGTTTGTTTTTCTGTTCATTTTTACTTCTAGAAATGTAGGAAGATCCAGTTTGAATTGCGGGCTAGTTCTCAGCTAGCACACCTCAGGGCACCATGTGGATGAGAATCTCTGACCCACCCTAAGGAGGAGGAGCAAACAACATGGCCTAGGTGCATGATGCTGGGTGGGGCAACGGTGTACAGTGGCACAGAGTTGGGGGGGGGCTATGATTGGCTCTGGGAACTGACATCATTTGGTTTATAAAAACAGGCTGTAACAAGGAGTAAATTTGAATTTCCAAGTAACATCATCACGGAATTCCCAGCCGTCATTTTTATTAATTATTGCATGCATACAGGCCAAGGTAGGCCTACATTCTTTCAGGTGGCCAGTGAGTTGGAAAGAAGTCCCATGCGGACCACCAATCTGGGTAGCTGGTGTTGTGAGTGGACATAGGCTGAAGATAGGCCAACAGTCATCAGCCTGGAAATTCCTGTCCAGGGTTCAACAGTCTCTGGGCAGGTGGGAAGTCACGGCCAAGAGTGGAACACTTGTCTCGTGGGTCCAGGCTAAGGGCCTGAGTTGGAAGTACCACTCAGGCCAGGCTATGGGAACTAGCTGGCTGGTCTCTGCTCTGAGAGGCCAGATCCCTACAGCAGCTGCTGGCAGGTGCTGTGTCCCCCTCCCCTTAGCAGGGCCCTGTGGTCCCTGTTCAGCACAAAAAAGAAAGCTTCCTACATAGAAAGGGTTACTCATTGGCCATGATTTGTCAGTTGGGCTAGATTTGCTGGCTAGCAAGCCCCAGGGACCACCTGTCTCCATCTTTTTGGCACTGAGATTATAGTCACAAGTCACCATGCCTGGCTTTTTTATCTGGGTTCTGGGTGTCAGATGCAGGTCCTCATTTTTACACAGCAGGCATTTTACCAACTGAGCCACCTCTCCACACTACCTTGGTGAATTCCTTTGCTGTTCACATCACTGAGCTGTCACTACCATCTTTCCTGCTTGGCAGTATGTTCACTGAATTGTTCTTTCTAACACATTATTATTCTAATAAGTTAAAAAATATATAAAAATCATTAGCTTATATTAAATGCCCTAATGGAAATTTTAAATATAATTAAATTTCTATATTCCCTTGAGGTACAAATATGGTAAATGTTTCATTAATTATGTAAGTGGAATGCTGGGAAGCAAGTCATACAATTTAATGTGTCCAGAAAAAAATGAAGTTCCTTTTTCTGTAGAGAGAAGCAAAAAGATTTTATTGTAAAAGAAAAATTTGGACACTGCACAACCTGTGAAGAATAAATGTGAAGAAAAAAAGTGATATAAAAATACAGTGGGTGGATTCAATTACCTACCTTCAGCTCTAGACCATCTAAATGGAAAATTCCAGAAATAACAATTCATATGTGCATCAGAGTGATACACATTATATCAGTGCCTGAACAAAGACGCCCTGAACTAACTCCTGGTTAGAACCAGGAATGAGCCCAATCTCTTTTGAAAACCTGCTCCTGCTCTGTTCTTCCAGAACTGTTCTCATAAACCAAGAGCTTGCTTTCTATTTATTAGAACAGTACATCCATCATGAAATTCAAAAGGGAAAGTAGAACTTGTTTTACCAGGGGAGGATTTTCCCTTTCTGACCTTTACTCATCCAGAATAGCACACACTACCACAAACAAATGCTTTCACTCCAAGCCTACCTGTTGATCACACTGTAAGCTAGGCATAATTCATTGCTTCCATTGATATTAATTCCTTTTAGCACTTGATTTTTCACAAAATGAGAGCGAGAGAGAGGGAGAGAGAGCAGAGAGACAGAGAGACAGACACAGACACATGACTATTTTGAGTCAGGGGCAAGGAAGGGTCAGGAGGGATTAAAGCTATATGTTTAGATTACAAGGCCCAGTGTGCTTGCTTACATTATAACAAGAGCTGAGCATCTTACATATACTGCCTGCTCCTTAGCCTCTGAGTAGCTGTGCAGAGGAACACCTCAACTAAAGAGGTATCATGGAGTTTAAATTCAATGCACTTCAATGAATTTACTTTACCATGGCATTAAAGTAGAAGAGTCTGTTGGTTATTTTTTACTGGATTAAGAAACGCCTAGGGCATTAATGATGCACACCTTTTGGGTACGTTTTGGGGGTTCTTTCCAGAGAGGATTAACTGAGGAAAGGAGGCCTACCCTGAGTGTGAGTGACACCACGCCACGGGTTGCGGGTCTGGACTAAAATAGAGAGGAAAAGGAGAAGCCAGCTAAGCACTGGTATTTCTGGTCTCGGTTTCCTGAGCAGTGTCATAGAGTAAGCCACTCTCACCCCCCTGCCTTCCCCACAGCAATGGATTACATTGCTTTAAACTATGAGCCACAATAAGCCCTTCCTCCTTTAAGCTGCTTTTTGCAAGGTCACAGGGATGAGAAAGGAGAGCAATACAAGGATGATCCTGACAATTCAGATGTACCAAAGCAAAGTCATACAGTGTGGAATGTAAGAGAAAATATGGAAGTTCTGGCTTAATAAAAAAAGAAAAGAAAAAATATGGAGCTAGAGAGATGGCTCAGTGGTTAAGAGGACTGGCTACTCTAGCAGAGGATCCAAATTTGGTTCCCAGAATCTACATGGTGGCTAATAACCATCTGTAACACAAGTTCCAGGGGATCTGATGCCCTCCTCTAACCTCTGTGGGCATTTCAGGACATGGGTACACTTATATACATGCAGCCAATACGCTCATACACATGAAATAAAAATAATAAAATATTTTTAAAAGCAAAATAATCTTATGCTGGGATGTTAAAATCTATAGTAAAAGTAAGTTAGAAAACTCAGTAGAAATTTATAGAAGTTAGTTCTAATCTTAGTTTCAGGCATTTCAGGAGTCTTGGAGACCCTTGCAGAGAAGGAAGAAAAGCTACACTGCACTGCATTAACTCCCAAACTAAGAGCACCGGGCCAGAAGGGTCGATAGGTTAATCCAGCTGATGTTCTGTCATGAATATTAAGGAATCCAAACTTTTGTTAAATGATCATATCAGCCTTGTGATCTCAAGTTTGTACAGACAGCATCAGTATCCTAACTTTCCTGATGGTTTCCATTTTATTTAAACATACTGGGGAGATTAAATTTTTATGCTGTGTTGAAAGGGAAACCACACTCTATTGCATACAAAATTAAAAGAAGCTTTAAAGTCACTGTTATTTTATTTTATATAATAAATTCATTGTTTTCACAAGCATATGCATTGACCTTACAAGTTTGCCTAGTATCAAGCAACCACTTGAACCAGTTACTCTTAACCACAGATCTGATGCAAGGTCTAATATTCAGTTCTGCCATGTGAACAACATCAAGCCAAATGTTTTAGGGTCTACTGAACTTGCCTACAGTACATCTCCCACACAAAGGAGAAATCTTCAAATCAGAAAAGAAGTCATAGAGATAATAAATGCTGATATCAGGAACATAAAGAGAATTTGTCTGAAAACTTTGCCTAGGTACACTGATATCAGGAATATAAAGAGAATTTGTCTTGGAACTTTGCCTAGCTTATCAGTTGTTATGTACAATAAACAGAACTACGTTGTGTTCTAAACAATTCGTGTATTGCTTCATATTCCTGCTATCTTATTCATCTCCTCACTGAGCCACAGAGGGAGACAATAGATGAGCAAGAGAGAAGCAGAAATTCCCTCTCCAGTGATACTTAAGGTGATACTACAAAGGAATCTGTTCTACAAAGTTGGTGCTACAAAGATACTCATTGTTAGGGCATCCTCCCTGATGGAATGAAAAGATTAAAAAATTTGAATTAGAGAAATTAAAGGTTTTCATTGTCACTAAGGTTATCATTGCTCAATAATTTTCTAACAGACAAAAAAAAGAGGTAAAAGTTTAATCAGTTAAAATTTGGGTGGTAAAAATGCAGAAAAATTATCTTGAGATCAGCATTTAACCCAAAGGCAAGGCCAAGTGCCTCTTATATGAATGAGCATGTATATGCATGTAAATGAACAAGTGTTCGCTAAGACCCAATGTAATGGCCAGAATATGAAAAGGCCTCAATCCATAGTCACACACAGATGAAGATATCTGAAAAGGATCTGATATTACAGCTGTAAAATTCCAAGCAGCCAGGTGCAGTGCTGTCTGCCTGTAGTTCCAGTTCATCTTTGAAGGCTGACAGGAGGACCGCTTGAGCCTAAGAATTCAAGGCCAGGCTAGCAAGATAGACAAATGCTCAGGCATCATTGTGGAGAGGGAAGAAAAGATTGTAATAGCCAGAGGTGGCGGATGACCACAATGAAACAGTTTTACAGACAGCTGAGTAGTTACTTGCATGAACTCACAGCAACTATAATGCACGCACGACTCCCATGTAAGCTCAAGCCAGAGAAAATCCCACCATGTAAGTGGGAAAGTAGGTAAGAAACCCCAACACTAGCTGAGAAACCATTGGCAACAGGGAGCTGCCAGGAGGGGCAGAGTAGGTTTTCTTTGTGTGTTGTTAACCAGGCTCTCTGTGAAGAATATTTGGGATCTCTCTCTCTCTCTCTCTCTCTCTCTCTCTCTCTCTCTCTCTCTCCATGAAATATATATAATATATATAATAAAGTACATGAAATCGGGGGGTGTAGTAAGAGGGTTTTGCAGAGATGGGAGGGCATCTGAATATAAAACATATTGTATGAAATTCACAAAAATTCAATTAAACAACTTATTTTAAAAGAGAAAGAGCCAGGTGTGGTGGTGCACTCCTTTAATCCTAGCACTTGGAAGGCAGAGGCAGGTGGATCTTTGTGAGTTCAAGACCAGCCTGGTCTACAGAGTGAGTTTCAGGACAGCTGGGGCTACAGGGAGACCCTGTCTCAAAAAGACCAAAAAAAAAAAAAAGAGAGAGAAAAAGAAAGAAGAGAGGAGGCAGAGGAAGAAGGAAGGAAAGAAGGAAGGATGGATGGAAAAAAAATCCCAGAGTTCTTTGATATCTACCTGTTCCATTTATCAACAAATATATTTTTTTATTTTATGTGTATGAGGGTATTGCTTGCATGTATGTAAGTGCACCCATGTCATGCAATGCCCATGGAGGTCATAGAGGGTATCAGATCTCCTGGAACTGGAGATACGGACAGTTGTTAAGCCACCATGGGTTCTGGGATTGGAGACTTGGTCCTCTGCAAGAGTAGTCAGTGCTCTTAACTGCTGAGCCATCTCTCCATCCCCAGAACAAATATTTTAAGATATTTGGATAAATACTGTTTTGAGCTATTCTGGTCTATGCCTATAGATCCTTTTGAAATCTTGGAAACTGAGAAGACTCTCCCCAAAGAGAGGAAAACATAAAGGAAAATGATAGGAATCCTTCTCTGCATATGAGACAAGACAATCATCATAGTCATTAAGATTTTCAACTGAGTCCATGAGAATTTGATATTTCCATGACACATGCTTAATTACTCAACTGGAAAAGAACATTGTGGACTATGTGAATGATCGAATTCTTGTCTTTCCTCCAGTATTACCATTCAGAAACAATAGAGATCTCGAATAAGATAGGATTAATCCATGGGGAAATATATAAACAAGTGCCATGGATCAAACTGCATTGCAAAGCATGTTAGCACAGGTTCCATTGTTCTCATGAGGCTGCAGAACGAACCACTGAGAGACAGTTTTGTTTTGTTTTGTTTTGTTTTGTTTCATTCCTGTACCAGGTAAGTTCTCAGTATCAGTACTGTTCTTGTGGTTAAAAGGGAAACTGACTTTCATTTCAATTCTCACTCTGTTTTGAAACCTCAGCTTTCTTTTATCAGTGATACCGAATATGGGCGATTCATGAGCACCTAAGCTCTAGTTCTGGCACAGCTTCCAATGTTGTCATGAAAACCTGGTGGATGTTGTCAAGGGTAGAGTTTAAACTTAATTGTACAAGAAAAAAAAAAACACTTTTAGTTTGCTTGCCTTTGCTGTGTCTAAAGAAAATCAATGTGACCCTCAAACTCAATTACCTGTCCCAGTCCACATAGCAACTAATTCATGGGAAATGATTTTAGTCATGAAATAAAGAAAGGTGAGGAGCTCTAGGTGTTGTGGATGGTGGGGTGGTAGTAAAGGGGACACCCAGAACTGGGGGTTAGCTGAGCCAGGACTTAGCTTCATGGTGCCACTTACCTTTAGAGCTTTTTCATACTCCTAAACTCCATCTTGGTGTCTCGGTTCTCACATTTGTAAAATTGAAAGTAGAATATGGATAGCTCTAGAAATCTAGGGTCTTTATGACTCTAGGCAAACATCCTTTTAATCAATTTTGAGATTCAGAAATGCCTTTTACATTTATTGAAATCTATACCCAGGTAATGAAAGTAATAAAGAAGAGGACTTTGCTAAGACACACACACACACAACACCACACACACACACACACACACCACACACTAACATTATATCTCATATTACTATATATATATATATATATAATATTGACAGTAGGTGGGGCCAGAAGCTTCTGAATGTGTTTGTGTGGCCATACATCTGATAATTTGCGAGTTGAAAAGTCCACTACTTGCCGACATGGTGGCGGCATGCCTTTAATCCTAGCACTTGGGAGGCAGAGGCAGGTGGATCTTTGTGAGTTCAAGGCCAGCCTGGTCTACAGATCAAGCTCCAGGACAGCTGGAGCTACAGGGACACCCTGTCTTGAAAAGACAAAAAAAAAGTCAAACTTTAGGAAGTCTCTCCTTAGTGATGCTTGTCCTTTCACTCTGGGTTCAACTTTGAGTAAGCTCTGTACTCTCTACCAAGGGTGAGAAAATCCAGCATCAGTCATGACTCTCATTTCACCCACACAGACAAAGCTCTTTCTTATGGGTTTCCCTGCATTCTTTGCAGTCTTTTAGCTTTATGGTGCTCCTGCCCAGCTTCTACGACTTCCAAAGGATTCCAAAGCAAAGTCAAATTTCTGAGAAAGCATACTCCAATAAGCTTCTGAAGTACCTGACAGCAACTGGCATCGACTACAGATGGAATCAGGCCTCAAAGAGGTCTGCTTGGAGCATTCCATAGCTGCAGTGTATGTCCTGGAGTCAACCCAGGCCAGACAGTCAAACAAAGAGGCAGTACAGCACTGTGTACTTGCAGAGTGGTACAGTGATGCCGTGTCATATGGTTGCTGTTGGTAGTTATAGACTTGTGCAGACCTTGTCCTAATGTGATCATTGGTAGTTGTAGACTGATGCAGGGAGGCCTTGAGCTGTTGTGGCCATTGTCCTGTGTACTTCTCATACGTTTCCTTGATTACTTTGGCAAAACAGAGAATATCAGGATTCCTATTTTCAGACTATCTAGGTAGCTTGCCCAAAACAAAGCAATCCTTTGCACTTGATCTCAAACGTTACAACCTTAACTACTTGAAACATTGTTATTTGTACTAAGAGAAACAATTCCCTGGTAGGGAACGAGGAAAGAATATTATAATCTTCCGCCTTAGAAGAAAGATTACAATCCTCCTCTACATGAGTTCATTTATTTCATTTTCACACAGTTTCCACGAAAAGCCATAAAAGTCACCCAAGATGAAACTCAAGCTCAGGAAAAGGCATGGTCCAAGGTTGAAGAGTGGAAGCAGAGTGAAATGATGACTTAGGAAGGCCCTCATCAACATTATCAGCAATGGACTACAGCCTTTCGGCACTAAATGAGTCAAGACTACAAGTTATACATACTTGGTTTCTGTCTAAGCTTTATTTAAAAAGTATTTCTTATGGTTAAACATTAAAAGAAATGTTTTAAAAGTTCAGGGTTGTAATCCCTGTAATCCGAGCACTCAGGAGGTGGAAGCAAGAGGAGGATCATGAGTTCTAGGCCAGCATGGGTTATTAGTGTTAGGTCCAGGCTTCCCAGAATCCCAAGGAGCACATAGGTAACCACTTCCTCCAGAAGCTGCCAATCTTCTGACCCTTTCCCATATACCTGAGGCCCCGCCCATGGGTATAAATGGTGGGCCCCAGCCGCCATCTCACTCTCTCTCTGTCCCCCCCCACCCCGTCCCTCTCTGTCTCTGTCTGCCTCTCTGCCCCCTGCCATGCTGTCTGGTTCCACCACATGTCTGCAGGCTGCTCACGCTGGCAGTCCCACATGGAAGTAAAACATGTTCCTAGAGTGACCTAAGCCTCGTGTGCCTCTTTTATTCGGTTTTCATGCTTTTTTATAACCTAACAATTAGTAAGACCCTGTCTAAAAAAAAAAAAAAGCAAGGAGAGGAGGAAAATGAGGAAAAGGAGCAGGAAGGAGGAGGGAAGGAAGGGAGGAAGGGAAATAAATAAGAAAGAAAGATTCTGACCAAGAAGAGCCAGCCTGTGATAGCTCTAGCATGTTCCTGGCAAAACACAAGCTTCAGTTTGGCATGTCTGACTTTACCATCAGTTGATTTTATTAAACCATTCTCAAATCATTTGTCCAGTTGCTTGTCTGTAACTCTGCAGATCCTCTCACGTGGATCACAGCTGGTCAGGAAGGGATGGTGGAAACCCTGTGTAATCAGGAAGATCTCATGGGAATCAAGAAACCTCCATTTTCTCTTGAAGCATTTCTACAGGAGGTGAAGTAGGAAAGCAAACGAGCACCTGTATTATCTCATTTAATTCCATAGTGCTCTTAATGATGTCATCTTCATTCTCTTCCCCAACCAAAGAAACCGAAGTTTGGAGAAGGGGGCTCAGTTGTCCTGTTGCCTAGAACTTGGGGACACAGGTGAGGACTCAGCTCATTTACATCCAGGGCTGGCTCTCTATGCCCCAGGAATGGGCATGAAAATGGAACATTCTTAAAAATTCATAGTTGCTGGATACTCCAAATAGCTTTATTATTACTTGAACTCTTTGGCATAAAAATCTTAGTTCAATTAAAAACAAATACTTTAAATTTTTGATTATTTGGATCACTAAGTAAGCTATCTTTTTTCTCAATCCTTGAAAAAATGAAATGATGTCTTGATTATATGCAAGAGCATTGGTACCTCACACATTTGCTTCAGACGTAAATTCTTACATAATAAGGCACGTGTGTATGCAAGAGTCAAAATTCATATATTCAGCAGTCCATAAGAGGATTTGATTTAGAAAATGCAATTTGAAAGGGTTTTCAGGCCTTTAGGATAAATTGGCTTTAATTTGGATAAGATGTATTAAATATGAATTAATAGAAAGTGAATATTTATAACCTCTCCTTTGTGAATTTCAGAACAGTGACATTCATTAGCTTCTGAGTCATTAGCTTTTTGGAGTCAAGAAGCAAAAGGACCTTGAATTACCTGACAGATAATTATACCAAGTTTTGAGTCAAATGTATTTCTCTATAGCAAATCCACAGCAGCTGGCTGGGCGACCTTGTCTGAATGCTGACAGATTCAGAATTCCTCTAGCTATGGACACTTAGTCTTTCTTCTCTGAATACTTGCTCCACAAAAATGCTGTCTTCCTTCACTTCTAATGGATTTGCCATAGACACCTGGAAAGTGAGTCCCACCTGGGGACTTGAAAACACAGGAAGGGCTTTGATCACAGGGTTATCTGAGGATAAGACAGCTGTGCCTTCTCCAGGGAACTGCCTGCTGAGCTTTCCTCTGGAAGGTTCTAAATAACAATGCTTTCATTAAGAACAGTTTCCCCTGGAATCTCCTTCAAAATAGGGATACTAACCTAGGTCCTTGGGATATAGAATTTTAATGTGATAAGAATTATTATAATAACAAAAAGTTTGATATTTATTCTATTATACAAGCTAGACTCTAAAGATAACACTTCTTTATTTGCTTGAAAAATGCCTTGAAAGTGATCTGTTAATCTAGTCTAATTACACAGATTGTGCATAAAATGTGTTTTCAGGGGGCTGGAGAGATAGCCTAACAGATAAGAGCACCAACTGCTCTTGCAGAGGACCCAGGTTCGATCTCCAGCACCCACATGGCGGCTAAAAACTGTCTGCAACTCCAATTCCAGGAGAACTCCAGTTCCAGGGGGTAATCCAAGACCCTTCTTCTGACCTCGCCGGCATTGCATGACACGGGTACACAAACCACATGCACACATACATTCAGACTACCTAAGTGAAACCCCAAACTCTGGAGATGATAGAAGAGAAACTTGGCAGCAGACTACAAGACATAAGCGTAGGGATAAGACTTCCTAAATCAGACAGCAGCTGCCAAGAAATAAGGTCGTCAGTTGACAGAATGGGACCTCATTAAACTCAAAAGCCTCTTGTACATCAAAAGTAACCAATAAGGAAGTGAAGAGAAAACCCACAGAATGGAAGGAAAACTTCACAGCAGATACATCTGACAAAGCATTAATCTCCAGAGTATACAAGCTACCAAAAAACAAAGAAGAAAGAAACAAATGAATCCACTCAGAAGATGGAGAAAGACTGAACAAGAGACTTCACAGAGGAGGAATTTGAGATGGCTGAGAAACACCCTCTAAGAAGTGTTCAACACACTAATAATTAAGGAAATGCAAATTAAAACAGTTAAGATACATCTTACTCCAGTAAGACTGGCTAGGACTCAAGAAAACAATGATGCCAAGTGCTGGAGAGGGTGTGGGGAAAGGGAGACATCTCACTCCATTGCTGGTGGGAATGTAAACTTGTGCCAGCCACTATGGAAACCAGTTTGGAGAACCCTTAGAAGACTCAAAATGATCCTGCCATTTGACCCAGTCATACCACTCCTGGTATATACCCAAAGGACTCATCTTACTGCCGAGATACATGCACAGCTATATTTATCGCCACTCTGTTTCACACAATAGCAAAAAACTGGGAATCAACCCAAATGCCCCTCAACTGACGAGTGGCATAGAGAAAATTGTGGTACATGTACACAATGGAATTCTATGCAGCAGTTAAAAAAGACACACATCATGAACTTTGCAGTGTAAATGGATGGAGCTAGAGACAATCATGTTTTAGTGAAGTAACACCAGTCCCAGAAAAACAAACGACAATGGTACTCTCTCATATTTGGAACGCTAGTACCAATAACCCATTATGAAATAATTCTTGTCCGAGAGGGAATGCAATATTGGATAGAACAACACAGAAATGATTGCAATCAAAGGGCTGACTGAAATGGTAGACTCGGGCAGGGGTGGAGGGGTGGGAGAGGGACACCGGCGTGTATATTCGATTAGGGCTATTTAATACAAAAGGATTGAGTTCAACAAGTACCCAGATTTTTGCAGACACTCGTCTACAGAATAATGCGTGTCTTTTAGGACTTATTAAAAGTAATATGTGCATATTGGACAACATTGGTTGGAAGGCTGATAAAACGGTAATGCATTTGAGTTAATTGGTGATATAAATTGCTGTGTTCCACATTAGCTTTAACTAAATCTGGTATACAATTACTTTGGCGATTGGATATAACAAATGTCTCTCTATAATTTTGCTGTCATCATAGATTCCAACCTGGTAGCAATCTTCTTCACCTATAGGATGATTTACTCAAAAATAAACTTTGTTTCCGAAGTTAATCACATACAGTAACCCAAAAACACGTATGGGTGAACTTGATGAAATCTGTGCCTTGATTCCCCACCCTATAAGTGTATGTATAATACAACAATCTTTATTTTTGAGGACTCATGGGTCGTAAAAATAAAAACGATAAACTAAAAATGGGGATATAGATAGATTATGAACAACTTTTTGTCAACAAAAATCATGCAACCCAAATTCTTAAAACTAACTACAGGAAATGATTTAGTATGTTCCACAGGCCAGAGTATCACCAACTAATGGCTGAGAAGGAAAATGCAGCCTTTGCAGTGAGTAGGTGTACCAGAAACTGCCAGCAGAAGGAGTTGACTCGTCTGGGCATTGAAGGGAATGAAATTCCCAGATTGCTGCAGACATCAGGCCCTCTCTGTGAGATACCTACTGATAACAACTGATTTTATATGGTCCTAATGAAGCTTACCTTCTGAGGTGCGCGCAAAGGTTTACGAATACAGAGACTTTCCTTAAACCTACCCCCATAGGAAATAAGGAAGAAAAGGAGGATGATAGGTCGTTCTTCAGCTTAGATGGAGCCAGCTGTTATAGCAGTTATTTCTTGTAAAATCGAAAAACTGCCTTCTTTACATTGACACAATGGACATCAGCAAACTCTTGAAAATGATTATGTCTCTATTCTCAGAACCAAAACTACTAATACTAACAGTCTCCTTAGCTATGCACTTAAACAAAAATATTTAATACCAGGAGCTCTGACATCAACAATGGAATTATTCACCAGGAGATGTTGGCCGGCAATCCCAAGCCCCCACAAACAAGTAAAGGCTCCTTGCCTCCTAAACTGGGATATCTGCAGTGAAGAGACGGCAGATAAGGCCCTGCTGTTGAAGACTGGATAAAACATGGGAAAGAGATGTATGGAGACTGCACTTCCAAGTATACAGATTGGTGCTGGAATGCCAGAGAGTGTTTACCAAAGGCACTAAACCAATAACAGCAAATGTAGGTCTCCTTGAGCCAAGCAAGACTCCTCTGTCAACACCAGCTACATCTAATCTGCCTGGAAATGCTGTGCAGCAGTGGCAGCCATATGTCTGTATATCCCAAAATCTAATTGGCAGTTAGCTCATCTCCTTTGGAGAATAACCCATGGCTGATGCCACAAGCCCTTACATCCTCTAGATGTTTAGGAGATTTAGAAACCACACGAAGACCCTTGCTCCATAATTAACAGACAGAAAGTGTATATCTAATGGATTAACATACCATCCCAAACATCTGTGTCTATAAACCAAAGTAACCTACCATAAACAATAGTATCTAATTTTAAATACCTATACTATCTACATTGATGTGCTTTCATTGTAGGATCAAAATGGCCTATATTATTTATCGGTTTAAATACCTTATATATTAATTGCATGTGCGTCAGTAGTAGGATCGAAAGGTTTATCCCTGGCAAGCTGGCAGCCCATGAAGAACAAAGCCAGAGATTGACTCAAGAGGACCACGAATACACAGCTCCAGAGAATAGTAGACTGTTTTTGCTTCTCAACTCCACCTGTGGCCCCCTTTTCTAAGCCAGGGAACATCTGCCGGAAGAGGGGGCATGACTTAAATGTAAGGGCTGTGATTGGGGTTAATGGTGAAACTACAACAATATGGACTGACCACTCATTTGATCAATCTTGATTGAACATACAAACCCCCCGGGTGGATGGGGGACCATGACGCTGGTGGTTTGGCGACAACTGGCTTGCAAATTGCTTTACATGAAGGATGCTCTGTAACTCACAAATTATCCCACTTATGTTAAAAAATGAAAACAAAAAACAAAACAAAAAAGCAGACGAAAGATGCAGAAAACTTATGGCAGAATGCATGATCTGGGATGGGTAGGGGTGGAGTGGGGGGAAGGTAAGGGGTATATGCCTGAACTGAATTGGAAAATGATGTATGAAATACACAAAGCATCAATAAAAAAAGAAAGAAAGAAACAAATATCAATCCAATTTCAGTGGGATGGGTGGTCAGTATTATGTTTTCATGTCATAACTTTGTGATAAAAGTTTGCTACTTTAGATATGTAATGTATTTGCTTAATGGTTTCTTGTAGGGCTTGGTGCAAAAATCATTAAAAGCCAACTTGCAAAACTTAAAAAAAAATTTAAATAAATAAATAAAATTTTAAAAAAAGAAAAAAATGTGTTTTCATGGAAAACTGCATATTTGCAATTTGAAAATAAATATCAATGAAGACATATATATAATATATACACATACACACAAATGTATATGCATATATATCTATCTCTATATCTCTATATCTCTATATCTATATGTATCTATATATCTATATCTATATATATCTATATAGATATATAGATATAGATATATATAGATATATATGTTGGATGGCCTGGTTCTCATTATGTAGCTCAGGCTAGTTGCTAGTCTCAGCCTGCCCAGTCTGGGATTACAGACAGGTGCCGCCACACCCAGCTTATATTTTTAGGCAATGGTGGATCAAAGATACTTCAAATTTCAGAACATGAAGCCATAGATAAGAAAGGTCCGACCAGTGTAAAAGAACCAATCGGTATAGAGCTGTCCCAGTCCTCAGGTCCTACAATCTCTTCGTAGAGCTGTCCCAGTGTCCTCACATCCTACAATCTCTTCATAGAGCTGTCCAAGTCCTCAGGTTCTACAATCTCTTCGTGGAGCTATCCCAGTCCTCACGTCCTACAGTGTCTGCAGGGAGGCTTCCAGAAGCTTCCAGGCCTCTGGACACCATTGGTTCAGCAATGGGAAAACCAGGTACTGAACATATTTAACCTGAATTTATTGAATTGATCTTTGTGACAAGGAGCCTGAGATGACCCCTATAGTGTGAAGATGGCACCAATCTCCTCTTAACTCAACCTGTGACCTATACACAGAAACCATGTCAGAGAGAAAGAGGGAGAGAGGGAGAGAGGGAGAGAGAGAGGATACTCACCTTATGTTCGCAATATCTTAGTGAAGATTTCCTCTTTCACAAAACTCCTTAAGGATGTGAAGTGCATTTTCTGGGTGTGAAAAGTTTTCAAGAGATGCTGACTGCAGGAGAAGCAAAGGAGCTGGTTATCTTGGGTTTTCAGCATAACAGCGCACGTATCTGCTGCCTTTTTTCACTCATGCTCTGTGGCTGTCGACTCCCCTGCTCTGTCGTCTGTACCTTCTCCGTAAACACCTGGCAGGGCCTCTGTCTCTCCCTGACACCACCACTGCTTCAGTGACCTTCTCCACACACACTCTGTCTACCCTCTTGCTTCTGGCCACTCTCCATGCCTCTTAGCACATGCCTGGGGGGAATCTGCTGGGGGGTATGAGGAATTACCCTCCCCAGGCCACATGTGGGCACTGTGAGAAGCAGAGGGTCGTTACTTCCCCCCTTTGATGGCTGCTAGAACAGGTGGTCGCCTGTCAGGAGGCTCCTCAGACGTCCACAGGTGTGCCCTGCAGCACCTACACTCACTTTCCTTCATTCTGCTTCCTGGAATTGCTCACCAGGTAAATGAATGTCTGGGAGTCAGACTGTGCTTCCAGGGGTGTGGTGGCAAAAAGACATGACTTCCTAGAGCGCATTCATGAAGCACTGGTCTATGGCAACATTACCTTGCAAATGTGAAGGGAAGGTGCTCCGAAGATTTCAGCACACTCGGGTTCTGGATTCTATCCTAGATTCCCCACCCACTGCGCCACACTGTCCTAACGGGCACCCCTCGCTCCCCACATCCTACCACTGTTCTCTCTGGCAGTAGCTGCCTCAATCTTGCCATTTCTTCATCATGGATCATTTATGCCTGCGCATCCTTTGACAGATAAAGGAGCTCAGGAGAAGGTGGAAGGGGAAGCAGACATGAAGCTTCATTGCAGGAACAGAAGTGGAGGAAAGACAAACTCATGCCAGAAATGAGTGAGCTGAAGACATGTGAGCCAGAAGACCTCTCAGAAGCCTGCCATAACTACGCATTCCAGACTCAGTCTGGATGAAGGCCTGTCTTTGTTCCCTAGTCTGCCCCACCCCAAGACAGGCAGGAAGACCAAGTAAAGAGAAGCTCTGAGGACTAGAACAGGAAATAGACTGCAAGTGGACACTCTAGACATTTCTTAGGTTGGGCCTCAGCAGACAATGTCAACCTATTCCACTTAGGGCTTTGTGATGGTTCACCTTGACTAGAAACTTGACTGGATTAAGAAACACTTGGAAAATTGGCAAGGCATACTACCAGGTGTATCTGAGGATGTTTCTAGAAATATTTGGTGTGTGAGTCTGTGAACTGAGGAGGACCTGTCCTGAATGTGGTAAACACCATTCGATAAGCTGGAAGCCTCGATGGAATGGAAAAGCTGAAGAAGCCCAGCAGGGTGCACATAGAATCAACCCTTTTTCATCGATGTGGATTTTTTTTTTAATTTTTTTTTTATTTAGTTTGTATGTGTATGAATGGTATTGTTTGCAGGTAGGTCTGGCACCCGTGTCCGTGCAATGCGCGGAGGTCATAAGAAGGCTGAATTCCCCTGGAGGGAGTTCTCCTGAATTGGAGTATTATAGGTTCGTCAGGCCGCCAGGTGGGTGCGGGGGATTAACCTGTGTCCTCTGAAGAGCGTTGGCGCTCTCTAAACCGCTAGGCTATCTCTCCAGCCCCCGATGTGTATTTTTACTGCAGCTGTTCTAGATGAATGTCAGACCCCGGATATGTCTGCCTTCACATACAGGCTTGCACCATTGGCTCTCCAGGGGGTCTCTAGGCTTCATGGTTGGGGTTGAAGCTAACTCAGTAGCCTATCTGGTTTTGATTCCAATTCCTTGGGCGGAACCTCTCAGTCTCCCTGTCTGTCCAGTTGGCACATGGCTTCTGATAGTGCGAGTCAACTCAGAAGATCTTCTTTATTAATGTATTAGGGTGGTTCTGGTCCTCTGAGCAATAAAGACCAGCAAGGACTTCAAGCCGAGAGCACTGGGGAACACCACAGACAGTGGAGAGCTTTCTCTACCCATTTTATTTATTTATTTATTTATTTATTTATTTATTTATTTATATTTTATGTGTATGAGTACTATGCCTACATGTATGTAAGTGCACCCATGTTGTGCAGTGCCCATGGAAGACAGAAGAGGGTGTTGGATCCCCTGGAACTGGAGTTATGATGATTGTTAGCTGTCCATGTGGGTGCAGGTATTTGAACCCAGGTCTTGTGCAAGAGCAGCAGCCGTGCTCTTAACCCGAGCCGTCTCTCCAGCCCCTCTCTACAGTTCTTCGCCTCTCTAAATTGTGGCTCTTTCAAAGGGGAACACAACTGGCTTCAAACTTCTTATGTAATTCCATTAATCAATGAAGAGTAAGTTCTTATCACAGAGAACACTAAATATACATGGGCCCTAGAGGGATTTTGCCCCAACCATTGACTTTCCTTGGGCTCATTACCTCCTATAAAAATCATTTGCGGGCTGGAGAGATGGCCTAGCGGTTAAGAGCGCCAACCGCTCTTACAGAGGACCCGGGTTTGATCCCCAGCACCCACATGGCGGCTGAGAACGGTCTGAAACTCCAATTCCAGGAGAACCCTAGTTCCAGGGGAATCCGATACCCTCTTCTGACCTCCGCGGCATTGCACGACACAGGTGCACAAACCTACATGCAGATAGTACATTGATACACATACAGAAATAAATAAAATAAAAAAAAATCATTTGCACTCATTTTAAATTGTCCATATTCCACCAATTCTCTCCCCAACAAAGAGAGAATTGAAGCCTCAGTCATCTAACCCTATTCAGAGGGGTTTTTTTTGTGTGCGTGGGACTCTCATGTACACATGCATAGAATTCATTTCTATGCCTTTTCTCCTGTTAATATTTTGTTGTTGTTGTTATTTTGTTTCAGCAGACTCAATTACTGAATGTTCAGAGAGAAAGTCCTAACTTCCATAAATTAACAAAGTCCTTCTTATCTCTTTGTCCTTTGGGATCTTCTTGGTCCACAGAGCATCTTCTTTAAACCCACCCAACAACTTTATACTGCATGTTGACAGCACCTGCTTTTGAAACTAGACCACCCCCCACCCCCCCACCGCCCCCCGCCGCCGGGATCTGAACTTTAGCTGGAGCTTTAGGTGCAGCAAACTGCTTTTCCTCCTTTTCTCCATCCAAGAAATTGAGAAAAAATTACAAGTCACAGAGCAAATATTCAGTTGTTCTTGAGCACACAGCTCTCCCCAGACAGTAAAGGGGAGGGAAAACAGAGAGAATGTGAGGGGAGGCAAAAGCAGCAGAATGACCTCCATCAGAAGGGTTGTTCTGGTGAGAGGCTATAGAGGCAGAGTTCGAAGTCAATGCCAGGCTCTCAAAGATGTTCCTATTATTTGCTAGTGGTTTCAGTTCTGGCCTTGAAGGGTGCACTTCTGCACACAATGGAACACAAGATCACTAACAATGTTGGTCCTTCAAATTCCCTATCACCCATCAACTCTGTCTCCCCTCTGAAGAGGGTATTTAAGCCTCAAACATCTGGCTCACTTTGGAGGTTCATTTTGTGTGATTCCCATGAACATGTTATTTTAGAAAAGTAAGAACAGACAAGAAGCCATAGAATACATTGGGTGTCCAGGAATGCCTTTTGTTTGGAGGGGGTTCTTATTTTCTTTTACAAATATTATTTCTATGTAGGCTAGAGATAGATCAAATGGGCTTCATTTGATCAATCCTACCTTTTATTTATGTTGTTTCAGTTATTTTTTCTTAGAATTTTTATTGAATTTTATACAATACATCTTGATCATATTTAGGCCCCAGCCCTATGTTGCAATCCCAACATAGTTCCCCCACCAGATTTCATGCATTTATATATGTGATATTTGTTATATAAGTCATCGATGTTAAGGTTTATCAAGCCACATTTGTCCTAAAAATTCCCTTGGTATGAGTTCATCCACTGCAGCCTAATTAATCTATTTAGAGTCACTCCCTTAAAGAAAACTAAGTCACCCTTTACCGGAAGTCACTAGTTGCCAATAATTCCTCAGCTAAGGTTGGGTCTTCTCACCCGTTTCCCCACTATTATGCTGGCTTTTGTCTGGTTTGACCTTGCATGGGTCTTGTTTGTGCTGTCACCATTATTCTAAGTTCATAGGAGTGACTTCCCAGCCACCTGAAACACTGTTTCATTGTGGTCATCCACCATCCCTGCCTCCTCTGTTCACCCTCTTCTTCTACAATGGTCCATTGTGTGAGATTTAATATAGCTATCCTACCCACGGCCACACACTCTGTAGACTCTTATTCTCTGACTTTTGGCCAGGCTAATCACCATCTGTTATATGAGGAAGCTTGGCTGGTAAGTTGAGTGATATATTGATATACTCTCTAACCCCAGTTCCATTAAGTTCCCTGGGCCTTACATATAGAGGTTGCATTGTAAATGTGTCACTTTGAGATGGCTATCTCACAGACATTTGTTCTCTGTGTTTGACTAGTTGTAGAACTCTGTAATAGTCTCCATATGTTGCAAAAAGAAGCTTCTTTGATGAGTGGTGAGAGGTATATTTGCCTATTCATATAAGAATATATATTTGAGCTGGAGAGATGGCTCAGTGGTTAAGAGAGCCAACTGCTCTTGCAGAGGACCCGGGTTCAATTCCCAGCACCCACTGTCTTTAAGTGGGGTGGTTCATGCCTTTAATCCCATCACTAGGGAGGCAGAGGCAGGTGGATCTCTATGAGTTCAAGGCCAGCCTGGTCTACAGGGCTAGTTCCAGGCCAGCTGGGGCTACAGAAAGACCCTCTCTCAATAAATAAATAAATATTTATGGTACAGTAAGAAATTATGTTGGTCTGGGATGGGACAAAATAATGTTTTTTACTAGGATCTATGACTTCTCCAGCCACATGAATTTGACTATGTTTATAGTACCACACATGAGTTCCCTCCCATAGAGTAGGGCTTAAGTCCAATTAAACATCTGTTGATTACCCCCAAGATAAGAGTTCCACAAGGGCACAAATGATATAGTTTGCTAGGCCAGTCATTGATGTGTTTATTAGGCTTCTCAGCTAGATGGGACCACTGATTGGTTTTCTCTCTTAGCAGCTAACAAGAGATACCATGTCATCAGGGAAGAGGTTCAAAGTCAGTGCCAGTTCTATTGCTCCAAATCCTGTGTCTGAAATATGTCATGTCTTCATCAGTAGGGTCTTACCTTCAAGTTCTGGGAAGTAACCAAGGGTTATCTTAATAGGTTGAGTTATTCGGGGAGTCTCTTGTACTATCCTACAAACTACTCAAAGGGAGTTGTTTTGTTTTTTTGGGGGGGGTTGTTTGTTTTTTTTTGGATAATATAGCTTTCAACTATACACATGCACTAATATATAAGGTGTATTTGTTAATAGACTTTTCGAACTAATGAATTTCCCCCAGGTTTTCATACCACTTAGTGCTATTCATCTTTCCTCTCTCTCCACCTGTAATATTTTCTCTCCTCCCTCCCTTGTTAAAGAACCACAATTTTCCACATTTATTCCTTGATTAAACTTGTCTCTTACCCCGCCCCCCCCCAAGATCAAGTTCCTCTTTACTCCCAGGGTTTCTGTCAATTTTCCTAGCTCCTGTGGTTACAACAGGATGTGTACTCACATCTAGGGAGTTTGAGCTAAGATCCACAGAAGAGAGAGAACATTGTCACTTGTGTTTCTGAGTCTGTTACTTCACTTAGTATAACAACTTCTACTTCCATGCCTTTACCTGCAAATTTCACTATTTTATCCTTTCTTTACTGCTGAGTAGAACTCCATCGTGTAAATGCTCCACATTTCCATTATCTATTTATCAGTTGAAGGGCATTTATAATTGCTTCCCCTTCTTAGCTATTGTGAAAAGAGCAGTGACAAGCATGGCTGTGCAAATATCTCTGTGGCAGGATGTATGCCAAGGAACGGTGTAAGTGGATCAGATGGTAGATTTGTTCTTAGCTTTGTAAGACCTCTCCACACTGATCTCCACACTGGCTGCCCCTGTTTACTATCCCGCCAGCAGCAGATGAACATTCCTCTTTCTGTATATACATGCTGACATTTGGGGTCCTTTGTTCTCTTGATCTTAGCCATTCTGACTGGGGTGAAATGAAATCTTAAAGTTGTTTTGATTTACATTCCCTTAATAACTAAGGATGTTAGACACTTTAAAAAAATTTGTTATTAAGCTTTTGTACATTTCATACAATAGTTCTTGGTCAGACTTACACCACTCCCCCATCCATTTCTGCACTCCCCAACCCTACCAGACCTCATGTATTCTGCCGTACATGTTAAGTCCTATCCAGTCAAGCGATGGTATCCAGATGTCTGTCAGTGCAAGTTCATCCACTGGAGTCTAGTCAGGCTATCTAGGGATCATAAATAAGCTCTACTCCCCCTCACCCAGTGGTACTAGGTCTCCAACAGTTCCTAGACTAGGGCAGGCCTGTGGCCCACCTCCTTTGCTCCATTCCGGGCCCTCATCTGATTGCACTGGGGTGGGTCTTGTGCTCATTCTTGACATTGCTGCAAGTTCACATGTGCAAGCTTCTAGTGGCCTGAAAGTCTCTGTTTCTTTATGTTCATGGACCACCCCTGGCTCTTACAATCTTTCTGCCTGCTCTTTCACAATGGTCCCTGAGCTGTGGGTGAATGAAATTTAATATAGGAGTCCTATCCAGGAACACACACTCTAAAACTTGACCAGTTGTGGGCTTCTGTGTGTGTTGCACTCTGTTATATGAGGAAGCTTCACTGGTGAGAGTTGAGGGATGCACTAGTTTTCTCTCTACCCCTCATTCTGCTATGTTCCATGAGCCTTAGGTGTAGAGGTTCAACTGTAGATATGTCACCTAGGACTGGGCAGCTCTCAGATTTGTATTCTCTGTGTCTGACCAATTATGGAACTAAATGCAGATAAAAAACACTTTAAGATTCCATCTTACCCCAATCAGGCTAAGAGCTAAAGAACAAAAGACACCACATACAAGCACATGGAGAAAGGAGAGTACTCATCATTGCTGGTGGAATACAGACCTGTGCAAGCACTATTGAAAGCAGTGTGGAGAACACTCAAAAAACTAAACATGAATCTACCATATGATCCTGTTATACCAATCCTTGGCATATCTCCAAAGGATTCATCCTACTGTAGAGATACCTGTACATCCATGTTTGTTGTTACCCTCTTCACAATAGCTAAGAAATGGAAGCAACCTAAATGTCCCCCAACTGATGAATGGATAATGAAAATGTTGTACATTTACATAATGGAGTTCTACTCAGCAGTAAGAAAAGATGAAATTTGCAGGTAAATGGATGGAACTAGAGACTGCTATACAAAGGGCAGCAACACAATCTCAGATTCGTAGCACCTCACATTTGTATTTTCTTGAGCTTCAGCCAGTAGTACATTCCTATCTTGAGTTCTCTCAGATGTTTGTGTATTCTTTAAAGACCTTGAATTCTTTAATCATGTTTATGATTGTTCTTTTAAATTCATTCTGTGTTCTGGGGGATCCTCTGTGTAGTTCTCATTGTAGAGCACTTCTACAGGGCTGGTAGGATATAGTGGGGATGTATTATCTTGGTTTTTCACTTTGTGTTCTTTGCAGTGTGACCTTGGCATATGGATTTCTTTTCNTTTGCCAGTATTCTGTTTAGAATTTTGGCATCTGTGTTCATGAGGGAGATGGGTCTATAATTCTCCTTTTTTAGTTGGATCTTTGCCTGGTTTTGGTAATAGAGTGATGTTGGCTTCTGAACTTTTTATTTGGAGGTACCAGATGGCTCCAGGCTGGTAAGTCAGGAGCTCTCCAGCAGGATGAAGGGGCCCAGCCCATGTTCTACTGCTCTGGTATTGCCTAGGAAGGAGCCTAGGCCCAAAGAGGACCAATGAAGACAGAGGCCCTGGGCCATTTCTGACTAGCTAAGCAGAGAAGTTGTAAGACCTGGAGCATTGTGAGGAATGGGGCCATGTAGGAAGTGGGGCTGGTTCCAAAGCGGAGTGGGGTATGGTGACTTGATAGGCAGGACCTGGGTAACTCAACCTGTAAGTCTGGTACTCTCCACAGCTAAGATGGGAAGGGACCTAGACTCAAGGGGTGCCCGGGGGACAGGAGGACCCTGTGCCTATTCTGACCACCTGAGCAGAGGTTTGATCCCTAGAGCTACTCATCAGATCTTAATGTCATAAAAAACATACTGAACACAAAGGAGAAAGTTACCCGTTGGCGTTTCTTTCAGTTGGTGAGCAAGAACTTTCTATTCAACAAAATATTGTATCTCCTGATTATATTTGCAACAGCTAGAAATAAATAATGCATGTGCTTCTTGTAAGGCATTCAATATCTGGCAGAAACAACTAGTAAAATCTGAGCTGCTGAAATTACACATCCAAGAAAAACCTATTCTGTTTTCTCTATATGGGAAAATATTTATAATTCATCTGTGGTTATTTCTTGGGGCCTTAGAACCCATTCATTTGTTTTCAAAGCCTTTCTCAGACCAAAATTTTCTCTTGAGTGAAGACAGCAGGAATCCTAGGCAAACAGAAAGCTCCTCATCTTCAGTGGTCCTCGATGGAAGCAAAACTGTGCCCAAAGACTGCATTGGAAAAAAGCAATCCTGAGCCACACAGATAACATTAAGTCCTGCATTGCTGGCCAGATATTTGGTGTTTCTCACTCTGAAGTCCCTGTAGGAAATGTGAGTTAATAAATACATGAAAGAATATCCAGATTCAGTATTGCCATTTCCATCATTCAAGCAAAATATAACTGACAGCGCTATTTTGTTTAGTTTTGTTTACTGCTCTCTTCTCCTCCTGTTTGAGAAGTTAAAGATTGGGGTGGCTTTACAGTAAGGGAATCTGTATAGCAAAGAGTCCACATTAGCAAGAGAAGCCTTGGGAGAGAAGTGAGGCTTATTGCAGAACCATGGATGCATTCTTACCTCCGTTATTGGCCACTTTGAAGACGGGTTAAGATTTGCTTGATAATTTTGGATTACTTGGATGCTGAGTTAGAATTGTAATGTCAGGTAAAGCACAGGGGTATAGAAAGTTGAGTTTTCAAACTTGACAGGAAGAAGTTCCAGACACACAGTGTTATACAAATGAAAGCTAGGATCTGAGATCTCCTGAGACCAGCTGAAGCGCAGGTACTGGGGCATGGGCTAAAGAGCATCCCCACCCCCCCAACTGGGATTATGAAGGCATCTGAAGGAGGCAAGCCTTCAACACAGTGAAGAGGCATTTAGGACTCACATTGGAATACAGGCAAGGAGAAGCCCATACGCCAGTAACAAGAAGAAGAGACAACACTGGAAAGGGGCAGGATAATACGGCACCAAACTCTACCAACCTTATGGAAGATTCCCACAGTGGGATCCCTCTGGGGATGCCCCAGGACACAGATATCAGAAACACAATTAGGAACATACTTAAAGAACTACAAGATTACACAGAGCAAATCAAAGAACTGAGAAAAGAGAATGAAGAACTCAAGAAGGACCTAGAGGGAGAGAATGACAAACTCCGGAAAGAAGTAGAAACACTGAAAAGATCCCATGCTGAAAAAGATAAGGAAACCAACCATCGAAGCAAAGAGCTACAGGAAGAGATTGAGAAGCTCCAAAAAGAAGTAGAAATACTAAAGAAATCAGAAGAGGAAATGAAAAAGGAAATCAAACACTCATCCAATCAAGAGGAAAGGAATGGAAAAAGCCTCAGAAGCAGAATGGAGGAAGCAGAACAAAGAATATCAGACCTGGAAGATAACACAGAACAACTAAAAACCTCAAG
>VZQC01013742.1:293831-363943 GCA_009823505.1 Rhizomys pruinosus
AGATGACATCATGAGCTTTGCAGGAAAATGGCTGGAGCTAGAGGGCATCATGCTGAGTGAAGTAACACAGTCCCAGACAAACAAACAATGAATGGTATCCCTCATCTGTGGATGCTAGTGCCAATTACCTAGTTGTAAGTATTTCTTGTGCATGGCTCCTTGAGCTTTTGTCCAAAGCAGTTGGGAGTGATGCATATTGGAAACAACAACAACAACAACAACAACAACAGAAAGGACTGCATCAAAGAAATGACTGAAACAGTGAACTTCTGCTCAAAACAGTCAACTTCCACATGGAGAATATTGAGAAAGACTGAGAAAGAGATGAAAAGTATGTTTGGCAGAATGCATGAAAAGTATGTTTGGCAGAATGCATGAGCTGTGGAGGGGTGGGGGGATGGGGGACACGGGTCTAGATTTGATAAAAAAATATATATAAATAAATAAATTTAAGAAATGAAGAATAGGAAAATAAAATAAAATAAATGAAAGTTAAATGGTTGTGATATGAGCACATATAATACAGTCTTTTTAAATTTTTATTTATTTATTTTTATGTGTATGAATGTACTGTCTGCATGTAGGTTTATGCACCCGTGTTGTGCAATGCCACGGAGGTCAGAAGAGGTGTCAGATTGCCCTGGAACTGGAGTCAAAAAAGGTTCTCAGCCTCAGCTGCCATGTGCGTGCTGGGGATCAAACCCGCGTCCTCTCCAAGAGCAGTCGGCACTCTTAACTGCTAAGCCATCTCTCTAGTGCCCTAATACAGTCTTTATAATCAAGCATCAACTAGAAACAAAGCCAAAATGTGGGACTAATGAAAAACAAATCAAAATAAAATTTCTAATTCTTTCCTTTGTGCATTTCCTAAGGTAGACATAGGGTAATGTTACCCTGACCTCTTCCAGCTGCATAACTGGATTTTTTTATATGACTATTAGATCTCTTCTTTCTCATTGCTGGGGGAAAATCCACAATCCATCTATAATTCTGAAATTTCAGAACAGTGCTTTTCCTCTCCTCATATTAATCTATTGACTCATACAATTTTCCAAAGGCCACATGAGAACAAATAGTTCCAATCTACTTTGCACACTCAGTCTTCTTTTCCTGAAAAAAGCAGAACTAGGAATTCTTTGGGAAGCATTTTGCTGTCTTTGAACCACCATTGTTTCTACATTGTGCTCTCTTCCCTAGCCCAAGACCTCTGCCTCTAAGTCCCTGGACATCCTGGAGTCCTTGCCATAGTATTAATATTGCAAGTTCCTAATACTCTCTAGGCCTTAGTTTTAAAATGGACAGAAGTTGAATAACGATAGGTAGCTCACAGCTCACTAAGATTAACAGATAACACGTAGCTCAGGTTTACTGTGTACAGATCATCCTAGGTGCTTTTCAGAGATTGTCTCATTCATTCCTTATAACTTCATTGTTTGCTTCTTGGATAAATGCTGTGATTACCCAGCTTAATACCTTGGAAAGCTGTTTAGCAGTGCAAGCTACCATACTCAAATCTATTCAGTAGGTAAATGCTACAGAAGTGGTATGAATCAGGATGCCCCTGCCTTAGGGCCCATGTAATCAAAACAGTCCAATAATCAAGTCCTCTTCATTAAATTTGTGTCATATCAGAATAGGACGCAAATTCCTGCTCACTGAGTGTTTATTAATTATCTTCATCTTTTGTAGCTGTGCCATATTCTTTAGAAGTCTTCCCAGGCAGTGAGAGTGGAAGGTCACACAAACACTCAGCTCTGTTTCATGTCATTAGGTTAGGCTGTCACAGAGCCTTGAACTTGGATCAGGCAAGGTCGTCTCCAGGAAATTGTAGTTTACTATCTCTCATGAAGGACTTGCTGAGAGGACTTTTCTCTGCCCTTCCCCTGAGGGATGAGGAGATGTACACAAGCTTGTGTAAACTCTGTGTGTGTGTGTGTGTGTGTGTATGTGTGTTTGATCTTTTCTCTCAAGCAAATAGCTTCCTTCAGATTTCTCTTTGAAGTAAGACTGTTTGAGCGTCCTCTGCAGTCATCTCCTGGGGACCAAATAAATACAACAGAGTCCTGGGACAATATTATTTTCTAAACAACCACAAATTACTCAACATTTAAGTACTAAATCTGTATATTCTGTTGTTTTGTTAAAATAAAACCAAAACCACGATCCAATGCCATCACCTGGCCTCTGCTGGCACTGGGTATGCACATGGTACACGTACATACATGTGATCAAAACACTCATACATATACAATTTAAAAAGTTATAACTTAATGAACTTCTCTCATGATGTTAATGAAAACAACGTACATATGTTCCAAAATGTTTTATACACCATACATATGAGAGGTTAGAAAGATGGGTCAGTTGTTAAGAGCTGCTCCTGCAGCAGACCTGGGCTCCATTCCAAGCACCCACATGCCAGCTCATAGCTGTCCATAACTCCAGTTACAGGGGTTCCTACATGCTCCATTCCAAGCACCCACATGCCAGCTCATAGCTGTCCATAACTCCAGTTACAGGGGTTCCTACATGCTTTTCTGGCCTCCAAGGGCAATAGGCACACATGTAGTACACATATACACAGGCAGTCAAAACAGTTATACATATAAAATTAAATAAATATTAAAACACATATGAATACTTTTCCAAGGGTTTGCCATGTTGATTTATGCTTCAATGTGACTGGGCATTTACTTTGTCACGTGTCTTGCAGTTTCCAGTAACAACTGCCTCAAGTTTGTTTTTTATTTAATTTTATTTATTTCTGGATGTGTATGAATATACTGTCTGCATGCAAGTTTGTGCATCCATGTCATGCAATGCCGCAGAGGTCAGAAGAGGGTGTCAGGTTCCCCTGGAACTGGAGTTCTCCTGGAATTGGAGTTTCAGATGGTTCTTGGCCATGTGGGTGCTAGGGATCGAACCCAGGTCCTCTGTAAGAGTGGTAGGCACTCTTAACCGCCAGGCCATCTCTGCAGTTTTAATTAAGAGTCTCATTTTGTGTCTTAGGAAGTGCTGCGGATTTGCATGTTTCTAGCAGGTGGAGGGGAGTGCTGTCACGTTTTCTCATCTTTCTGTTTTTTTGAGACAATTCTTAGGTGTGCATAACTTCATAGCTTTATTATTAGCACAAATGTATCATTGGATGCATGATCCCATGAGCTTAGTGGGAGTTGGACTTATTACAAAATGACTCACAATGAATTTAGATACAGTCGAGTCATAAAAACAAGTCTCAAGTATTGCACGTTCACTTCCTTCAGTCTGCAGACTGACACGTCACCCCAGACACAGGATCCTTGTCCACTTCAGGGGCTGCAAAGTCAGCTGCCCAGATTTCAGTAGGAATGAAAAAAAAAATATTAGAACTTCTATTTATAGTTTCTTTAATTTTTGTAAATTGCATCTTTGTATGCACTTTCAAATGTACACAATATAACCAGAGAATCATCTACATTCATAGCATGCAAATGTAATAAATATAATGCAGGGCTTGGAGAGATGGCTCAGCAATCAAGAGAGCATACTGTTCTTCTGGAGGACCCAAGTTTGGTTGCCAGGAGTCACATGGGGCAACACACAGCCACCTCTAAGTCCACTTCTGGGGGATCCAACAGCCTCATTTGAACTTCATGGTCATCTTCAATCAGTGCACACAAATGTACACACACACACACACACACACACACAATTTTTAAAAGTTGAATAACTATTAAAAATAAATAAACAAATGTATTGGATATGGTCAAAACAATGGATGTGTACCAGTAAAAACAAAACAAAACAAATTTCTAGGGGTAAAGGACATTGGACAGACTAGTGAACCAGCTGTTTTCCTTCACCAGATGTGTGTTAGCAATTTTTCTCCACAGCCTGAAGTACAGAGTAGAGAACCTCAGGATGTGATGGGAATTGTTGGCCAGCAGGGGTCTGGAGATCCTCGCCCAGGTGAATGGCAGTCCATCCAATTTTAGTCTTTCTGAGAAGTATGCTGCTTTCATTTAATTTCTTCTAAGAGAGTGAAGGTTTCTTTGGAAAATTACAGCAGGTTATCTATGGAAGGAACAAATCTCTATTTTGAGTTCTGTTTTCCTTATGTAAATTCTGAAACCGTTCAAATTCCCCAGCTTAATCTTTCTAGAGAATCTTCCATATTGTCATTATCCAGCAGAGCATGCCAGACAAGGGAAGGAATGAACTTGAAAAACCAAATCCTTTTGTAATAATAATTTCTAAGCTTTTTATCTCCATTCGTTATTGAGGAGAGGGGAGTCAAGGCTTCCCTGGATGCCCTAGGGAGATGCAAAGCGCCAAGCTGCTGTCGGATTCATTTCTATTGGCTGTACCTAGATGCAGCCTTTCTAATCTCATCTCTGGGGTGGGGACACAGCTCTATGCTCTAGGGAGCAGGATGACACAACCTAGGACAGATGGCTTTGGACTACTGGGTTTCCCACTTTCTTTAGAAACACTTGGCTAAAAAATAAAAATACTGAGCATCACTTGTTTTCCCTTGAGATTCAGACTCTTGTCCACTTACAGATGTCCTTCATTTCTGCAACCACTTACCTTGCCTGAAATTTTGTTACCAAAGGCAGAAAAAAAAAATTCTATCTCTAGTGGAAGTTTTCTACATCTGTGAAATAAATTATTTTATTTTTTTTAAAAGTTTTCTTTTAAGGGATGGTTCAGTGTTCCAAGGTCAGCTATTTTGAACCTTGCTTCTGGTATGAAGCAGGAAGGAAATTTTCAGATAATCCCCAAGTAAGAGTAAAGTTGTACAACCTCAGAAGTTTTGAATTGGGACTAGAGCTAAAAAATACATATTCTGAAACAATTCAACAGCCAAGGAATAAATTTCAAGAAAAGGGGGGGTGAGGACTAGAATAGACTGAAGGGCAATTTCATTCCAATCTGTTGGACTATCAAAACTACTGAACACAACACCTGAGGGTAACTACTGAGATTCATAGCTCAGAAACTAATGATACAGCTTCAGGCAATGAAGTCTGTCTTGGGATGATATCCTTTAATGAACAAAATTAGGAAGTATGCCAACACTTTTAGAGAATGAAATTCACATTTTATGAGTAGAAAAAGAGGAGAATACTAATGTGAAGAGACCCTGGCTGAAAGTTTACCCCTGTGTTCACTTAGCCTTCTGTTTGTCGAGATATGTGTTGCTTTGAAAGGATAAGGATATAACTTTCAGTAAAAATAAGATTATTCTAGAGGCTCTCATAAACGTCCTTAAAATAAACTGGAAAACTGCTGTTTTGTCTGTTCATTTTTTTTTTTTTTGCAGACTTAAATAAGATAATTCAAAAACAAAAAGCCCAGTATGCATGACTTGCTGTGACCCAATCAGAAGGAGACAAACTATTTAAACTCTCAAGCTAAAGATTCTGTTTTCTGTGGTGCTGGAAACATGGAGGCTGTGTGAAGAATAGCTAGAAGTGATTGGATCAGACATCTTGTCAATGGATCTTAACGTCTTTTCACATAACCTTTGCTTGTGTTTCACATTCTATTTCACCTCCTTCCATTTGCTGTGGTCTAGATCCCCAGAACCTTGGAAAAATCACTCAGTATATGCCGGGAGCCAGCTGTTTCCTTTGGATGTGCAGTTACAGAAACAGACTGGCCAGAGTGCAGTGAGGAGAGCAGCTCCTTGAAATAGCTTTGCGAGCTGGAGAGATGGCCTAGCGTTTAAGAGGACCGACTGCTCTTGCAGAGGACCCAGGTTCGATCCCCAGAACCCACATGGTGGCTGAGAACCGTCTATAACTCCAATTCCAGGACAACTCCAGTTCCAGGGGAATCCGACACCCTCTTATGATCTCTGCGGCATTGCGCTACACGGGTGCACAAACCTACATGCAGACAGTACATTCATACACATAAATAAATAAAATTTTTAAAAAATTTTTAAAAAAGAAATAGCTTTGCATCTGAAATCAGCATGCAGCGCTCCATAAGAAAGGAATGGTCCATGAAAGATGACGACTCTCGCAGCCACAGGAGAGTTCGCTCATCTGCTTCATCAGGCATGAGGAATTGTATAGCCATAAACTGTGTAAAAAAACTTCCAAGTTTCGTTCCACACCGAGTTTAGAAGGCCCATAAAGAAATAGGTGATTCGTGGCCCCTAAACTGTAAACAGGCTAGCCCGTGGCAGGCAGATATTCCAATGGACTAGCCCTCCTGGAATTACTGTGGTGGGTAATTACAGCAGCTGAAAGAGCTGTCAACACGTGCTGGAATTAAACCCCAAGAACTGCTTCAATAGTCTTTGGAGGTTTTAAAATATTTTATTTATTTTCTTATTTTATGTGTATTGTTCTGCCTACATGCCTGTAAGTGCACTGTGTGTGTGCAGTGCCTGTATGTGCACTGTGTGTGTGCAGTGCCTGTAAGTGCACTGTGTGTGTGCAATGGCTGTAAGTGCACTGTGTGTGTGCAGTGCCTGTAAGTGCACTGTGTGTGTGCAGTGCCTGTAAGTGCACTGTGTGTGTGCAGTGCCTGTAAGTGTACTGTGTGCATGCAATGGCTGTAAGTGCACTGTGTGTGTGCAGTGCCTGTAAGTGCACTGTGTGTGTGCAGTGCCTGTAGAGGCCAGAGGAGGGCTTTGGATCCCATGAAACTGGAATTATGGATGTGGGTACTGGGAATTGAACCCAGGTCCTCTGGGAAAACAACAAGTGTTCTTAACAGCTGAGCAATTTCTCCAGCCCCCTCAATAGTCTTTTTTAAACATCTGCAGAAACACAGTCTGCCTGTGGACAATTTATGGATTTCACTCAGCCTCCCTGTCTTCTGGGCCATCTTTGATTTTTCTTTCTTCCTCTCTGAAAGACAGTATGTTGAGGGTACATTATCTACCAAGCAATGTGCCAGTTGTGGCACATTGTCTACATTATCTACCCTAATGCCAGAGGCAAGGGTGCTTACTACAGTTTACTTTGATTGACACGGGTATTTCAGGTCATCAAATGAGAGAGATGAGTCCTTGCTTGCGTAGACACAGTTGCACCTAATTCTTGGACTCACTGAGTGGGTTTTATCCCCTCCTCCCATCAGTGTGGTTTGTTACCCAGAGATTCATGCATTGGAAGCTCAGTCTGCAGTGTACTGATGTTCAGAGATGTTGGGACCTTTAAGAGGTGGGGGCTACTGACACATCCTTAAGTCATTCAGGATGTTGCTCTCATAATGGACTCAGACAGTTATTCTGAGAGAATTTTATAAAATAGGCCCTCTCCGGGGTGGGAGAGATGTCTCAGTGGTTAAGAGCGCTGACTGCTCTTGCAGAGGACCCGGGTTCAATTCCCAGCACCCACATGGTTGTTAAGAACTGTCTTTAACTCCAGTTCCAGGGAATTCTACACCTTCTTCTGACCTCCGAGGCATTGCACAACATGGGTACACAAACCTACATGTAGACAGTACACTCATACACACACAAAAAAAATAAATTAAAAAAATAGGCCCTCTCCAGTCTCTGCTTTCCTGTCCTTCCATGTGATAGTCTCCTCTCGTACCCCTTACCAGAGTGATGTGATTGTTTCCTCTCATATACCCCTTACCAGAGTTATGTGATCATCTCCTCTCGTACCTCTTACCAGAGTGATGTGACTGCCAGGCCAAGCAGATCCCACCGCAATGCCCTTGAACCTCCTAATTTGAAATAAACTTTTTTTAAAATTCTCAGCCTCTGACATTTTGTTATTAACACAAAACAGAGAAATACAGCTTCATCTTATTCAATCCATAGAATATTTCAACATCTCTAACCCAATCTCTTCCCTCTCCTTCTATTTGTCCTGCACATGATTGCTACAGCAATGTTATTAGACTAGCGTAGGTGAAGAAGGCATATCTTTTCTAGTATCTTTTTAGTGTGGACTGACCTATCTTACTTACTATCGCAATAATACCTAAGAGTACCCTCTGAGGTTTACCACACTTGCTTCATTGTCTTTAATCACATTCTATTCTCTCCCTTTCTCATGCATTTCCTTATTTTCATCCCCAGCTCACCTTATCTGAAAAGCTTTCCAATGACTTATCCAACCAAATATTTTAACTGTGTGGCTTCTAGTCTCCACAAATCCACTGTACAGACACTTAGCCCAGAACTGCAAGTTCTCCCTACTAGCCAGTGGCAAGGTACTGGTATCCTTACATTCAACATATTTGAAGACATGAACCAATATACTGAGAACACAGTCACGTTGCTTAGACTTACAAAACCTTGGTCGCCTCATCTTCAGATGGAACTGATGATACTAGCCATAGAAATATCTGCTGGTTGTTTCTCAGTGTTGTTGAGAGATTGGTTCCAGGATCCTCCACAAACATCAGAATTGCAAATGTTATCATTCTCATATAAAATGGTGTAGTGCTTGCATGGAAGTTGTGTATACCTCCCTGTATTTTAAACACATCTGGGTTACCTAATGCAATATAAGTGCTGTGTAAGTAGCTGCCACCCTACATATTTTAAGGAATAATGACAGGAGCAGATGTAATTTTCTCCAGTTATTTTCCATCTGTGGCCAGTTGAATTCTCAGAAGCAGGACTCTCACACACAGACGTCCACTATTTTTGCAAAGGGCTTTCCCATTTCCTGCTGTGTGTTTAACAAACATCATCTATTGATTCTGATCATGATACATGTAATAGCAATGTTTAATATTCCTATGTTCTTGGCTGTGAGTGGGGATGTGTGTTATTTCCCTGGGACTAAGGTTCTTGTCTGGGGAGCTGCTGCCACTCACAGCTTCCCAGCACATCCCTTTCAGCTTCTGCAGATCTGTTTATGAGGGTAATCTTGTCATCACTTTGTCCTCTGTGAGTCTTAGATACTGACTAGTTGCAGACTTTGTGTCCTTCATGTTGCTATCTGTGTTGCCTTCATTTTCATTTTCACTTTGTGATTTCATTATTGTCCAAATCCCTTGATTTCAGAGAGTATGCTAAACCCATCATCAAAACATTTTAGTCAGGCTATTCCAGTACTCAAGAGGCAGAGTCAGGTGGATTTCTGTGAGATCAAGACCAACCTGGTCTACACTGAAAGTTTTAGGCCAGCTGATTATAAAGAGAACCTGTCTCAAAACAAAACAAAGGGGCCAGAGAAATGGCCTACTGGTTAAAAGTGCCGACTGCTCTTGCAGAGGACCCGGGTTCGATCCCCAGCACCCACATGGCGGCTGAGAGCTGTCTTTAACTCCAGTTCCAGGGGAATCCGACACCCTCTTCTGACCTCCGCAGCACAACACGGGTGCACAAACCTGCATGCAGACAGTACATTCATACACATAGAAAATAAATAAAATAAAAAAACAGAAATAAAACACACCAAAACAAAAACAAAAACTCTAAACATTTCCTCTTTAAATTTTATTATTTTTATTATTATTATTAGTAGTAGTAGTAGTAGAAGTAGTAGTTAGTAGTAGTATTGTATTTGAGAGACAGACAGAAAGACAGAGAGGCAGAGAGACAGAGAGACAGAGAGAGAGATGGTATAGGGCAGGGGAAGGCACATGACACAGTGTGCATGTGGAGATCAGAGGACAGCTTTGTGGAGTGGGTTCTCTCCCTCCACCTCTCATGTGAGGTCCTGTGATTAAGGTCAGGAGGCTTGCATGCTAAACATGCTTACCTGCCCATCTTCCCTAGTCCCCAAAACAAATACTTCTGTGAAACAAACAAAAGTATTATTAGTGGTCATTCATCTTCCAGTTCTTATGATGTCCTTTTCTAGATATCAGTATCTAATCTTTAGAGACAGGAGTATCTTAATCCTTAGATACAGAAACACTATATCAGACCAGTAAGGACTAACACTTTCTTTTACAGGTGTTTCCTGTTAATGTAATCCCAATTTGAAGCCACAAAATTATAACCAGATCATTTTTCAGGAAAGGAAACTGTAGCATCCATTGCCTGCATCTAGCACATGCCAGGTTCAAGCGCAGGACTACATTTCCCAGAATTCTTTGGGTCTATCACCAAATGAAAAATTTCAGTATGATTCCAGATCTCTTTCTGATTCAGGTTTTTCCAAAAAATATTCAGAAAAAAAATGTACCATTGAAATTTAGTGTGTTCTTTCTCATGATACTTGTTCAGAATTAAGGTAATTGTACTGTTCCTTGCACATCAATTTTTATCTCGAGATAATATTTAATGATGGCCAGTTAAAATCTATAGGATGTTTCTCTAAGTCTGATACATGGGTACCCAAAAACATCTTTATTTTTTAATTTTTATTTATTTTTTATGTGTATGAATGTACTGTCTGCATGTAGGTTTGTGCACCCATGTCGTGCAATGCTGCAGAGGTCAGAAGAGGGTGTCAGATTCCCCTGGAACTGGAGTTCTCCTGGAATTGGAGCTGCAGATGGTTCTCAGCCATCATGTGGGTGCTGGGGATTGAACCCAGATCCTCTACAAGAGCAGTTGGTGCTCTTAACCTCTAGGCCATCTCTCCAGCCCCCCCAAAAAAACATCTTTAAACAAGTTGTGCACAACTGATCAATTAATAAGTCCTAGGCATTTCAAAATCAATCGATTAAGGTTCCTAAACAATTCTAAAATTTACTAATAGAAAAGGTCTTAAACAATCTTAAAGCCTTTTAGATTTTTCATTTTTAAAATTCACAGACCCCTGTACCACATGGTTTGTAACCTACCACCGAACAAAATACAAGTTATTTTAATTTATGTCTATTTAAATTTTATACCAGCTTTGTATGAAGATTGTCAAACCAACTTGGTCTAATAAAAATTAAAACTTATGTTCGTTAACAACTATTTGCCATTTTTAGGTGTTGGTCAAAAGTTATTTTGTGTGATTTTCCTGTTTACATAGATTTACTAAAGACTGACTCTAAAACCAAAATTGAGTTTTCCCTAACTCAGGTTCGCCAATATATTTAAATGGCTAATAAATTAACTGATTTGTAATGGGTAAAAATAAATCTACAAAGATAGTAGTTCAAAGTTTTATTAACTGTGTACTGTCATCTACTGGAGGTAACCCACCAGCACCCAGTAGGATCTATAAAACCCATTCTACAAAATTTATACCTTAAAGATATACATCTAAAATTGTAATATTCTTAAAGGTTAAATTATATATGTAAAAGCCTTATTTCCACAGGATCCAGTATTAATCAGGTAACTTAAAAATCACAATGTATGTTTAATCAAGATTCCTGTAACTTATTTTTACTTGCATTCAAAATCTATTCACACCTTGGATAACGGCAAACTAAATTACTTATGTTGTTTAAAATTGGTCACACTTAAATTTATGTAAACTACAAGTTACTTTCAATTCTAATCCACACTAAATTTCCAGGTAACAGCCATGATATTAATATATATTCGATGTCCTTTCATAATGTTATCTGTAACATCCTCTTTTATCTACAAGATAATTTAGTTTTTAAAAAGAAAGTATTTCATCTCTTCATCAACAATGGACCTCAAGACATCGGTTCCTGTATGGGTATGTATATGGTACTTGAAATAAGGTAAAATTAATGTAATGCCCTCTAAAGGACACCTTAACATCTTCCTTACATTAAAAGGACATAAAACTTCTTAGAAGGGTATTCTACTTTTTTTTTAAATTTCTGTATGTGTATGAATGTACTGTCTGCATGCAGGTTTGTGCACCCGTGTCATGCAATGCCGCGGAGGTCAGAAGAGGGTGTCGGATTCCCCGGGAACTGGAGTTCTCCTGGAATTGGAGTTTCAGACGGTTTTCGGCCGCCATGTGGGTGTTGGGGATCAAACCCGGGTCCTCTGTAAGAGCGGTCAGCGCTCTTAACCACTAGGCCATCTCTCCAGCCCCAGGATATTCTATTTCTTTTTTTTTTAAACATTTTTTTTATTGATGCTTTGTGCATTTCATACATCATTTTCCAATTCAGTTCAGGCATATTTCCCTTTCCCTTCCCCCCCCACCCCCACCCCATCCCAGATCATGCATTCTGCCATAACTGTCCTGCATCTTTCTCTCAGTTTTTTTTTTCATTTTTTAGCTATAAGTGATAATCCATGAGTACAAGCATCCTTCATGTAAAACCAATTTGCAGGCTGTTGTGCCCAAACCCCCACAGCCCCACCATCCAGTGGGGGGTGAAGGGTTGTATGTTCAATGAAGTTGATCAAATGAGTGTCCAGACTACATTGCTGTAGTTTCACCATTCATCCCAATCGCAGCCCTTACATTCTACCACGCCCCCTCTTCCGCAGATTGTTCCCTAGGCTTAGAAAAGGGGCACAGGTGGATGAGAAGCTAAACAGTCCAGTCTCTCTGGAGCTGTTGTCTTGGACTCTGGTCAATTCTGGCTGTTTCCTTTCTTGGGCTGACAGTTTGTCCAAGAATAACCTTTCGATCCTACTAATGAAGCATAAGCAATTAGATATATAGGTATTTAAACAGCACTAATAGTTATGGTAGGTTACTTTGGTATAGACACATATGTTTGGATGATATATTAATCCATGAATTACATTTTTTCCTGTTAAATATGACAGGGTGTTACTGTGGCTTATAACATCTCCTAACCTGTAGAGGATGTAAGTTTGTGGCATCAGCCATGGGTTATTCCTCCAAGGAGAGAGCCAATAGCCAATTAGATTTGGGATATACAGGCATATGGCTGCCTCTGCTGCACAGTATTTCCAGGCAGGTGAGGTGTAGCTGGTGCTGACGGTGGGGTCTTGCTTGACTCAAGGAGACCCGTATTTGCTTTATTGGTTTAGTGGCCTTTGGTAACACTCTCTGGTATTCCAGAGGCCATCTGTACACTTGTATGTGTGGTCTCAATACATCTTTCCCATGTTAACGTCAGGTCTTCAGCAGCAGGGCCTTATCGCCTCTCTTCTTGCAGGTATCCCAGTTTAGAGGCAAGGAGCCTTTACCTTTTGTGGGGCCTTGGATCCCCTGGCCAACTTCTCCCTGGTAGAATGATCCATTGCTGATGTCAGAGCTCCTGTATTATATATTTTGCTTAAGTGCATAGCTTAAGGACTTTAGTATTATATTTGGTTCTGAACAGAGAATAATCCTTTTCACAGTTCTTATGTCTATTAGTCAATTAAGGAAGGCAGTTTTACCAGTTTTATAAGAGATTACCTCTATAATAGTTGTCTCCAATTTACTCTAAAAAACAGCTATTGATATGTATCAAGGCCAGGTACTATATGGCTGTCTTTTATTAAGCTAAAAATCAGGCCCAATAAATCTACCAAAACTAATAAGGGCCATGGGTAATCCCAATATATTATTTTACTTTTCGAACTTAAAATTAAGGGGAAAATCTATGTTATTCTTTAAAAGAATCTTAACAAGCCCTCTAAAGCCCCAGCTCACTGTCTCCTCACCCTTGACACTAACTAACTTGCAAAGGCTGCTTAGGGGAAATTAATTAGCTAAGGGCCTGGATACCTGTCTCTACTGAGTCCCTAGCACCTTTGTTCCAGCTGCTGGTAGGCACATAGCCCTTGGAGTTGATTCATCTTGCCCCTCAGCATCTTGACATCCTACATGAGGTCAAGCTGGCCTTAAATTGAGCCCGACTCACCCGGTATGCACCTAATAAAAATATTGAGTTATGGATCCTACCTGGTGAGGCCTTAATGACATTGGCCCTCATACAAGACAGAAACCCCCTCCAATGGGTGCATGCCTCCCTGGGGGCGGGGCCATGGGTTCACATGCCCATGGATCGATTAGCTGATTTAATCAAAAAGGGGCACAAGGCTGCCCTGAGACATTATGTATAGATCCTCATAAAATTATTATTCCCTACCAGCTTAGGGACTTTGAATGGGTACACAGGTATAACAATTGGGTGGCCCTGGCCTTGAAAGGATTCTTGGGAAACTTGGGTTGTCATTATGGCCCTCATAGATGGGTAACATCCTTCTATGCTCTTAGTTGGGATGCCCCCGGGATCTTTGCTCAAGAGCCTTTGATGGGAGCTTATAATGTATTTACTGATGGGGGGTGGCTAGGGGCTGCAGTGATGGTGTACCCTAAGGACAATAAAGAACCTCAAAGGTATGTACACACCTGTGAAGGCTCAACTCAGTTTAAGGAACTCATGGCCATTGCCCTGGCCCTGAGCAAGGTAAGTGAACCACCGGATCTGTTCTCAGATGGTTTATATGTGGTCACCCTACTTCCTGGCCTGCTAGGCTCCTATAGTCGGCTGGATGGAAATCCCATTTCTCCCCTAATGATTCAGATTCACACGTTTCTTAGAGAAAGACAGGATCCTATCTACCTGCAACATCTTAGAGGGCATCAAGGCCTGCCTGGGTTTCTAGCCCAGAGTAATGCAGAGGCAGACAAAATGGTCTCTTCCCAGGTCCTGTAGGCTGGCCTGAGGGAGGCTCAAGGGTTACATGACCTCACCTATGTAAATTAGAGGGGACTTCATAAGAGATTTCCCCAAGTCCCTCTTAAAGATTTAAAAAAAGATTGTGCATACTTGCAAGTCCTGTCAACCTTTCCTGCAAGTACTGCCTTTACAACAGCAGGGGGTAAACCCCAGGGGACTCAAGCCCAATTCCCCATGGCAAACATATGTGACTCATTATGTGCCCTTTGGATACCTTAAATATGTTTTCGTGTCAATTGACACATTCTCACATGCCTGCTGGGCCACAGCTCATAAAGGAGAAAAGTCCAAACATGCCCAGTCCCATTTCCTCCAGTGTTTCACTACCCTGGGACTATCCCAACGAATCAAAACTGATAATGGACCATGCTTTGTGAGCAAGAGTCTATAGGACTTCTTTTCTATCTCGGGAATCCAACATAACACAGGATTCCCTTATAACCCTCAAGGCCAGGCCATTGTAGAACACAATCACCAAAATATAAAGGCTCAATTACAAAAACAAAAAGGGGGAATAAATCCTCATCAGCAATTAGGCATCGCCTTGTTCACCATCAATATTCTTAGTTTTCAAAAAAAAAAATCAACTGGAGTCCTGATTCCAAAAACATTGGGGACACCAGGAACTAAGGCCAGAGGTTCAGGTAAAATGGAAAGACTCCCTTACAGGGCAGTGGAGAGGCCTGGATCCATTATTAACTCTGGGTCAAGGATTTGGCTGTGTATACCCCATAGTAGGTCCGAACCCTATATGGGTACCTGCTAGATATCTCAAATTCTGGGGGAAGATGACCCCGACCAATCAAAGTCACCCACCCATGAAGACGAATAAGGAGAGAAAAAAGGAATGCTGGCTGTGCAATAGACTCAGCAGGCTTCTGACTAATACCTGCAAAGGAGGAAAGAAAAAAAGGAAAAGAAACAGACAAGGACATAACAAGGTCCATGGGCACAAACGCCCTTGAGATGGTATTCCTATTTGTGTTTCCGCAGGATGATACTGAGACCAGGGTGGACGGCACCACTAGTTGTCACCACAGCGGGTATCATGACTACCCTCCTTGCGATAATAATTATAATCCTCCAGGACCTAGTGGAGAGACTCAGCTACGCCAATGCTACCTCCCAGGACTGAATCCCCGGAGCCTTGAGCCATCGTAGAAAGAAAAATGATCCTGTGGGGCTATGGCAAAAAGCCCTGGACACTCCTCCTTTTCCTACTGGGTGGGGGGGCTCCTCTAGATGTAGGAGCCTCTCTTAGCACCTCTGCCCACCAACCCTTCCAGCTAAAATGGATCCTGACTGATGGAGAGGTTGCTAAAACTCTTAATACCACTCAACAGGTGGCCCTGTTAAACACCTGGTGGCCTGACCTACATTTTTGTTTCAGTGACATAAATCCTGATTATAAATCCATCAGCCCTGCTAGAGCCCATAGTTATGGGTTCTATGCATGCCCTGGACACCAGAAAGGAAACCAATGTGGAGGGATACTATATTCATACTGCAAAAAATGGGATTGTGACTTCTAATGACATGGACTGGTGGTGGAAGGCGACTACATTCGTTTTTGTCAACAATGGAAACCCATATGCCGTGCTTCCCCTGTACGCTGGCAGGCCCTGTACTAAGGATCAGCTAGACTTTGTCCAGGTCAGGTTTACTGATCAAGGAAAGGGGGTTAATCATGTTGAATGGCAAAAGGGAAAGGCATGGGGTCTGGTGTTTTAGTATGGAGGTCACTTTGGCTCCATCATAACCCTAAGAGTATTGATAAAGTTGCCTAATATGGGGCTAGAGAGATGGCCTAGCGGTTAAGAGCGCTGACCACTCTTACAGAGAGGACCCGGGTTCGATCCGCAGCACCCACAAGGTGGCCGAGAACTGTCTGAAACTCCAATTCCAGGAGAACTCCAGTTCCAGGGGAATCCGACACCCTCTTCTGACCTCCGCGGCATTGCACGACATGGGTGCACAAACTTGCATGCAGACAGTACATTCATACACATACAGAAATAAATAAAATTTAAAAAAATAAAAATAAATAAAAAAAATAAAGTTGCCTAATACTACATCACAGGTGGTGGGTCCTAACCCAGTACTGAGGCCCCCACTTCAGAAAGTGCAAAAGGGTTGCCCCACTGGAACGTCCTCTCAACCTGGCAATGGTGGTCCCACCTCCAGGCCAATGACTTCGCCCACCTTGCTAACGAGAGCTAGCGGTGGGGAGCCACTTTGGCGACTGGTGGGAGCTGCCTATCTGGCCCTTAACCTTACTAATCCCAATGTCACTCATTCATGTTGGCTGTGTTATAATGTTAATCCCCCCTTTTATGAAGATGTGGGTGCCAATGGTACCTTTAATATGTCTGAGCAAAGGAATCCCTCCCAATGCCGCTGGGAGGACAAGATTACAGGCCCCACCCTACATCAAGTGACAGGATGGGGAATCTGTGTGGGAACAGTCCCAAAGTCCCAACAGAAATTATTCGATAGCCTAAATACCTCCTCCTGGGCAGCCAGCAAATGGTTAATACCAAATGAGGGGGAACGGTGGGTGTGTTCACAGACAGGACTTACTCCACGCTTATCTACTAGCGTTTTTAACAGCTTTAGGGAGTATTGTGTCTTGGTCTCTATTGTACCTCGAATCCTCTACCACTCCAAGGAGGACATGTATAGTTATTGGACCAGAGGGCCACAAAATAGGAAAAAGAGAGAGGACTTTACTGCCCTCACAATAGCCACCCTATTTGGCTTAGGGGTGGCTGGAGCAGGAACAGGAATAGCATCCCTAGCCACCCAGCACTGTGGTATGAGGTCCCTGAGAGCTGCCTTAGACAAGACCTTGAGAGAATAGAAACCTCCATCAGTTTCCTGGAAAAGTCCCTTACCTCCCTCTCCAAAGTAGTCTTGCAAAACCGGAGGGGATTAGACCTCCTTTTCCTCCAACAAGGGGGGCTATGTGCTGACCTGGGGGAAGAGTGCTGTTTCTATGCTGACCACTCTGGGGTTGTTAAGGACTCTAAGGCCAAGGTGAGAGAAGGCCTGGCTAAAGGCATATGTGAGAGAGAGGACAATCGGGGTTGGCTTGAGACCTGGTTTGCCCAATCCCCTTGGCTTATTATGCTGGTCTCCACTCTCCTGGGCCCCCTAGTCATGTTGTTAATTGTCCTCACCTTTGGGCCGTGCATTGTAAACAAGATAGTAACCTTCATAAGAAAGCAAGTAGACTCGGTACAACTAATGGTGTTAAGGCAACAATATGACCAAATGCCTAACACAAACACTCACATGTGTAAATGTCCCTACGTCAATGATGGTAACTGGTAACCGTCCGAGGTGTTCAGGGCCTGTGAAGTGCTGACACCCCAACAGTAGTAGCCATCTCATGTGAGGTGCTCCTAAAGGGGTTTGCTGCATGGGGCCCTTTTAGCCCACCTCTTACAAAAAACAAAAAGGGGGAACTAAAGGGCCTTTACAAATCAATAGGACTTGCCTAGAAAAGATGGCACCTAAAGGAAGCAAGGTAGGTGCTGTCAAAGTTGCTTTAAAATTTTTCTAATTGGCCCTAGTTATTTCCTCACTCATGGACAGCTCGTGATCAGCCCATGCTTGCTGTTAAGCTACTTGGAATGCAGCCTGCGTGCTGCCTTGACCCTTAAGATGATTGGTTGCCTGTTTCACACCCTGGAAACCCCTTTGTGATTTTTGCCTATATAACTGACGTGCTGCCTACAATAAATGAGATCTTGCTTGACTAGACTCCCTGTCGCATCTGACTGTCTTTGAGAAGGGAAGGCTGCGGGGCTGGTGGACAGCGCACTCACTTTCCCTGACCCCCATCATGGGGAATCCTCCAGGACCAGCCTGCTGGACGGAGCTGGGAGAGGGAACCCTGCAAGAGGCGATATATTTACTCAATTAATTTAGGTTTTTTTTCTATGGCTTCACAAATCATCCCTCTATAAATTCTCTCACCCAGAGCTGTTGCTATAATCAAAAGATAATTAGAGTCCAACCTTCTCCTGTATCTAACAAAGGGTTTATGCTCATATGCAAAACATTTAATTTTTTAATTAGGTCACAAATGAAAGTACAACTTGGATTCTTAAGAACCTTCTAATATCTGTAGCAACAAGCTGACTTGGACAGTAGTTTCAAAGGAGTCCCATGGTTCAAGAATAATCAATCTAAAGCCTGGGTTATTCTTTCTCTCCCCTGAATTATCTACTACAAAGTACTGGCAAAGTTAAGATTTGGTTTGAAAATGTCATACATACAATGAGATGCATCAGATCTATCATTTGATTATCTGATAAAACTTGCATAGCAAGATGGAATTCAGTAAGCCCTTTTCTGTTGTTGACAGTCATCTGGAAGATTGAAAGTGTCTACAGAATTCAAAGCATTGCTTTGAGTTTATTCTTAAATATGCCTAATATTGATTCAGTTAACCATCATTTAACACTGTAATCTCCTGTTGTGATATTTTCCACTTCATTTTAGTTTATTGCCCCACACTGTTAGTTAAAAACATTGAATATCTGTTAATGAGATAATAATTTGAATATACAGTAATAGTGTTACCCACTGGAAAAAAGTAGACTGAGTTTGAATCTTTCTAAGGCATGCTACTATGGTTTTAGTCTTAGCAGCTCATGAGTTTAAATAGTTGCTCCCCAGAGATTATAACTGTTTTGATAGACTATGACATCTTTAGGAGATGGGATGTACTTGGAGGAAGTGGGTCACTGGGTCTAAACAGTGGTCACAAAGGTGGTTCCTAAGAGTTAGTGTGGTCCCACTTCTTGATACACCCCTCTTTCTCTGTGCCATGTGACTCCAAAGATGTGAGCAGGCAGCCTCACATTCCTGCTGCCAGAGCCATGACCCCCTCCTGCCATGGTGGACAGTGCCCTAACCCTAAAATACTGCCTTTCTCCTCTAAGGGTCTTTTCAAGTACTTGGTCACAGCAAGGAGAGAAATGATTACCACACATTTAATTAACTTAGGTCTGGAAGAGCTCATCACACTCCATAACTCCCTCCCTAAAGAAAAAAAAAACAAATACAAGGAAATGGGAAAGCCCATTTCTATCACTGGGAAGAAATAGACAGGAGCTATCAGCAATATTCTTGCGCACTTGTAGCTAATGCTGTGTACATAGAAAAACATCAAGTAACTGGACTGTCATATTGATTATGAAAATGAGAGTGGATTAGCTTTCAGTCATTAAACGCATGAGATAATCATTTCTCTTGACAGTTTTGGAAGCCCCAGTCCATAATGGATAGGTCACATTTCTCTTAGTCTATGATGAGGCAGCATATACAATGGGAGGACACTGTAGACCAAAACTTCTCACCTCTTTTGAGGAGAAAGACAAGGTCTACCATTGCCTTTGAAGGTGCATAGCAGTGGCTTAAGGAGCTTCCACAAGGCCCTGGGTTCATGGAGGTTCCCCAGCTCTCAGTAGCACAGCACTGAAGACAGAGCCTTTAACAGGTGAGGCTTTGAGGCACACTCAAAACTCAAATCACAACAGAAAGCTGTCTGCCTTCTCATAGAAACAGAATGGACAGGATCCTCAACTAAGCAAAGGCAGAAAGCAATACCTTTCTAAATAATCAAGTTTTCCTTTCCATAAATTAGGCCACATTAGACAGCCTGAGGTTCTAGCCCTTGAGCCAGATGTTTACCATGGTTCCTGAGCTCCAGCTGTCTGTCATCTTCCCTTACTCTCCAGTCAATTGCTTATTGTGCAAATCCATTTCTGACTTTTCCTTAAAGACTCATAGCCTACTATGTACAAGGCACTGTGCTAGACTGTATTTTTTTCCATTTATTCCTCTCAGTAACTCCCTAAAGTAATCTTTTTCTGCCCCATTTTACAGTAGTGATAACTGAAGTACCCAGAGATTAAAGAGTTTGCTCAATGCCAAAGAGCTCAGCCTGAAGGTGTCCAGACAAACTTCTGCCCTATACACTTGTACACTTATCTATAAACCACTTACTTTTTTTTTGGTCTTTTTGAGACAGGGTCTCCCTGTAGCCCCAGCTGTCCTGGAATTCACTCTGTAGACCAGGCTGGCCTCAAACTCACAAAGATCCACCTGCCTCTGCCTCCCAAGTGCTAGGATTAAAGGCATGCACCACCACACCCAGCCAACCACTTACTTTTTTTATTTCTTCTTTTATTGATGATTTTTTTTATTCAAAGGATATTTTATTTAATCTCATTTGTCCTTTTTTTCCAGCTTGGAACATATCCTTATTTCGCCAATGTACATCGTTTATATATATATATATATATATATTTTTTTTTATCAAATCTAGACCCCAAATCCCCCCACCCCACCAGAGCTCATGCATTCCACCAAACATGCTTTTCATATCTTTCTCAGTCTTTCTCAATATTCTCCATGTGGAAGTTGACTGTTTTGAGCAGAAGTTCACTGTTTCAGTCAGTTCTTTGATGCAGTCCTTTCCTGTTGTTGTTGTTTCCAATATGTATCACTCCCAACTGCTTTGGACAAAAGCTCAAGGAGCCATGCACAAGAAATACTTACAACTAGGTAACTGGCACTAGCATCCACAGATGAGGGATATCATTTGTCGTTTATTTTTCTGGTACTGTGTTACTTCACTCAGCATGATAGCTTCTAGCTCCAGCCATTTTCCTGCAAAGCTCATGATGTCCTCTTTCTTTACTGTTGCATAGAACTCCATTGTGTAGATGTACCACATTTTCTCTATCCACTCATCAGTTGAGGGGCATTTGGGTTGGTTCCAGCTCCTTGCTATTATGAAGAGAGCTGAAATAATCATGGCCGTGCATGTATCTCTGCGGTGAAACCACTTACTTTTTTTTTTTTTTATGAATGTACTGTCTGCATGTAGGTTTGTGCAACCGTGTCGTGCAATGTTGCGGAGGTCAGAAGAGGGTCTCAAATTCCCCTGGAACTGGAGTTCTCTTGGAATTGGAGTTATAGACAGTTCTTAGCCACCATGTGGGTGCTGGGGATCGAACCCGGGTCCTCTGCAAGAGCAGTCGGTGCTCTCAACTGCTAGGCCATCTCTCTAGCCCCGAAACCACTTACTTTTAAGTAAGCCAAAGGGTATATGCCACATAAAATCTGGGTAGAGTTTACACTCTATTTTTTAATTAAAATATCTTAGAGAAGTAGCACATTTAATTTCTTTTTATTGTCCTTTTCTAGCATTCAATCTCTTTCCCTCTTTTCCTTCTTTCCTTCCTTCAGCGTTACTGCCCAGGTTTAAGCAGTCTCACTACCTATGAGAATCTGAAAAAACAGAGGGAATAGATCTGAAACTGAGAAAGCTTTAATGGTCCCATAGTTGGTTTCTGGGTAAACAGGTATTGTTGGAAATGCTGTCATTGTGGAATCTACTTCTGACCAATCTGATATGTGAAAATTAAGCCATTAAAAGCAGTGTTGGCCCTGAATCCACAAAGAAAAGGAACTAGGGTGGCAATTCAGAAATTTTCCTGAAACTATCAAAATGTGTTACTGTAGAGTAGACATTGCTTCATGAGCCAGAAAAACAAAAAGGAAGAACTTCTATTAGTGTACAATGCATGAGAGGTATTCAAAATCAAAGGAGATTCAAATGTATTTTTATACATTCTTTGTCTACTAATGTAACCCTTTGTGGGTTGTAAGAAGCTATGCTTGGTGTTACTCTTTAATATTTAATAGAAGCCCAAGCCATTAAATTTAAGAGCTCAAATGAATCAATCCAATTGTAACAACACAGATTAATGCTTTTGATGCAAAGGGTCTATGTGTCACACACACTATTTTTAATATAGTTTTATTGAACTTTTGTGTATTTCATACACAACATCTTAGCCTCTTTATACCCCTTCCCCACTGGCACCCTCCTGTAGCTCTCCCAATGGATTTCATGCATTCTTTCATTTCTATTTAGGCCTACCATGTCAGTTTAGTATCTGTTAGTGTCTACTGACATCCCTCATTGAAAGTTCATCCACTAGAGTCTAATCAGCTTATCTAAAGTCAATGCCTTAAAGACGATCAGCTCTTTCTCACCCAGCAGTCATCAGCTGCTCAATAGGTCTTCAGTTAAGATTGGGGCCTGCTGCCTATTTCCACAGTTGTATGCTAGGTTTTTGTCTGTTTGAGTTTGCATAGGTCTTGTGCATGCTGTCATGATGGCTGTAATTTCATATGAGCAAGGTCCTGGGAGCTCGTAAGACTCCATTTCTACATGGTTATGCTTCACCTCCCATGGGTCTCACAGTCCTTCCTTCCCCTCTTCCACAACCAATGTTTCCTAAACCCTAGGTTCATTGCTGTCTGTTGCATTAAGGAACTTGTTTTACGAGAGCTGAAAGATGCATTAGCATTCTTTCTACCCCTTGTTCCACTATGTTCCATGAGCCTTTAAGTGTAGAAGTTCCTTTGCAGATGTGTCACTTAGGTTTGGACATTTCACAGACACTCTCTGAGTGTGACCAGTTATAGAACTCTGTAATAGTCTTTTTCTATTGCAAAAGCAACTTCTTTGATGAGTGTTGACTGGCATATTTGTCTGTAAATAAGGATCCATATTTAGCACATAGTAAGAAGTAACATTTGCCTAGGGATGTGACAGCCTTGGGGTTTTCTCTAAGATCTATGACCTCTCCAGCCTGTGTATTTATTTGGCTATGTTTGGAGTACTACACATGAGTTCTCACCCATTGATTGGGCTTCAGGTCCAATTAGGTAGCTGTTGATTACCCGCAAAATAAAAGTATTATGATACTACTGCCCCAATATAGTTTGCTGTGCTGGTCATTGTATAGTTATTAGGCCTTAAAGTTGGGGTTGGACCTGTAATTAATGTTCTCCTTAACGAGCTTTCATAGCACACAGTATTTTTGTAGCTTTATATGTGTAAAATGTTACCAAGGTGTAGCTAGATATTTCTTCTTTCTTTTTTTCTCATCTTGCTCCATTAAACTCACAAGAGTTTCTCCTTCTGGCCCCATTATAAAGGAGCCAAGATGAGGAGCTGGGCAATGCCTGCATTAGTGGATCCTTACTGACAAAGTTGCTCCAAGCCCTCTTGTAGACATTTTCTAAATGCCAACAGTGTGCCCCATCCTCTGTTCTGGATGCCAGTCAGAAGTGGCACATACACGAAGTGCGCTAAGGAACAGAGATATCATCAGAAACCCTCAGGAAGACCAGTCCCTCTCATCGTCCCTCCTGGTTACTCGAAGTGGAAGTTGAGTGCCAAGGGGAGAAAGCGAGGGATGGAGGACAATTTGATCATGTTGCTGACATCATTTAGGGACTTACCTAGGCAGTTCTCTGACAGGTACAACTCTCAAAACTTCAGTCAATCGATCCAACTGTGAGGTCATCACCTTCTTAGAAAATGAACTGTTTACACTTGTATTTCATTTGCTTTCCTCTTTCAAGTGTTCCCATGCCAGCCAGCTAAGGTAACATGACCATATGTTCTTCCGTGTTAATAAGAAAACAAGCTTTGATCAAAATGGTGCCAAAGGCAAGAAGGAAGCTCCTGCCCCTCCCAAAGCCAAAGCTAAAGCGAAGGCATTGAAAGCCAAGAAGAAAGTGTTGAAAGGTGTTCACAGCCACAAAAAGAAGATCCATCCACACATCACCCACCTTCCGGCGGCCGAAGACCCTGTGGCTCTGGAGGCAGCCCAAGTACCCTCACAAGAGCGCCCCCAGGAGAAACAAGCTGACCACTATGCCTTCATCAAGTTCCCCCTGACCACTGAGTCAGCCATGAAGAAGATAGAAGACAGTAACACACTTGTGTTCATTGTGGATGCCAAGGCCAACAAGCACCAGATCAAACAGGCTGTGAAGAAACTCTATGACATTGATGTGGCCAAAGTCAATACCCTGATCAGACCTGATGGCGAGAAGAAGGCCTATGTTCGACTGGCTCCTGATTACGATGCTTTGGATGTTGCCAACAAAATTGGGATCATCTAAGCAGTCCTGATGGCTAATTCTAAGTACAGAATATTTTTTTCACCATAACAAAAAAAAGAAAGAAACAAGCTTTGGGAACCAGGCCTGGTACGCCTTTTGAAATCTTCCTGTGTAAATCCAAGGAAGCCCAAGTTTGTATGTGTGCACACGTCTGTGTGATTGCAGTCAATGTGTGTATGTTTGTGTGTGTTTGTGTGTAAAGTATATGCGTGTGGTATGTGTATACAGTATGCCTATTTATACACAATGTGTGTTCAGTATATTTGAGTATAGTAGGTGTATGTGTAATATGTGTGTAGAGTATATGTATGTTATGTGGTATGTATACAGTATGTATGTGTACAGTATATGTGTGCAGTATATGTATGATGTATGTTTACAGTATGTTTGTATGCAGTATTTATATGTGGTATATGTATGTATGTGAAAAATATGCATGTGTGCTGGGTGTGGTGGTGCATGCCTTTAATTCTAGCACTTGGGAGGCAGAGGTAGGCAGATCTCTGTGAGTTCAAGGCCATCCTGGTCTACAGAGTAAGTTCCAGGCCAGCTGGGGCTATAGGGAGACCCTGTCTCAAAAAGACAAAAAAAAAAAAAATGCATGTGTGCAGTATGCATGGGTGGTATATGTGTGAACAGTATATGTGTGGCATGTGTGTGTCTATTATGTTTGTGGTATGTGCATGCAGTATGTGCATAGACTGCGTACGTGGCATGTGCGTATAGTCTGTGTGTGGAATATATGTGTGTGCGGTATGTGTGTGCACAGCATGTGTGTAGTACATATAAGTGTAGGAGTGTGCTAGTACAACGTCAGAGCAACTGAGGAGATCTCTCAAGGCCACTTAAGTTTCAAGAATGTGGATTTCCTCTACAAATGGGTAAGAAAAACAAATCTAAACTTCCAGAACTCTATATACCAAGGGTGGGAGGCAGAAACTTCATTACAAATTCAACCCATTACCTTGGGTTCCTGCTTCCTAAGGAATGTGCCCTCCGGAAGAGAACATGGCAGCATTTGATCCATCAAAGTAGAGAAGGCATTGTTTGATCTCTTCCTCAGAAGTTTCAGGAATTTGCATTATATCCTGTGGAAATGGAAACATCCTTTAAAAATAATCTATTGCATATTTATCCTCTATCTTATCAACAATACATTCTTCATGCCTATATCAAGGAAGAGATCTTTATTTAAAATGATATTGTTTAGGAACCAACAGTTTGGCCTAAGTTGACATACCCTCTTGAACTTAAAATATTTATAGCCAGAACCCTGCAGTGTTTCATACCATCTACCTGGACTTCTGATCCACAAATCTTTAAATACCCGGATCTTACAGGATTAGTTACATGACCTCATGGCTGTCATTTGACTGGGCACGATGGGCATATTTCATGGTATGTACATCTGAGATTTTCTTTTTTACCCTGATAGATATATACTAGGTAGATGTCAACAGGACCGGTTTAAGGAATTCCACTTTAGTGGGATTGCAAATTTCAGCCACACAAGAGCTGATTATCAAAAGAAAGGAAAAAGTGAAACTCCAATGCTGTGGTCAAACAGGGCTGTAGAGTCTGGAGAGGGAATGAGGATCAATTTCAAGGCAAAGCAGAAAGAATCAGGAAGTAATCAGAGCAGGAACGTCTGTGCGGCTTACCTGATAGCGGCAGAGTTGAGTGTGCACATCAGGGGGACAGAGCCTAAAAGTGTGGAATGCGGATTCTTTTCTTCTATCTTGTGCCACTTACTATCATCTTTAGCTAAAAATGTCGTTAACCAGAGACTAGTTTCCAAACAAGCCACTACATACATACAAAAATACATCTTAATTCCTTGGGGCCATTATAACAAAATGCTTGAGGCTAGGTGATTTAAAAATAATATTATTTACTTTTATATATCATTTATATACAAATAAATATTATATAAATATTATTTATAAATAATACTTAGGAATAATAATTCCCTAGAGAGTGAGGTATCTAAGATCAAGTCCTTCATGTACTCAGTGTCTGGTAAGGGATACATTCCAAAATGGTGTTCTCTTAGGGTCTCCTCACCCAGAGGAAGGAGGGAAGGCTGTATCTTCACAAGTGGAAGGCAGGACAAAAGAGACAAGATAATTCCCTGGAGCCATCTTTGAAGGGTCTCTGTCCTGTTCATGAGGAGTGTGCACACTCATGATTTAATCTCCTCTAGAATACTCACCTCTTATTATTGCCACAGTATATCTCAGTTCTAGCACATGAGCTGGCAGTGGAACATAGTTTCAAACCATGTAACCAGAAACCATGCTCAATATTTTAAAATTCTCTTATAAATTATTAAAGAATTTAAATATTGGGGGTTGATTTTCTTCTCTAATCCTGGGAAAACACTTCAGTAAACAGTCAGGTGTCTTGCCATTTCATCTATTCTGAATGAAAATTCTGGGGCAAAATGTACCTCAGAATGTCACTTTGGTATAACAAGCCTTAAGACAAACTTAAGAAATGTGTCTTTCAGGGGCTGGAGAGATGGCTCAGTGGTTAAGAGGACCGACTGCTCTTGCAGAGGACCTGGGTTCAATTCCCAGCACCCAAATAGTGGCTAAGAACCATCTTTAACTCCAGTTCCAGGGGAATCTGACACCCTCTTTTGACCTTTGCAGCATTGCATGACATGGGTGTACCTACCTACATGCAGACAGTACACTCATACACATAAAAAATAATAAATAAAAATTTAAAAATATTAAAAAAAAGAAATGTATCTTTCAAAAAATAAAAAGTCATGTTCATTTATATAGTAGTTTAAGGGCAAAATACAACCCACAACATTTTGTAATATTTGTTTTGTGGTATCTCAGTGTTTTCTTTGTAAACACTAATGCAAATGCCTTTCTGCTAGACACAGTTCAGTTTTCTTCTGTCATAAATGTTCCTTTGCGTCCAGTTAAATCCTAACACAATCTCACACAGCTGTGATTGCATCTATGTCTGGGTTTATGCCTATATCTCTATCACTCATCTCTTATTAGCATTTCTCCATCTAACTCTGGCTCCAACATCTTCACCTGCTCAATGAATGCATAGGACAAGCTTGCACTTGTTGAAAGGCTATAGTCCCAGGCCTATGCAGCAAGTTTTATTTTCCCTTGTATTCTAAATGTGGAAGGAAAGACTAAGACAGTTCATCAAGTACACAAGGTGGACAAGTCACCACACATGGGGAGGGAGCTTGTGAGAAAGAGTGAGGAAGCCCAGAGTAGCAGAGAAAACATTCCTGGGCTCTGGCCAGCATCAGAAAGGAAAAAAAAAGAAATGATCACACCTTTCTGATTCCAAAAAGGTGGACAGACCTAGCAGAGCCTATGGTAACTGGTGAGGATGGCCTCAGAATGATTTTAGAGAATGATAGGCCTTCAGGGAATTTAGTGTTTAATTCCTTACATTCTTTTTTCCTCTTAGATCCATTTGATGGGGTGATCCTTTCACAGGCTCAGATCCATTTGTGACTGACTGTTTTTTTGAGCAGTCTTCTACTGGTTCATTTGACACATCAGGCACTGATCCCTCCAGTGCATCCAGCAACAGCAGTGACATATCAGTAAGTGGCAGGACAAAAAAGGTTCCAAAGGGGCAAGAGTGCATCATGGCTGGGAGGCATGGTGGTAGAGGAGGCTGGCGCTAATGTGGGAGCAGAGGCTAAGCACTTGCATCTTGAGGCAGGCACAGGGACTCTACAGAGTGTGACTAGAAACCTGGCCAAGCACATTTTAATTGCTCTCTCCTTTACCTTTAACTGTGTCAAGGGAGTGGATTCACAAAAAACTGGAAAACTTTGTTGAATGTTGGGGCCACAGGAATTTTAAATAAATTTAGATTTATTAGCATGGAAAAAAAAATCAAGGTTAGGGCCAGGTGTGGTGGNGTATACTTCAGATATAAAACTTGAGAATTGGGCTCCAACCTTCAATGTGCGCAAATGGGGACTAGGTGAGAGTTATCTGTGGATCGTGAGGAGCAAGCCCCTGCTGGTCGAGAATTTTTTCAAGCGCCTCTTTCAGGATAACTTGACCATTTTTGTACTACCAAGACAGGGCTGGTGTCATGCAGAAGGCCAGCGACAGTAAAAGAGAAGGACAGGATCACAGGCTGCTTGTGCTGGACCTCAATTTGGGTGAACACATTGGGGTGGGGGAGGACCCACCAGTGTGGCACCACAGGGGAAAGGATTGAGGGTTGTTCTGGGTCTGCAAGGAAGAAACCTTCACAATAGGCACTTCCTTGGGGAAAACATGACATCACTCATTGGTTTAATACAAAAAATAGATTATTATCCTACAGTTGTAAAAATTGTTCTGGTAAATAATACTTCTCTCCTCTCTTTATTGCTACATGCTACAACAATTTATAATTTATCCTTATGTAATACTATGGTATGTTCCTTATAGACTCATAGGTAATATTGATTTTCTTAATCTATATAATAAAGAATAAAGATAAGTATTTATTTTTACCAGTGCATGCATTTTCAGCCTGTTAAAAATGTGAAATGCTCTAGAAGTAGATGTTTTGGAGAATTAACACTATAGTTTAATTTTCGGAGGGATTTTGTAATTTTGAATTTATGTGTGGTAGGTGTATACTATCGCATATTTTGGAATAAATACTAATAAAAATCAAAGGGACAAAAAAAAAAAGAAGAGAAAAATCTATTTGAAGGAATGGCCAAACACCAGAAGGGCCCGAAGGAGAAGAAGAAAGAGTATGTGGGCACTACGTATCGCAGTAGGGTTCAAACCAGTGATAGTGAACACTACTGCCCCAGAGAGTTCTGAATGAAGAGTGGGTGGCAACCAGGGTAGACCTGGATCTCTTGCCCTCCATTCTCCAGTTCTCTTTCCTGGTTTTCTCCGCATTTAATAACAGAGTTAGTTTAGCCATAGGCATGATAATTATATATATATCACAAAATAAAACATCATTTTCTTTATTATTCTTATTTTTGATGTGATTAAGAAGGTAAGTATGTGTGACTATGGTAATGTAAAGTGTGGCTCATTTGTGCATGGCTGTAGGAGGCGTTCAGACAGGAAGGTGTACGGATCCCTTGGTAACTAGTGCATTATAAGGATTGAAATTTAGTTCACATGTAGGTGTCACTGGATACTCAGTGACCTGTGGTCTTCTGCACAGAGCAGTCAGTGCTCTCACAAGTGAGCCCTATTCACCGCTCTGTCCAGCAAAACGCACATATGTTCTCGATGGATTGCTCATAGCCTTTTACTCAGCTGTCTGTCTACGTGGATGGGCTGGTTGATTGACAAATGTGTGGAATACCTCACATGAGACTGACAGTCAAAGGCTTGTCTTAGTTCTAATAGGATAGAAGCTGATTCTTACGCTCATATTGCTGCTCAATGTACTGCTCCTCTGATGTGTGGGGGGAAGGTATCATGAGCTCGTCTGGAGCAGCTGTCGTGTCATCGACATCGCTGATAATATAACGACAGAGGCAGACTATGGGATAGTGGGTCAGGATATCATCTGTTCTCGCTAGTCGTATGCATGCTGATATCTTATGCTTGCTATCTAGTCTCATTATTCTAGATCATCGGCTTAGTGTCCAATGGATCCCCTAGATCAGATCTTAGACCTCTGGATACGATGCTTTCGCTCACTACTAGGGTAGTCGGGCACTCTATATATCTACTATTCCAATTATACATCGATATATGTAACCACGTTATCTAACACACTTCCATAAGCAAATGTAGAGTATACAATGTCAATCGTATAGACAAGAGGTGAGATCTATGATTTGGTGTAACGCTTGACATCATATTGTAAGCTATATTGAAATGTCAATTACAGAGAGTTACATGTACGGCGCCATGACGTGCAGAGGGTGCAGAGTAGCACGAGAAGACTCAATCATGAGAGTGATGTGTCCAAACGTCATCTTCAGCTTGGAGAGTGTAATGAGCTATGTCTCAGGAGAGGAGAAGGCCTGGATGCAAGAGTTTGGAATGCTATCCCTACAGCCGGATTATATAGACTTGTGTGCGAGAATGCTCTCGTGGAGTAATCACTTTCACAGGGTTTCTGATAGGACTCGAGCTTCTACGTGTGCACCACTATATTACTATAGTGGTTACATCTGTTATATGATTATTCATGGAGATAGCTCACACCGACTCATTTCTGTCTACATAGGGCCATACGATGTCTTTGCGTTCTTAATTCAGCCCATCTTTCGTATTTCTTTTATCTTCATACACTTTGAATAATGTGTTTATTACTTTCGCAAATAGGGACAGTGGGCAGATTCTTCTCTCTAGGTAGCCTCAAGTTGATTCTTTCCTGGACACCTCTGAAACTCATTTCATAACTGATAAGTAGCTGATTAAGCGCTTGGGCCCTTGAACCATCATGGAAGGATCCGCCTGCCTCTGCCTCGCCAAGTGTGCTAGGATTATAGAAGGGTTGTGCCTGCACGCCACACGCCGGCTTAATTCAGACTTTCAATACTTCTTTATATTCCGTGATCTGGAGACTTCTTCTCTATTGTACGATTGTTTGAAGTTGTATTGGGAAGAGGTGAAAGATAGCACACTATCATAAATGCTATAATCCATCGGTTGAATCTTACAAATCGGAGTGTGCTGAGATTTTACATAACTTGTTAAAGATATGATATTCACTGTGCCTCTAGATGTTCCAAACAGAAAGAAATTGTATATGAGTTGGAAGAAGTTAGCTAGATACGCGATACCAATGTATTTTCTTTTATGTTCTCTCGCGTATTCTATAATGTTTCAAAAAAATTACTCATGATGATCTGACGTGATATGAAATTAGCTCACTGTGCGGCGTAGCCTATATGTATGTGTTATTTATCGACTATACCCTACGAGAGTAAGATATAATCCTTTCTAAGGCTAGGTTCTTCTCACAAATATTGAGCCTGTGCGTGTGACACCACTTGCCGTTCTCATTCTCTTATAATGCTTCATGTTCAGTTCACTATGAGAAGGTGTCGATCGAATCTTGTATCTTGCCTACAACTGTTTTGGAGCAAATTAATCAGTGTTTTTGGTGCAAACTTACTCTATACATCTTTTCTATCACCCACTTATCTGTCTGCCTGCACAATTCTCTGGCAGGCTACCTACAGTAACTATTATATTTATATGTTATAACCCTTTTGTGAGAAGATGATGTGAGGGATAACACGCAATATTTTAGCGTTTGAAATGCTTTGAGTGAGCTCGACCTTCTGTGCCGCTGCAAAGGGAATGCGTGGCTATTCTGGGTGCCTTTTGAGCTCACTTACTCATCCATTACTAAAAATAAATTTAGAGTGACGCAGTTATGTAGCATGGTCTATCTGCTAAGTAGAGTCCAAGTGCTATCAGAGAGACTTTATTAATAGAATGGAGCGACATTCGGCTCATAATAAATCGCTTGATTCACACAAAATTTCAAAAGTCTGCGACAAATATAGTTTGAGTAGTACCAATACAATATATGAAAGAGCTAGTATAATCCCAGTGAAGAACGGAATAAAAATGATGCCAGATGAAGAATAAATAGAGCACGTCCTATAAATGTGTAATTGTTATTGTAGGAATAAGGCTGCTGTTAGAGTTAGCTACTGGTGGAACACATGTAATTGCAGTACAATCCTTGTGCATAATGAACCTTCAGAGAAATTTCTCCCATTCAAGGAAATCTCTGATTCACATGCAATAATGCACCCAGGTAAGTCTTCCCTTGAGGCTTGTGAATCACCTCCAGTATCTCATTTATCTTAGGAGAAAAGCAAATAGCTCTTATCAACATTTATAGAAGGGTAAATTTTTCTAGTAATTTATTACCTCTTCATCTTTGGTGTGCTAAAGCTTAAAATAGTTTGGAAGACCAATTATGCCAGTTATGTTCTTCTTTATAAAATTTCTCTAATGAGCAGCCTTATATTGTCGATAATACTGATGGCATACTGATATGCGCTTTCCAGAGTATGGATTATGTTCAAGTATGGATAAAAATATTATTAAGAGTATTACATTCGTCGGTAACATGAAGCCAAGTAACTGATAGAATTGAACTGATAGGAATTGAAGAAGCGTTGGGTTCTATTAACAGAATGCAGTCAAAATTGTATCAGGTGGGAATTGTTGAAAACAGGAAACAGGCTGGATGGTGTTTAAAGTCAGGCTTAGGCAGCTAGACTCATTTTTAAACATCTGTAATGGAGAGATATTGGGAGGTAAGAACCAGAAGAAAGAGATGAGAGAAGAGAAGGAGAAGGAAGAGAAAAGTGAAAGGAAAGAGAAGATGAGGGGAGGATGCAGGTGAGAGGGGAGAAGGGAACGCGGAGGGGGAGGAGTGTGAGCGCGTGAGTGAGTGCGAGTGGAATGTGGGTGGGAAGGGAAGGGCAGGTGGAAGGGGTAGAGAGAGAGGAGAGGGAGTAATAAGAGGAGAACCCTAATTATGTTGTTAAAGGAAGATTCACCCTGGCAGTTTGGAACATTCTTTTTTGTCGAATATGTTTGCTATTCTATGAAAGGAATTTTCTTTCCAGAATGTAACTAGAAAGGATTAACTAGCAGTTTTTAATTCAACATGGAATTTAGTCTTGATGGGTATCAAACATCCCTCATATAATAACATTTCTCATCACGAAAAAAAGTCTTGTCCATTGTGTATTCATATGTTGTAGAATTCAGTCCCAGTATGTAGATCGTTTCTTTTGCGCAATTTGTTGGTCTTATATGGCAATTGATTCTTTGTAGGCTACTTCTCAGATGGACAGCAACCACATAATTTTTGATGGCAACGACCCTGTTTAATTCGTACAAGCTGCTTTTGCCCAAGGCCCGGTCGGCTGGTGGGAGTCTAACTAACACACCTCTAATTCTCGCGAGGCAATGAGCGATGCCACTTCCACACAAGTTCTAGGGGCTGAGAATTCTTTTTACAAGCCACAGCAACTTCAAACAGGAATTACCTTTGCCAAGATAAAAATATTTTTCCAGTGTAAGTAAGAGTAAACATTTTAGCCGGAGTCGAGGAGTGAAATGCATAACCATTTAATCCTAGACAGCTTGGGAGGCAGAGGCAGGCGGATCTCTGTCGAGTTCAAAGCCAGCCTAGCGTCTATCAGAAGTGAAAGAGATCCAGGACAGCCGATGCTAAGCATGGAGTTGATCCTCTTGACTAAAAAGAAGAAGAAACGCAAAAGGAATCAATATATTTAGATAATATTATAAATAGTAATATAATCACAAGGAAGAAAAGAAACAGGAAAAAATTTAGGTTACCATCCTTTTTATTGAATTATCTATTAATTCTTATTTATTTTTAAACTGTACCATAAGCCTAGTCTCTATCACACATGTGCATGTGCTAAATACAGGGGGATCACAGGTTTTTCATTCAGAGCATAAAATGAATTGTACCTTAAAATTGCACAAGGCTCATGCAGAAGAGAAACTGTTGACTATCTTTCACAACATGAGGAATTGCGACTAAGCATTTTGAGGTTTTTGATGAACATTGATTTTCTAATCTCTTAAACCTGTTGTTGGTCAGAAATATAACTGAGAAGAACATGCCTGATGAAGTAGTTTTATTGAGCAAACTGGTATGAAAGAGATAAAACATTTTGATAATCAGAAGGACTTCTGGAATGGTTCTTTTCAGGACACCATACACATTTAACTCATTCAGGCCATCTCGCCAGAATAGAATATTAATATATATCCTATTATAAAATTGTGAACTATTGGGCTGGAGAGATGTTAGCTCAGTGGTATTAAAAGCACCTGTGAGGCTGAGATCCTTTGCAGAGGACTGGGGTTTTGATTTCTTAGATCCACATGGTTGATGCTCTAACCCGAACTCATTACTCATATGAAGTCGTTTCTCAAGCTAGTAATATGCGGACACCTCATAGTGTTCTGGGACCTCCTATACTTTGGGCATTTGGCAATGCCAGAGGGTCCGATTACGTACATGCCAGGCAATACATTTGATAACAATCAATAATAACGTAAAAATTCAATAATTTGATAAGTATAACATACTTATTAGACACAAATGAAACCAACGTGTATGGCGTTGTTTTTCTTAATGGACTACTGAGAATTTTATCAAGCGTAGTTTGTCCTAACTATAAAAGAAATTTGGCCTCTATTTTATTTTAATTTTCAAGATATTTCCTAATGTGCTCAGTACTCATTTGAACAAAAGAACATGCTTTCTTTCTGGAAGCATTCATGATCGAATGAACTGGTTCTGAAGAAGAAGAGCAACTTCCCTGGCTTCCACCTTACTGTTGTAATAGGCATTCTCACGAACATGAACTGACGCAAGGGTCGTCGGTGTGAGGGTACTGTTTGATCTTCTATAAAGTGATTTTTCCTTTTAAAAATGAGTACAATAATAACACGCCTCCCACAACATATTCTGCTGCAATTTATCACCCTGGCCTCATTTCGTGTTCCAACGCACACTCTATTACTCATCCTCCTACTGATTTTGGTCTTGTATAGACGATCCTTACATGGAGTTCACCTAATCTGCTTTTGAAGGCAGACAGTTTCTGGTCTTCTGGGGATTCGACCAGAGAATAAATCTCTCTCAGTCCTTCCCCTCTTCCACAACCAATGTTTCCTAAACCCTAGGTTCATTGCTGTCTGTTGCATTAAGGAACTTTTTTTACGAGGAGCTGAAAGAGTGCATTAGCATTCTTTTACCCCTTGTTCCTTTGTTCCATGAGCCTTTAAGTGTAGAAGTTCCTTTGCAGATGTGTAACTTAGGTTTGGCATTTCACAGACACTCTCTGAGTGTGACCAGTTATGGAACTTGTAATAGTCTTTTTTTGCAAAAACACACACTTTTTGATGAGTGTTGACTGCATATTTGTCTGTAAAATAAGGATCCATATTTATACACATTAAAATAGTAAGAAGTAACAATTGCCTAGGGATGTGACGCTTGGGGTTTATCTCTAAGATCTATGGCCTCTCCAGCCATGTGTATTTATTTGGCTTATGTTTGGAGTACTACACATGAGTTCTCACCCATTGATTGGGGCTTCAGGTCCAATTAGGTAGCTGTTGATTACCCGCAAAATAAAAGTATTATGATACTACTGCCCCAATATAGTTTGCTGTGCTGGTCATTGCTATGGTTATTAGGCCTTAAGATTGGGGTTGGACCGTGTAAATTAATGTTCTCCTTAACGAGCTTCATAGCACCACAGTATTTTTGTAGCTTTATTGTGTAAAAGTTACCAAGGTGTAGCTAGATATTTCTTCTTTCTTTTTTTTCTCATCTTGCTCCATTAAACTCACAAGAGTTTCTCCTTTGGCCCCATTATAAAGGAGCCAAGATGAGGAGCTGGGCGAAATGCCTGCATTATGGATCCTTACTGACAAAGTTGCTCCAAGCCCTCTTGTAGACATTTTCTAAATGCCAACAGTGTGCCCATCCTCTGTTCTGATGCCAGTCAGAAGTGGCACATACACGAAGTGCGCTAAGGAACAGAGATATCATCAGAAACCCTCAGGAAGACCATTCCCTCTCATCGTCCCTCCTGGTTACTCGAAGTGGAAGTTGAGTGCAAAGGGAGAAAGCGAGGGATGGAGGACAATTTGATCATGTTGCTGACATCATTTAGGGACTTACCTAGGCAGTTCTCTGACAGGTACAACTCTCAAACTTCAGTCAATCGATCCAACTGTGAGGTCATCACCTTCTTAGAAAATGAACTGTTTACACTTGTATTTCATTTGCTTTCCTCTTTCAAGTGTTCCCATGCCAGCCAGCTAAGGTAACATGACCATATGTTCTTCCGTGTTAATAAGAAAACAAGCTTTGATCAAAATGGTGCCAAGGCAAGAAGGAAGCTCCTGCCCCTCCCAAAGCCTAAGCTAAAGCGAAGGCATTGAAAGCCAAGAAGGCAAAGTGTTGAAAGAGGTCCACAGCCACAAAAAGAAGATCCTCATGTCACCCACCTTCCGGCGGCCGAAGACCCTGTGGCTCTGGAGGCAGCCCAAGTACCCTCAAGAGCGCCCCCAGGAGAAACAAGCTGACCACTATGCCTTCATCAAGTTCCCCCTGACCACTGAGTCAGCCATGAAGAAGATAGAAGACAGTAACACACTTGTGTTCATTGTGGATGTCAAGGCCAACAAGCACCAGATCAAACAGGCTGTGAAGAAACTCTATGACATTGATGTGGCCAAAGTCAATACCCTGATCAGACCAATGGCGAGAAGAAGGCCTATGTTCGACTGGCTCCTGATTAGATGCTTTGGATGTTGCCAACAAATTGGGATCATCTAAGCAGTCCTGATGGCTAATTCTAAGTACAGAATATTTTTTTTCACCATAAAGAAACAAAAAGAAACAAGCTTTGGGAAACCCAGGCCTGGTACGCTTTTGAAATCTTCCTGTGTAAATCCAGGAAGCCACAAGTTTGTAGTGTGTGCACACGTCTGTGTGATTGCAGTCAATGTGTGTATGTTTGTGTGTGTTTGTGTGTAAAGTATTGCGTGTGGTATGTGTATACAGTATGCCTATTTATACACAATGTGTGTTCAGTATATTTGAGTATAGTAGGTGTATGTGTAATATGTGTGTAGAGTATATGTATGTTATGTGGTATGTATACAGTATGTATAGAGTGTACAGTATTGTGTGCGAGTATAAGTGTATGATGTATGTTTACAGTATGTTTGTATGCAGTATTTATATGTGGTATATGTATGTTATTGTGAAAAATATGCCATGTGTTGTGGTGTGGTGGTGCATGCCTTTATTCTAGCACTTGGGAGGCAGAGGTAGGCAGATCTCTGTGAGTTCAAGGCCATCCTGGTCTACAGAGTAAGTTCCAGGCCAGCTGGGCTATAGGGAGACCCTGTCTCAAAAAGACAAAAAAAAAAAAAAATGCATGTGTGCAGTATGCATGGGTGGTATATGTGTGAACAGTATATGTGTGGCATGTGTGTGTAAGTCAGTAGTGGGTATGTGCATGCGTATGTGCATAGACTGCGTACGTGGCATGTGTATAGTCTGTGTGGAATATATGTGTGTCGGTTGTGTGTGTGCACAGCATGTGTGTAGTACATATAAGTGTAGGAGTGTGCTAGTACAACGTCAGAGCAAGTGAGGAGATCTCTCAAGGCCACTTAAGTTTCAAGAATGTGGATTTCCTCTACAAATGGGTAAGAAAAACAAATCTAAACTTCCAGAGCTCTATATACCAAGGGTGGGAGGCAGAAACTTCATTACAAATTCAACCCATTACCTTGGGTTCCTGCTTCCTAAGGAATGTGCCCTCCGGAAGAGAACATGGCAGCATTTGATCCATCAAAGTAGAGAAGGCTATTGTTTGATCTCTTCCTCAGAAGTTTCAGGAATTTGCATTATATCCTGTGGAAATGGAAACATCCTTTAAAAATAATCTATTGCATATTTATCCTCTATCTTATCAACAATACATTCTTCATGCCTATATCAAGGAAGAGATCTTTATTTTGATATTGTTTAGGAAACCAACAGTTTGGCCTAAGTTGACATACCCTCTTGAACTTAAAATATTTATAGCCAGAACCCTGCAGTGTTTCATACCATCTACCTGGACTTCTGATCCACAAATCTTTATACACGGATCTTACAGGATTAGTTACATGACCTCATGGCTGTCATTTGACTGGGCCGATGGGCATATTTCATGGTATGTACATCTGAGATTTTCTTTTTTACCCTGATAGATATATACTAGGTAGATGTCAACAGGACCGGTTTAAGGAATTCCACTTTAGTGGGATTGCAAATTTCAGCCACACAAGAGCTGATTATCAAAAGAAAGGAAAAAGTGAAACTCCAATGCTGTGGTCAAACAGGGCTGTAGAGTCTGGAGAGGGAATGAGGATCAATTTCAAGGCAAAGCAGAAAGAATCAGGAAGTAATCAGAGCAGGAACGTCTGTGCGGCTTACCTGATAGCGGCAGAGTTGAGTGTGCACATCAGGGGGACAGAGCCTAAAAGTGTGGAATGCGGATTCTTTTCTTCTATCTTGTGCCACTTACTATCATCTTTAGCTAAAAATGTCGTTAACCAGAGACTAGTTTCCAAACAAGCCACTACATACATACAAAAATACATCTTAATTCCTTGGGGCCATTATAACAAAATGCTTGAGGCTAGGTGATTAAAAATAATATTATTACTTTTTATATCATTTATATACAAATAAATATTATATAAATATTATTTATAAATAATACTTAGGAATAATAATTCCTAGAGAGTGAGGTATCTAAGATCAAGTCCTTCATGTACTCAGTGTCTGGTAAGGGATACATTCCAAAATGGTGTTCTCTTAGGGTCTCCTCACCCAGAGGAAGGAGGGAAGGCTGTATCTTCACAAGTGGAAGGCAGGACAAAAGAGACAAGATAATTCCCTGGAGCCATCTTTGAAGGGTCTCTGTCCTGTTCATGAGGAGTGTGCACACTCATGATTTAATCTCCTCTAGAATACTCACCTCTTATTATTGCCACAGTATATCTCAGTTCTAGCACATGAGCTGGCAGTGGAACATAGTTTCAAACCATGTAACCAGAAACCATGCTCAATATTTTAAAATTCTCTTATAAATTATTAAAGAATTTAAATATTGGGGTTGATTTCTTCTCTAATCCTGGGAAAACACTTCAGTAAACAGTCAGGTGTCTTGCCATTTCATCTATTCTGAATGAAAATTCTGGGGCAAAATGTACCTCAGAATGTCACTTTGGTATAACAAGCCTTAAACAAAACTTAAGAAATGTGTCTTTCAGGGGCTGGAGAGATGGCTCAGTGGTTAAGAGGACCGACTGCTCTTGCAGAGGACCTGGGTTCAATTCCCAGCACCAAATAGTGGCTAAGAACCATCTTTAACTCCAGTTCCAGGGGAATCTGACACCCTCTTTTGACCTTTGCAGCATTGCATGACATGGGTGTACCTACCTACATGCAGACAGTACACTCATACACATAAAAAATAATAAATAAAAATTTAAAAATAATTAAAAAAAAGAAATGTAATTCTTTCAAAAAATAAAAAAGTCATGGTCATTTATATAGTAGTTTAAGGGCAAAATACAACCCACAACATTTTGTAAATATTTGTTTTGTGGTATCTCAGTGTTTTCTTTGTAAACACTAATGCAAATGCCTTTCTGCTAGACACAGTTCAGTTTTCTTCTGTCATAAATGTTCCTTTGCGTCCAGTTAAATCCTAACACAATCTCACACAGCTGTGATTGCATCTATGTCTGGGTTTATGCCTATATCTCTATCACTCATCTCTTATTAGCATTTCTCCATCTAACTCTGGCTCCAACATCTTCACCTGCTCAATGAATGCATAGGACAAGCTTGCACTTGTTGAAAGGCTATAGTCCCAGGCCTATGCAGCAAGTTTTATTTTCCCTTGTATTCTAAATGTGGAAGGAAAGACTAAGACAGTTCATCAAGTACACAAGGTGGACAAGTCACCACACATGGGGAGGGAGCTTGTGAGAAAGAGTGAGAAGCCCAGAGTAGCAGAGAAAACATTCCTGGGCTCTGGCCAGCATCAGAAAGGAAAAAAAAAAAAAAAAAAAAAAAAAAAAAGAAGAAGAAGAAGAATCAAGAAATATTCTGAGTCAGGACTGAGAAACACAAACAGCACCAGCCCAGCCTCGTGGTGCCTTGGAGGGACTATGCCAGGAGGTGGGAATCCTGAGGAGGAAACATACAGTATCTCATTTAAAGGGATAATTATTCTACCTGTCTTTTAGATGAGTGCACTTTCTGGAGCCAGGGGCTCCCACCCTCCCCCACTAAAAAACCCAAGAGACCCCTGAGGACCAGATCCTCAACTGACCTCAAGAAAACAAAAACCTTGGTTAATCTGGGCTAACTGTGTGGCCTTAAGCATCCAAAAGGAAAATAAAACCAGAAATAAATAATCAGTAAGACCAGAGAAATTGTACTGCAGATATAAAACTTGAGATCTGCCGGGCGTGGTGGTGCACGCCTTTAATCCTAGCACTTGGGAGGCAGAGGCAGGCGGATCTTTGTGAGTTCAAGGACAGCCCGGTCTACAGAGTGAGTTCCAGGACAGCTGGAACTACAGGGAGACTGTGTCTAGAAAAGACAAAAAAAAAAAAAAAAAAAAAAAAAAAAAAAAAAAAAAAACTTGAGATCTTAGTAAAAAAGACAAAAAGAATAAAAGAGAGCACTGTTGTTTGGGCTGTCTTCAATTCTTACTGGCAAGTGCATCTACTGTGTGGCTGCCACTGCTTTTGCCACTCTTCAAAGACATGAGACACAGCTTTTTTAACCTTCCAAGATGGAATGAAGACTCATGTCTCTCCAAGAATCCTCCAAACCTCCAATGCTAGATGGGGACTACTGAGATACCCAGCTTGTGGACTAAGCAGCTAAGGGGATTTCAACCTCATCAGAGTATAGACTGCCATTGTTGGACTACCTGAAAAAAAAAAAAGAAAAAATATATAAAATATATAGAGATATATGAAGGTTCTTTTTGTCTCCAAGAATCTTGAAAATATTAATTTAAAATGCTAGCTATAGAATTTTGATTCTACACTAGTGTGGCTAATGTCCACTATTTACCTATACATCCTTCCTTACTGCAGCCTTAAATTCAGCCTGACATTTTTTTTAAATAAATAGCTTTTGGTCAGAAAAAAAAAAATGAGCGCACTTTCTTTTATATATATATAATGCTTTTATTGATGTTTTGTGCATTTCAGACATCATTTCTCAGTTCAGTTTGACATATTCCCCTTTCCCTTCCCGCCACCCCACCCCAGATCATGCACTCTGCCATAACTGTCCTGCATCTTTCACTTCCTCTTTTTATCTTTCACTCTGTCTTTTTTTAATATTTATGAATTCGTATTTTCCTCCTTTAATTTTATATTACTCTAAAATATGAATACATACTTTCCACTCATATACAGTAATTACAGTCTGAAAGTAAGTGGTGGATCAATTCTAAAGCCCTTTAAGAGATTTACATTGTTAAAACATAGTTGCTTTCAGATAAACAGAAATATAACAATAATATTGTTCATCTTGCCTTTCATCTGGGGATTTGAGGGAGACCATTCCCCACTTGTTTTTCTGGGACTGTGTTACTTCACTTAGCATAATGGCTTCGAGGTCCATCCATTTATCTGGAAAGTTCATAATGTTATCTTTCTTTACCACTGAATAGTACTCCATTGTATATATGTACAGTTTTGTCAACCACTCATCAGTTGAGGGGCATTTGGGTTGGTTCCAGCTCTTTGCTATTGTGAAGAGAGCTGCAATAAACATAGATGTGCATGTATCTTTGCAGTAGGATAAGTCTTGTGGGTATATACCCAGGAGTGGTATGGCTGTGTAAGGTGGTAGGCTCATTTTGAGTCTTTTAAGGGTTCTCCACACTGTTTTCCATAACGGTTGTACAAGTTTACATTCCCACCAGCAGTGGATGAGTGTTCTCCTTTCCCCACAACCTCTCCAGCATTTGGTGTCTTTTGTGTTCTTGATCTTAGCCAGACGTATTGGAGTGAGATGATATCTGAGAGTGGTTTTAATTTGCATTTCCTTAATTATTAATGATGTTGAATACATTTTAAGATGTTTCTCAGCCATCTTTACTTCCTCACTGGTGAAGTCTCTGTTCAGCTCTTTACTCCATCGTTTGAGTAGGTCATTTGTTTTCTTCTTTGTTTTTTGAGTAGTCTATATATTACGGATGTTAATGCTCTGTCAGATGAATCACTGGTGAAGATTTCCTCCCACTCTGTGAGTTTTCTCTTCACTTCCTTGATTGTTTCTTTAGCTGTACAGAAGCTTTTGAGTTTGATGAGGTCCGATTTGTCGACTATTGACCTTATTTCCTATGCAGCTGCTGTCTGATTTAGAAAGTATTTTCCTACACTTATGTCTTATAGGTTGTTACCAACTTTTTCTTCTATCATCTTCAGGGTTTTGGGTTTTACATTGAGATCTTTGATCCACTTGGAGTTGATTTTTGTACGGGGTGAGAGGTAGGGATTTAATTTTGTTCTTTAAATGGTGATCCAGTTTTGCCAGTACCATTTGCTGAAGATACTATCCTTCCTCCATTGAGGTTTTTTTTGCCCTTTTGTCAAATATGAGGTGGCTGAAATTGTATGAGCTCAAATTTGGATCTTCAATTTTGTTCCATTGGTCAATGGGTCTGTTTTTGTGCCAGTACCTGTCTGTCTTTATGACTATGGCCCTGTAATATAGCTTGAAGTCTTGTAGAGCAATTCTCCCCTGCATTGCATTCACTCAGGGTTGCTTTAGCTATTCGGGGTGAGCACACTTTCTATGAGGTCCTGCCTTCCCAAGGAGTGGTCCCTCAGGGAGGTGATTGACCAGCACAACTACATTAACTAGTCAAGCTTTTGGGTAGCTTGGAATGTTAGGTATCCACCTAGGCCAGATATTTCATCCTGTAGCCCAGAAGGAATTAGTCTCCCTGTCATTAGACTCTACTGTTACTATGTCACTGGTACCATGCCTTCTCCAAAATGATGAAATGCAAGCCAAAATTAAACCTTCATTTATTTTCTATTTTGTTACAGCAACAAGAAAGGTAACTAATACAGGGGGTATGAGGGACAAGTAGAAAAGGCCCTAAATCTGGAATAAGCTGGGTTCTGTTCTAGAAGCTCTCACAAGATTTGTGGGGCATACACAGTACAAGATGACAACACGACAATCTTGCACACAAAGCAGGAACAAAGCATTGTTAAGAACAAAAATGTTGGGGCTGGAGAGATGGCTCAGCAGTTAAGAAAGCACTTCTTGTTCTTCCAGAGGTCTTGAGTTCTGCTCCTAGGACCCACATAACAGCTAGGCGTGGCTATGTGTTCCTATAACCTCATCATTGAGAGGTAGAGATGGGTGGATCCTGGAAGCTGGCTGGCCAGTCAGCCTGGTGGAAAAGCTGAGCTTCAGGTTCAGTGAGAGATGCTGTATCAAGGGACTAAGACAGAGAGATTAATAGAGGAAGATACTGGATGTCTTCATCTGGACTCTGCAGAGATACACACACACATGCACATATCACACCACACAGACAGACATGCACATGCCCAGTGAAATTATAATTATCTTAATAATATTGAATGTTCATTCAAGATTGGATTTCACTTTTTTTTTAGTTTTTAATTTTATTTATTTATTTATGTGTATGAATGTACTGTCTGTATGCAGGTCTGTGCACCCGTGTCGTGCAATGCTGCGGAGGTCAGAAGAAGGTGTCGGATTTCCCTGGAACTGGAGTTCTCCTGGAATTGGAATTACAGACAGTTCTCAGTCGCCATGTGGGTGCTGGGAATTGATCCCGGGTCCTCTGCAAAAGCGGTCGGCGCTCTTAACCGCTAGGCCATCTCTCCAGCCCATGGATTTCACTTTTTAACCACAAAGAAATTATACATGTTTAACGACTAGATATGTTCAGCAGTTTTAAGTTTTAAACAATGTATATATGCATGAAACATCATGTGACCCTATAAATATGTACAACTTTAAAAAAAAGATTGGATTTCATTAGTAGTTATCGTAATCTTTAATTTTTTTAATTCCAGAAATGGGGGCTGGAGGGATGTCTCAGTTGTTAAGAGCACTGGCTACTCTTGCAAAAGACTTGGGTTTTCTCCCAGCACCTGTATGATGGCTAACAACCATCTCTAATCCCAGTTCCAGGGATTTGATGTCTTTTTCTGATCTTTGTGGCCAGTGCACCATGTGGGTGCACTTACACACAATCAGGCAGAACACTCATACACATAAAGTCAAAATACATAAATAAAAATTTTAATTCCAGAAATGGCCCAAAGAAGATATATAAACCACAAGAATGTTGAAATAAATTTGTTAACAACATATGCAAAACTGATCTCATTCCAGAAACTAAGTCAATTAACTCTCAAAGTGTTGAAAATTCACTGTGCCATCTCTAGGACCTCTAGGGAAAAAAGTTGTTTGAATCACATTTTTGTGGATTTTATTTCTATTTACAGTGTTATAAACAAGCTCTATCAAGAATAATAAAAATATAGACCCTATAGGACTATATAACCCCAAAGAATGTGCATGCATGCCATTGAACAGTAACTCAGTGTTCTAGTCTCTTGCAATTGCTGTGACAAAACACTCTTACCAACTTAAGGGAAAAAAGGGTTTATATGGCTCATATCTCCCAGGTTACAGTTCATCACCTAGGGAGCCCAAGGTAGGAATTCAGGGCAGGAACCTGGAGGCTGGAGCCAAAGCACAGGCCATGGAGGAATGCTGCTTACTGGCTTGCACACCGGGCCCATGCTCAACTTGCTTTCTTATACAACACAGAACAACCTGTCCAGGGGTTACACTTCCCACAGTGGGCTGGGCTCTCCCACATTGCTTAGCAATTAAGAAAATACCCCACAGACATGGCCACAGGCCAGTCCAATGGAGGCAATTCCCCCGCTGAGGCTCACGCTACCCAGGTGTTTCAAGTTGACACTAAAGCTATCCAGCACAATTGATCCCTTGTCAACTTGACACACAAACCATATCACTATTAAACCACAATCTTTCCATTTCTTGTCACCAAGATATATTAACATTAATATCACAACATAAAACAATATAGCCTTAAAAGTCCCACAGTCCTTAAAAATACTTGAAGTCTCTTTTAAAAGCCTCTCAACTATGGGTTCCTGTAAAATTACAAACAAGTTAAGTACCATCTTATCTCAAAGGGAGGGCTCAGGCACACTTAAGCAAAACCTTAGTCCAGAAAAGTATCTGAAGGCTGGACAACTGGGATTCATTCACAATCTTCTGGGCTCCAAAGGGTTTCAGAAGCTCCACTTCTCTGACTCTGCAATCCACAGCATACACAGCTTGACTCACAGACCCAGGCCAGCTCCAGTCCACACCTGCAGCTGCCCTTTGTGGTCGTCCCATGGTCCTGGCATCTCCAAAATGCTGGAGTCTCCACTGAAACTGAGGCTTCACCTTCACCAGTGGATTCTTCTGACCTCTCCTGGTACAAAGTCTCAGATTCTCTTATTACCCCTGAAATCCTAGGGGTCCTTACTGCAACTGAGGTTGTTCTTTCACTAATGCCCTTGCCTGGCCTCTCACAGTGCTAACCCTCGGCTGCTCTCTGTGACCACTTCACATTTCAGCACCAGAACCATATAGGAGACTCTTACACATTACCAAGTCCTGCTTTTGGCTTGCAATGGAGGCTCAGGCACCCTCTGAACCACAACTTCTGTGTGCTGACCCTGAGGAAATTCTTCCCAGAAGATTTCACCACAGTGATGCTGGTCTCTTATTGCTTACAGCTGATTTTTCAGCCTCAGCTAACCAGCATCAATTGTGCCAGTAAAATAAAGGTTTCACTTCAGGTTCTGTTCTCTTTTTTTTTTATTGCCTTCTTGAAAACACAAAGTTTTCAAGTGAAGTAACACATTTGTTATTTAGCAAATTTTTTAAAATTTATTTTATTTTACTTTTTATTTTTTTGTTATTGATGTTTTATGTATTTCATACATCATTTTTCATTTCTGTTCAGGCATATTCCCCTATCCCTCCCCCCCCCACGCCAGGCCATCCCAGATCATGTATTCTGTCATAACTGTCCTGCTTCTTTCTCTCCAGTCTTTTATCATGCTTAGGAATTCACATTTTCCTCTGTTAATTTCATATTATTCTAAAATATGGACACATACTCTCCACCCATATACAGTAATTACAGAGTCTGAAAATAATTGGTGGGTGGATTCTGGTCTCTTTTTAATCACAGCTGATTCTTCAGCCCCAGCTGAGCAGAACCCATAGATTCTCAATTCAAAATATCACACAAACAGTCCTGATGGTCTCTGCTCCCCTTTGAAAGTTAACAAGCCAGGTTCTAACACTACAACTCTTTTACCATAACTGTTCCAAGCTCCACAGCAGCAAACTCTAAGCACTCAGTGGCTTTTCCAGCCCAAAGTACCACACACTTCCACAATCGTCCCCCAACAGCACTGTCAGGTCTGTCACAGTGATACCCCACCATCCTGGTACCAATTTCTGTTCTAGTTTCTTTTCAAATGCTGTTATAAAACATTCTGGCCATTGTCAACTTTGGGAAGAAGGGTTTAGTTGGCTTACATCTACTGGGTCATAGTTCATCACTTAGGAAGCCCTAAGGTAGAAACTCAGGTGGGGGCAAGAGCTGAAGCACAGGCCATGGAGGAATGCTCCTTACTGGCTTGAACATGTGGCCCATGCTTAACCTGCTTTCTTATACAATACAGAACCACCTGCCCACAATGAGCTGTGATCTCCCACATTGCTCAACAATTTAGAAACTACCCCACAGGCATGTCCATCAGCCAGTCCAATGGAGGCAATTCCCCAACTGAGGCTTCCTCAACCCAGGTGTGTCAAGTTGACACTAACGCTATCCATCACACTTACTTTCAATGTCAACCCCCAAGCTCACGTTGAGATTTTTTATCCTCCCTATCAAATAAGAGAGAGGACCTTAAGAAATGATTAGGATACAAGGTTTCTGTTTTAGGAATCGATAGCCCCCATCTGGACTAGGCTCCACAGCAACAAACTCTAAGCACTCAATGGCATTGTTCTAGGCTCACATCTAACCCTGTTAGCTACTCATAACCCACACACCCAATTGCCATCTTCCTGATTCAGGATGAGGTACAATCACACTGCCAGAGAGCTCTTTAATAGTCTGCCTGGAACTATGTTGTTCCTCCACTAAAAAAATAAAAAGTGAGAATCTGAAACACAGACCCACTAATTCTTCATAACAGATCAGAAAGTAGCCAAGCTACAAAAACATTAAAAACATAACCAAACTTCAACTCAACAAGAGCAAAATATAACTTCCTGTCACCCAACCAACAAAAGAAGTCTGTATGGTCAGGTCACATTGAAAAAAACCACAAATGCTATGAAAAACCAAGATGATACATTCCCATAAAAATCTCACCAGTCCTAGAGAAGTGTTCTACAATGAGAACTGCCCAGAGGAAGCCAAAGACACAGAACTTAAAAGAACAATCATAAGTATGATTAAAGAATTTAAGGATCTTAAAGACACACATACACACAAAAAAAAAACCCTCAAAGAACTCCAAGAGGATAGGAATAAACTCCTGACTAAAGCTCAAGAAAATACAAATACATGGATGAATGAAACAGAAATGATAATTCAGGATTTGAGAATGAATTCATGAAAGAGATAGACATAATAAAGAAAACTCAAGCTGAAATGGAGAGGGAATTGAAAAACCCAATGAGTGAATTTGAAATGACAGGAAAAAGCCCCATGAGCAGAATGAATCAAATGTAAAAGAGAATATTAAGACTGGACAATAAAATTGAAGAATAGGAACACTCAAGCAAGGAATATGAAAAACTCTAAAACACAGAAGAGCAACATGGAGGCGATGTGGAAGACCACATCCATTCATCATAAGCATAGATGAAGGAGAAGAATCTCAAGTTGATGGAGTCAATCAGATCTTTAACAGGATTACAGAAGAAAACTTCATTAATTTAAGGAAAGCTGTACCTATACAGATATAAGAAGCACACAGAGCACCAAATAGATGGGGCCAGAACAGAAACTCCTCATGACATCAGTAAAAACACTAAATGTACCAAACAAAGAGAGAATACTGAAAGCCGCAAGAGAAAAACAAGCTACATACTGATGGGGAAAACCCATGAGAATTCCAGCTGACTCTTAAATGTAAACTATAAAAGCCAGAAGAGCCTGGAGCAAAGTATTCCAAGTTCTAAATGATCACAGATGCTAACCCAAAGCATTTTACCTAGCAACATTTTCTATCATGATCAAAAGGGAAAAGAAAAATCTTCCATGACACAAATAAGCTTAAAAAATTCATGTCCACCAAATCACCCCTACAGAGAATACTCGAAACAATACAAAGAACTGAAGAATGAAATGACCATACTCAAGAGGCTGCAGAAAGTAAATAAATGAAAGTATAACTATGGAGACACATAATAAGACTAAGAACACAAACAGAAAATAAAATGACCATAACAAGTATACATCTTTCAATAATAACTTCAACTATCAATGGCCTCAACAGGCTAGCTGAACAGATTAAGAAACAAAATCCGGGCTGGAGAGATGGCCTAGGGGTTAAGAGCACTGACTGCTCCTGCAGAGGACCCGGGTTCGATCCCCAGCACCCACATGGTGGCTGAGAACCATCTGTAACTACAATTCCAGGAGAACTTCAGTTCCAGGGGAACTCGACACCCTCTTCTGACCTCCGCGGCATTGCACCACAGGGGTGCACAGACCTACATGCAGACAGTACATTCATACACATACAAAACTAAATAAAATTAAAAAAATAAAAGAATACCATAAAAAAGAAACAAAATCCATTTTTTTTGTTGTTGTTGTTTACAAAAAATTCATCCTAACTTCAAGGACAGAAACCACTGTAGAGTGAAAGGATAGAAAAATATTCCAAGTAAATGATACTAAGAAACAAGCAGGTGTTGTGATTCTAATATCTGACAAAATAGATTTCAAACTAAAATAAATCGGAAGAGATAAAGAAGGTCACTTCTCAAGGGAACAATCTACCAAGAAGTTACTAAAATCATGAACATATGTGCACCCAATTTCACAAAAAAAAATATACTACTTGACTCAAGATACAGATAAACCCCAACTAAGTAAGAGTAAGTCGTTTTAATACCCCACTTTCTCCAATATTTAAGTCATCTGGACAAAGAATAAACAGAGAAACATAACAGACATTTACAAAATACTCCACCCACGCACCAACAAATATATAGTCTATTCAGCAACCCATGGACATTTCTCTAAAATAGACCAGATACTGAGGAATAGAACAAACCTCATCAAATACAAAGTAGTTGAAATATTGTAGTGTATTCTATCAGATCAAAATGCAATAAAGCCTAAAAACAAAAGCAAAAGAAGCTCTAGTAACAACATATACTCATGAACAGTAAACAACACACTTCTGAATGATGAATGGGTCAAAGAAAAAGTCAAGAGAGAAATAAAAGTGTGCCTGGAACTAAATAAAAAAATGATAACACAAAGAAAAACCTCTGGAGCTCATTAAAAGCAGTCCTAAGGGGGATGTTTATAGCTCCAAATTCCTATATAAAAAATAAGAAAGCACACAGATAAATGACTTAATTATACAACTCAAGGATTTGAAAAAATAAGAACAAACAAATCCAAACCTAATGGATGAAAAGAAATAATAAAAACCAGAGGAGAAATCAATGAAATAGAAACAAAGAGGGGCTGGAGAGATGGGCTAACGGTTAAGAGCACCAACTGCTCTTGCAGAAGACCCAGGTTCGATCCCCAGCACCCACATGGCGGCTGAAAACCGTCTTTAACTCCAGTTCCAGGGGAATCCAATGCCCTCTTCTGACCTCCGCATCATTGCACGACAAGAGTGCACAAACCTACATGCAAACAGTACATTCATACACATATGAAAATAAATAAAATTTTAAAAAAAGAAACAAAGAAAATAATAAAAAGAATTAATGAATATAAGAAATAGCTCTGCCAGATGTGCTGACTTTTTGCACACCTTTAACCCTAGCACTTGGGGGGTAGAGACAGGAGGAGCTCTGTGAGTTTAAGGCCAGCCTGATCTACATAGTGAGCTCCAGGCCAGATGGGACTAAAGGGAGACCCTGCCTCAAAATAAATAAATAAATAAATAAATAAATAAATAAATAAATAAATAGAATCTTTAAAAAGATAAACAAAACAGACATGTATTTAACCCAGTAAGCAGAAAAAGAACAAATCCAAATCAATGAAATTAGATATGAAAGGGAAAACATCATAGGTAATGAAAAAGGAATACATAACATTGTAAGGGAATTCTTATAATATTCTGGATCTTTTTGTTAAATCTATACTTTGGGTTTTTTCACATGAATTTATTTTTATTTTTTTAACAAATCTAGACCCGTGCCCCCCCCCATTCCCCCACCCCCACCAGAGTCCATGCATTCTGCCCAAACATGCTTTTCATCTCTTTCTCAGTCTTTCTCAATATTCTCCAAGAGGAAGTTGACTGTTTTGAGCAGAAGTTCATTGTTTCATTCAGCTCTTTGATGCAGCCTTTCTGTTGTTGTTGTTGCTGTTGTTTTTTGTTTCCAATATGCCTCACCCCAACTGCTTTGGACAAAGCTCAGGGGGCCATCACAAGAAATACTTACAACTAGGTAATTGGCACTAGCATCCACAGATGAGGGATACCATTCATCATTTGTTTTCTGGGACTATGTATACTTCACTCAGCATGATGTCTCTAGCTCCAGCCATTTTCCTGCAAAGCTCATGATGTCATCTTTCTTTTCTGCTGCATAGAACTCAATTGTGTAGATGTACCACATTTTCTCTATCCACTCATCAGTTGAGGGGGATTTGGGTTGGTTTCAGCTCCTTGCTATTGTGAAGAGAGCTGCAATAAACCTGGCCATGGCATATATCTCTGCAGTGGGGTGAGTTCTGGAGTGTACATGCCCAGCGAGTGGTATGGCTGGGTCGGGTGGCACAGTCATTTGACGTCTTTCCAAGGGTTCCCAACACTGCTTTTCATAGTGGCTTATACGAGTTTACATCCCACCAGCAGTGATTATGAGTGTTCCCCTTTCCCCACAAACCTCTCCAGCACTTGGTATCATTTTGTTTTTATTGATCCTAGCCAGCGCTATTGGCGTAAGATGATATCTTAAAGTGGTTTTTGATTTGCATTCCTTAATGATTAGTGATCTTGAACTACTTCTTAAGGTGTTCTCAGACATCTCTAACTCCTCACTTGTGACAGTCTCTATTCAGTTCTTTGCTCTATCTATGGAGTGAGTCATTTGTTTTCTTTTTCTTTGTTTTTGAGTAGTTTATAGATTCTGGAAATCAATGCTTTGTCTCAGATATTTCTGTGGTGAGGTTTTCCTCCACTCTGTGGATTTCTCTTCACTTCCTTGATTGTTTCTTTTTTTTTGATTGCTTTTGAGTTTAATTGAGGTCCCATTTGTCAATTGTCGACCTTCATTCTTGCGCCAGCTGCCTGTCTGAATTAGGAAGTCTTTTCCTATGCCCTATGTCTTGTAGTCTGCTGCCAGACTTCTTCCCTTCAGAGTTTGGGTTTACATTGAGGTCCTTTAATCATTGGAGATCATTTTTGTACAGGGCAAGAGGTAGGGGTTTAATTTCATTCTTCTACAATGATGATCCAGTTTTGCCAATACCACTTCTAAGACCTTGTCTTTTCTCCATTGTGGCTTCTTGGCCCCCTGTCAAATATAAGAGGGCTGAAAATGTGGTGCTCAGATTTGGATCATTCGGTTTTGTTCCATGGTCAACAGGTCTGTTTTTGTGCCAGTACAGGCTGTTTTCTAGATATAGCCTGTAGTATAGTTTGAAGTCTGGTATAGAGATCCCCCCTGTGCAGCTTGCTTTTCGCTCAGGATTGTTTTTGGCTATCGTTGGGTCTTTTGGTTTTTCCAAATGAATTTAAGGCTTTTGTTTCCAAGCCTGTGAAGAAACTCTTAGGGATTTTGATTGGGATTGCATTAAATCTATACAAGAGTTTTGGTAGAATGGACATTTTTACAATGTTAATTTTCCCAATCCATGAGCATGGGAGGTTTTTCCATCTTCTGATGTCTTCTTCAATTTCTTTCTTGAAAGGTTTAAAATTTTTGTTGTAGAGATCCTTGGTGTCTTTGGTTAGGTTTGTTCCTAGGTATTTTATTGTTTTTGAGGCTATTGTGAGTGGGAAGGTCTCTTTGAATTCTTTCTCCAGTTGCTTGTTCTTGGTGTAAAGAAAGGCCATTGATTTTTTAAGGTCAATTTTGTATCCTGCCACTTTGCCAAAGCTGTTAATTGGTTCTAGGATTTTTAGCATCCCTTAAGTAAACAATCATATCATTAGCAAATAGGGATAGCTTGAAATCTATACTTTATTAATTTGGAAAATCTATATTTTATTAATTTGAAAAACAGTTCAAATTTCTAAATTCAATGGAATCAACAAATTTAAATAAAGAAGAAACCAACAACTTAAAGAGACTCATAAAAACGGAAATTAGCCGAGCATGGTGGCACACGCTTTTAATCCCAGCACTCAGGAGGCAGAAGCAGATGGAGCACTGTAAGTTCAAGGCCAGCCTGGTCTACATAGCCAGCTCCAGGCCAGCTGGGACTAAAGGGAGATCCTGTCTCAAAAATACCCAAAAGAAGGAAATTGAAATAATATACCAAGACTCCCAACTAGAACAAAGCCCAAGTCCAGATGGATTTATACCAGAACTCCAAAGAAGAGCTACAATCAATACTTCTTAAATTATTCAAAAAAAAATAGAAACAAGGGGAGGCCTCCCTTCTACAATGCCAGTTTTTCTCTAATTCCAAAATCAGGTCAAGACACACACAAACACATACACACACACACACACACAAACACACACACACACACACACACACACAAACCACAAATTATAGGCTCATATACCTAATAAATATAGATGCAAGAATTCTCAAGAAAATACTTACAAATCACATACGGACACATATCAAAAAGATCATCCAGCATGACTGAGTTGGCTTTATACCAGAGAAGCAGGGATGGTTCAATATATGTAAGTCAATAAACGTAATAAATCATACAAATGGACTTAAAGTCAAGAATCACATGATCATCTCCATTGATGCAGAAAAGGCCATTGAGAAAAATCCATGTGCATTCAGGATGAAAGCTATAGAAAGGATTGTACCAGAGACAGCATGCCTCAAAATAAAGGTATGTAAAACAAATCCACAGCTAACAGCATTTGAAATGGACTAAAACTCAAGGCATTCCCATTAAAATCAGGAACCAGACAAGGCTGCTCCCCATCCTCCCTCCTTTTCAATATAGTGCTTGAAACTCTAGTTATAACAGTAAGACAAGAGAAAGAAATTAAAAGGATATTAATTGGAAAAAAGGGGCCAATTTATCCTTATTTGCAGATGATATGATATCACACATAAGAGATCCCAAAAATTCTACCAGAAAATTTCTAGAAATTATCAACACTTCCAGAAAATTGCCATTCACAAACACCTCAGAAATGTAGGAATAAACCTAACTAAAGGCATTAAAGATCTCTACATGAAAATTTTAAATCTTAGAAGAAAGAGAGATGCAAAGATCTTTAGTGCTCATGGATTGGTAAAATTAATATTATGAAAATGACCATCCTACCAAAAGCAATGTGCAGATTCAATGAAATTCAAATCAAAACCCCCATGACATTCTTAACATAAATACAAAAAAAATCCTAAAATTCATACAGTATCACAAAAGAGCCCTGATATTCAAAGAAATCCTGAGCAGGATTTTATAGTCATAAAACCACATGGTACTGGCACAAAAACAGACATGAATCAATGGAACAAAATAGAAGACCCAAACATGAGTGTACATAATTTATTACATAATACATCTGATATTTGACAAAGAGCCAAGAACACACACTGAAGGAAAGACTACACTTTCAACAAATGATGCCGGGCATGGTGGCGCACGCCTTTAATCCTAGCACTTGGGAGGCAGAGGCAGGCGGATCTTTGTGAGTTCAAGGCCAGCCTGGTCTACAGTGTGAGTTCTAGGACACCTGGGACTACAGGGAGACCCTGTCTCGAAAAGACCAAAAAAAAAAAAAAAATGGTGCTGGGAGAACTGGATCTTCTCATGTGGATAAAAGCCTGCACAAATGTCAACTAAATGGATCAAAGACCTCAGTATGAGAAGAAAACATAGGCAGTACCCTATAAGATATAAGAAAGGACCTTTTGAACTAGACTTCAGTAACTCAGGAAGTAAGTTCAACAATTAACAAGACTTTATTAAACTAAAAAACTTCTGCACAGCACAGGAAGCAACCAATCAAGTAAAGAGGAAGCCCATGAATGGGAGAAAATCTTCAGCAGCTTAATGTCTGACCAAGGATTAATATCTAGAATATACAAAGAACTCAGAAAACAAATCACCCAATTAAAAAATGGGCTATGGATCTGAATAGAAACTTCTCACAAGAATAATATATATATATATATATATATATATATATCTTTAAAAGTGTTGAGAATCCTTAGTAATTAGGAAAATACAAATTAAAATGATTTTAAGATGAAAGTAAGAATTCATCTTACCCCAATCAGAATGTCTAGTATCAAGAGAAAAAATGACACCAAGGATAAGGAAGAAGGTGGATCCTCATTCACTGCTGGTGAGATTGCAAACTGGCACAGGAAACCACTGTGGAAATCTGTGTGGAGAACTCTCTTTAAGAACTGAAAATAGATCTACCATATGATCCAGTTATAGCATTCCTTGGCACACACCCAAAGGACTCAATATACTCCTTCAGAGATACTTCCTCAGCCTTGTTTGTTGCTGCTCTTTTCACAATAGCTAGGAAGTGGAAACAACCTAAATGTCCCTCAACTAATGAATGTACAATGACAGTATAGTAAATTTCACAATGAAGTTCTACTCAATGGTAAAGAAAGAAAAAAAAAAAAACAATAAAATGTGTAGGTAAATTTATGTAACTAGAAACTGTTACACTAAGTGAAGTGATAGAGACTCAGAGAAACAAGTGACCATATGCTCACTTTCATATCCTGATGTAATTGCAGGAACCAGGAAAATGGAAAGGGACCATGGGGTGAAAGGGGAAGAAGGAGCTCCAGTGAGTGAGGGCATAGGAGACAGGTGTTATAAGGGGGGATGGGGAAAGGAGGGCACTTTAACTGGGAAGGGAATAAAGGGGGCTAGATGGGGGGAAGGAGAGAAAAATAATGTTTAGGTGGTGTGAAAAGACAGAGGAAAATGTTTTAGTTCAAAAGCCTACTGACAAGTACACATATGATACACATATGAGTGCATGTGAATAGCTAAAGGCTACACAGCAGAGGAACACAGACCCAGGCAGGGGAAATCCCCCTTCCAGGCGTTATCCAGGGTAGTCCAAGAGACTCCCAAAAGAATGAATACAGGCTATCGCCATATCTGAGTTCGCCTCTAGGAACTTAAAGGTAAAACCCTGTTGCTAAAGACAGGGCATAATTTGGACACAGGACTTGAAGCAAAAGTGCTGGAACTGAGCTAGAAGCATCCTCTCTGCAGACTATGTCCTCTAGCATCAGAAGATACCACGGAAACTTCCAAGAGAGAAAACTAGTCAGTTATTCTATCTGGCTGAAAAGTCTATGAACCACAGTAATGGCTGGCCCAGCAAATAATCTCTATTAGTTCAGTTAGTGGGACTATTATCTTGGAGGTAATCAACAGATATCTAACTGGCCCACTCAATGGAAGGGAACTCATGTGTATACTTTAAAGCCAAATACACATGTCTGGAGAGATCATAGATCCTACAGTAAAACCTACTTTTAAAAAAATTTTTTTATTAATTTTATTTATTTCTGTATGTGTATGAATGTACTGTCTGCATGCAGGTCTGTGCACCCGTGTCGTGCAATGCCGCGGAGGTCAGAAGAGGGTGGCGGATTCCCCTGGAACTGGAGTTCTCCTGGAATTGGAGTTTCAGACGGTTCTCGGCCACTATGTGGGTGCTGGGGATCGAACCCGGGTCCTCTGCAAGAGCGGTCAGCGCTCTTAACCACTAGGCCATCTCTCCAGCCCAGTAAAACCTACTTTTTTCACACCTCTAGACCAATGTAATTCTTACTGTATTCTAAATACATATCCTTATATTTATAGACAAGTGTATCTCTCACCATTCATCAAAAAGGCTTCTTTTTTCAACAGAATGATGTTATTACAAAGTTCCATAACTGATTAAATGCAAAGAACAAGTATCTGTGACGTACCCACCCCTAAGTGAGCTATATACAACACACCTTCTTTTTTTTGGTCTCACTCTGTAGACCAGGCCTTGAACTCACAATGATCTGCCTCTGCCCGTCGAGTGCTAGGATTAAAGGCGTGTGCCACCATGCCTGGCTTAGGACACACCTTCTAAACCAGCTCAGGGAACATAGCAGAAAAGGGAGGTAAAGGAATATTAATGTGTCTCCCAACTCTCACCAGTGATGCTTCCTCATAAAACAGGTGCTGATTAGCCCAGAAAGCCACAACTGGTCACAGTCCAGAGAATAAGAGACTGCAGAATGGGACACCTATATCAAACCTCTGCCACCCAAGACTCAGAGTCAATTGTAGAAGAGGGGGCAGAAAGATTGTAAGATCCAGAAGTGGTTGATATCCATAAGGAAACAGAATTTTCCAGACGTCTGGGAAGTTTCTCATATGAACTTATAATGATAACAGCATGCATAGTTCCCATGCAAGCTCAAACCAGACAAAATTGCAGCATGGAAGTGTATGTGTATGTGGGGGAGGGGGATGGGGTGGATAGGAAACCCCAACCTTAGCTGAGGAACTACTGGCAACCAATAACTACTGGGAGAGGGCACGTTCATTTTCTTTAGGGGTATGATGTTCCATAGGTTGACTCATGCATATCGAAGGACATTTGGGGACACAAACTTGACTCAATAGGCCTTAATATATATGAAAGAGTAGATGAAATCTGCAGGAAGAGTCTATAAGAGAGGCGCAGAAGATAGGAGAGGGCATCTAAATATGATTGACATAATAAGAATAGGAAGAGGAGAAGGAGGAAGAGGAAAAAGAGGAGGAGGAGGAGGAGGAGGAGGAGGAGGAGGAGAGGAAAGAATCAATTGCTATCATGTATTAACTGACTCATAACTAAGAGGTTATTTCAAAGATGAGTCTGCCATAAAAGCCAGGCTAGCTTTGTGACTTCTTTGTAATGCTCCTTGCCATGTGATGACCTGTGACAACTTAGAACTCTGTAAAGTTCCCACCAACAAGATAATCCTCACCAGAAACAGTACTTTCTATCTTAAACATCTTCATAGGTCCATATGTTAAAGCCTTAAGCCCCAGAGTGGTGGTATTAGAAAGTAGTGGAACTATGGAGAGGTGGGACTTTGGGTGAGTGGGAGGTTGTCAGGGCATTGAAGCTATTCCCTCGAAGGGGATAGTGGGCTCTTCTGACCAGCAGAGGTCAGAAAGCCATGGTTCTATCTGATCATGGACTGGAATCTGCAAAACTGTGAGACAAAACAAGTATTTCCTTACATTGATTATCTCAGGCTACAGTAACAGATTGCTGACTAACATTTCCAATGCCAGTCATTGCATTTCTAGCCTCCAGAATTGTAAGAAATACATTTACTTTATAAATTATATAATCCCAAGTATTCAATGTGAACAATAAACAATTGGCTCTCATATCTAAACAATGTTTTATGTACATTTTATGCACTTTTTCAGGGCCACCCTCAGGATGAATGGACAGGAGGAACTGGAAAAGGAATGTTCACACAGGATGTTTATCATCAAGGAATGGAGAAACTGGGAGACGTAAAGGCTTCGCCTCCTGCTTGGCTTCTCCTCTGGTTATCTGCTTCCATCGGGACCCCAAGTCAACTCAGCCCCTCTTTAGGGCTTTGAGTTAGGAGAGCCAACTTTTCCTGCTAAAAAGTCCAAACAGCCTTGAACTATTTAAACACATTAAGCTTTATCACTATTTGCACCTTGCTTAAGGTCAAATGGGCTATGGGCACTTTTATCAGAGTTATTTCCTATTTAATAATAGCTCAAGGCAAGACAATGAGAAGGGGGGCTTAATGGGAGAGAGGAGGTACAGCTGGGTGTTTATCCACAAGGCTATAGGAAATTCTCTCATTTTACTTCTCATAGATGACCCAGCAGCCCCATAGGAGTAGCAACATTAGCTCCTTGTTTGCAGAGGAGGAAATTGATGGATGAAATGAATTTTCTCAGGATGAAACTTGGAGAGGCAGGACTTGGCTTTGTGCCCCTGTTGGGTCTTGATCTAAGTAATATAATCAGGGTTCTGAGAGTGGAGGTAAAACAAGGTGAGACATCGGATGAACTTAAGACTTTCTTCTTGATCTTGGCTTTCCAGCAAAGGCACTGAGTGGCTTATTTCTAAGTGGGGTTTCATCACAGATGGGCTAATGAATGAGTCAGAAGGCCCAAGATCCACTCTCAACTGCCCCTATTTATAAGCCACGTGGGAATCTTTAACTTCGTTGGATTTCTGCTGTCAGAATGAGGGATTGAAGTAAAAATGTTGCCCTGGGCTAGAAATTTAAGAAACCCACAATAATATGTAAGTAAAACTTGGTTGTTATAAACACAGAATATTTGGGAACAAATACTATCCAAGGAGGAACTCAACTCAAATCTGGGTAAGTCTATGAATGTGTGGCTAAACTCAGCCTTTCTCAGCACCTATTTCTACTGGTCAGGTAACATCACAGACTGTGATGATTTATGGATGAAATTCTTTGTGGAGTTTTCTAAGGACATCTTTGACGTTGGTCATTGTATAAGTGAGAAAAAAGGCTATCTATGCCCTAGTTCTGTGGATGCCACTGTCCTGCGGATTATTTACTGTCTGGCTGTCTTCTCTGGTTATCAGGACTTTCTGAAGCTTCGACACCATTTCCTCCCTTCCATTGTCACTGTGGGTTTGCACAGACTTTTGACTTTTACAGTTGATTATGAGACCAGCTGGAGCCCACTGAATGCAAACCTGCAGTTAAGCATGAAGTCAAAGGCAAGTCATTCAGGAGCAGGGAAACACTTGTGAGACCAGGGACTGGATTTAGACGACTTTGAGCCTTTGGAGAAAACCTCCTGCCAACTTAGATCCAGTGCCACATAGTGTATATGTCCTAACCTGAATTAAGAGGAGAAAATGGGTTGCCTATATGTGGTCCAAGAGGACATAGTGCAAAAAATCATGAGGTCATGGATTATCCATTAGGTGATCAGAACAGCCGAAGCGCAGTGACGAAGAGCGTAATAGGAGAGGTGGGGTCTGTTAAGGCTGCCCACTGGGTTATATCTCCTACTAACTCAAGAGATGGGTGCCACCCATGGGTGCAGTACAAGGTACCAGAGGGACAAAGCCAGCGCCGAATTCTAACACACAAAACTCGAGGCTGCTGTCCAGGAAGCTGCACAAGTCCCAAGTGGAGCACCACGTGCTTCCTGATTCATGCACATAGTAGGAAAAACTTTTTTCCTAATAATAATAAAATTGCCTGGTAGGCCTGCAGACCCAGTTCCAAATCTGTATCCATCAGCATATTTTAGAATGTCTGCTCTAAGAGACTCACACAGGTATATGAACACTGTGTAAGAGAAAAGGAGAAAGAACAGGAGGAGAAAGGAGAAAAAGAAGTAAAGGAGGAAGAGACTTTCTTTAAATGCTTTATTGTATTTTATTTATTTATGTGTATGAATGTACTGTCTGCACGTAGGTCTGTGCACCCGTGTCATGCAATGCCGTGGAGGTCAGAAGAGGATGTCGAATTCCCCTGGAACTAGAGTTCTCCTGGAATTGGAGTTTCAGATGGTTCTCAGACGCCATGTGGGTGCTGGGGATCGAACCTGGGTCCTCTGTAAGAGCGGTCGGCGCTCTTAACCGCTAGGCCATCTCTCCAGCCCCAGGAGGAAGAGACTTTCTAAGATAGTTTAATATCAGTAGTACAAGGCTGAAGTGAGCTCACTAAAACTCTGGCTGAGCATTTAGCAGACAGAAGCTGTGCTGCAAGTTGGAAATGGGAGAACAGCTCATTCCTTGGCTGGAGGACATGCCAGCCTCATTTGGATTCCTTATCCCTGAGAAGTCAAGAGTCAGGAAAGGAATACAGGCCTACAAGACAATGTATGAACAGCAACACAAGGCCATCCATTTTCTACTTCACCATGGATGTGCCCTTCGGGCTTGGAAATGGACAGAGAAGCCAAGGAGAATCTGACTGGATGAGTTAAGAAGAGTCCCATCCCAAGGTAAACTCCATGAGCTCAGGACTGGGGACTTGGCAATGTGGTTGATGCTCAGTAAACATCTGTTAGGTGAAAGTGTGTGTGGTAAAGGTGTGGGTCAAATGCATGAATGAGTAGGTGAGGGACTAAGTGAATGAATAAGGGAGGGAAAGAAGTGAATGAATGAATGAATGAATGAGTGAGTGAAAGAGTGAGTAGCCTCTGGAACAGAGAACAAATGTTCCCCAGGGGAAGGTCTGAACTCCACAAGAGACATCTGGAGAGAGGAAGCACGGGCACATTAGAATTCGGAATTATTGCTCAGGATGGGAAGTGGAAGGCTCCAGAAATTCTGCAGACAGGACTGATTTTTTTTTTACAGAGAGAGAGAGAGAGAGAGAGAGAGAGAGGGAGGTAAATAGACAGGACTGATTTTACTGTCCTGTCATCTCCTGCCTCCTCCAGGGTGATATGCCTGGAGAACCATTATTATGCTGACAGCTAGCAAAGAATTAAGTTAAAGCTTTAAAAGTTTGTTCTCTGACTAATTAAACTTTATGGATCTGGCTATTCACTGAATATTACTCTAAGATTGCTCTCTGAACATGATGTGTCATGTACCTCTAGCTCCATTAGACTGGCAATGGTACCCACTGAGAAGCATTTTATGGTGTGTGCTGATAGACTCCCAAGACAAATGAACCTGAAACATATGTAAGTGTCCCATAAAGCACACCCTACTGAGTCTTCATTATGACTGTCTTCATAGTCACAATTAAAATACTAATAGGGCACTTTTTTGTTCAACACATAAAACTTGATAAGTACTTTATTAAAATACCATCTTTTTATTTGCATCTGATAGGCTAGAAAAACTAGAGCTACAATATATATTGTGAGGCAGTTGAAAGTAAATAGGTTTTAATGCTCCAGCTATGAAGAACCGGTTTAGTTAAAATCTGGGACAGTCTTGAAAACTTCAAGTGTCAGTTTGTCAATGTTATTTAAGAGGCATCTGAGAATTTACATCAGTTTAGAGAACAGAGAGTCACCAGAAAAATGTATGAGAGTAGTCATAATTCTATAAAGAAAACAAAACGCATGGCCTAATGGCTTCAAATATTAAGCATAAAACATAAGATAGAACAATGCTGTATAAACGCATCTCAGTCAGGCTTGTCACTATCACAATAAAGGCGATAGGCCCGTTTTTATTTTTGTTTGGAAGATTTCAGTCCATGATTGGTTGGACCACTGGTTTGGACCTGTGGCAAAGTGGAGACTCTTAGCAGGAACTCGTGGCAGGGGAGACTGCTTACCTCATGGAGTCTGAGGTACAAAGGAAAAGGTAGAAAGGGGCTGGAGTCTCAATGTTCCCTTAAAGGGCACATTTCAATGACCCAACTTCCCCTTAGTATGCCCCTTTGGTACCTAGTGGTACCATGGGTTAAGTAAAAAGCCTTTTAACACGTGGCCCTATGGCAATCAACCTAGCCATAGCAGCACACATAATGAGCCAATTACCTGCACCTTCAGAATACACTGAGAGGATACAGGGATTTCCTTCCTTATGGTTAGAGGTGGCTACGGTGCATATCCTAGGATCGCCCTTCTTTCAAACATTTCCTTGGCTTGCTTGCGGTAGAAGTCACTAAAAACAGGGGCTTAGAAGGCTGCAAAAATGCTCTCACCCAGCTGCCTGCAGCTCCAGTCCCACATTGCATTTAGTCAAATAAATTCACTTTTTATTTTTCCCATGCCATTGAATTTTCTGCTCTGCATTATTAAACAGGAAAAATGGTTATTTTCATGTAGGTTGAGGTTATCAAGAAATTTCAAATGACTGAATAATATCACTCATAAAGTAAAAGGAAATACTAGTAGACATATAATATTTTCCAGAAGAAAAGGTTTGAAATTAGAGAGGCATCCTTGGAATGGGCTTCCACCCCTGAAAGTGGACAATGACCATTGAAGGTCTATAGCAGACGGGCAGCATGGCCAGGGTGGGGGGGAGGGGCAAACTACTGAATGTGGTTTTTTTCAGCTGTCGTATCATCTGAACTCTACAACAGGCTACAAATTTCTGAGGGTAAGATTCAGTTTTCAAATGTTATTTCGAAAATAGGTTTTGGAAGTTTAAATTATACTGTAGTAGTTTGAGCTGGTCAGAATTTTGCCGCCCTATTTTATTAAACACATCTTTCCAGAAAAGAGAGACACTGTGTAAACATGGTGTGCTGAAATCTGGGTAACTGGATCGCTTGGCTGCCTGTGAATCACCCAGTGTGTCCTTATTTCATGGCTGTAACTAAGCCAAGGTTATATGAGGCAGCTGGTGGTTCAAAACCAGAGCAGGCAAAAACTCTGATTACCTCAACCTCATTGCCCAGGATGGGCAAGAAGAACCCAAGACGGGCAGGATTCTCCAGACAGATGAAAGGGTCTGAAGAGATGCAGCATTTAGTGAGTCATTAGTGTGCACCCCAGGCTTTAAATACTTTTGTCTCATTCATCTCTCACAATAACCCTACAGGCTGTTTCTTATTATTCTCCATGTACAGATTAGAAACCTCAACTGCAAAAAGCTGACTAAGTTGTCCTCAGATACTCTCATAGCCAAGTTTGAACACATATGCCTGGAAATTCTTCTGCTGGTTGTTTAAGTGTGTAGCACATCTAACTGTCTCACCAGTTATCAGGGAAGGAAAATCCTTGCATATCTGGAGTTGTAAATGCTTCCCCGTACCTGGATTTGTGGTTAGGCATCAAAGTTTAATTGACGAATCAGGGTCAGCCTCTGATGTCAGCTCTTCATCCTGATAGTCAGGAGCCTCCAAACATTCTCCCACATTCTCCCCAGTGTGATGACCACGGTCCAGAAGTGTCTCAAACCATAGGAAGACAGCTGCCAAGCAGGACTGCTTAGCTACTCTCAAATATTGGTAAGTTCTTTAGAGAATCTAAAATCAGCAAGAACTTTTGAAAGGAGAAATATGCCCAAATATTGAAAAGCAGGACTATTGGGAAGTGGCTAGATTATAATAAGGAATCATTACTTTTATACAATAAGAGATTGATAAATCCTCTCATGATCAAACCTGAAGCATTTGAGCAATAGGCATCCTTAGCTGACCTATACCAGCCACTGCTGAGGCTGCTTCCTTGGGGAAATCTGGGAAGGCCAGACAGCCCAAGAAGAGGCAGAGGAAATGTTTTGGACAACAGATCAGGTTGTGTTTCCTTATTGCTGTAACACATATCTGAGGGAAATGATTTAAAGGAGGATCAGTTTATTTGGCTCGTGGTTTTACTTCATGGTCACTTTGCTCAGCCAAGCATCATTGGTGGAAGCACAGGGCAGAGCTAAGAAAGTTCACCATGGAGAGATAGGTGCAGGGACAAAATGCATCCTTCAAATGCACACCCCTAGTGACCTTTCTCCACTGTGCCCCACGGTCACGACCTCCCCAAATTTCATCAAATTATAAATTCATAGTGGATTAACCCAATTATTAAGTTAGACACTTCATGATCAAACCGCCAGTCAGTTAGTAAATCTGCCAGCTGGGGATCCAATCCAGGATACATGATCAGGTTTGTTTTGTGGGGGCAGTGCACATCATATCCAAACTGTAACAGGTTAATACACAGTATATTTAGTACATATCTCAGTGGTTTCTGGAGTTTCCTGCAAGCTACCTCTGAAGTTCTGGTATCAAACAGAGAAATAAGTTCAACTTTTCAACTTTATTTATCCCGTGTAGCTAAATAAAAGGATTAGTAGGTAACCTGACATTTCCATTTTAACTGCTCCTTATGCTGACAGTACCCCCTTTGTAATCTAGAACACTGTAACCTCTTCACTTCTGAACAGTGTTTTTTCCTCCAAGACTGTTTTTCTCTTCTTATCTACTGTTTATTGGGTTCTCTCATGAAGATTTTGTTACCTAAGTCACCAAGGGACAGCCAAATTTCACTTTTATGAGGTCTTTAAAAATGTTTTGATAATGTTTCAATGGTTTGTTCTGATCAAACGACCAAGGAGATGCGGTTGGGAAAGGGAATTAACTAGAAGATTGAAACATTAACCAGAATAGTTTTGCCTGTGAGAAGAGAGCAGCCCTGTCTGATGTGGCCACTGACAGAGGGATATTCCTTCTATTAGCAGGGGCAATCCTCACCAGAGACCCCCTACCTTCAGTCTGAGTACCTGACTGAGATGTCTCTAACCCATACCACAAATGGTTACCAAGACAACCAACAGTTACCAGTGTCCCACTGTTTTTTTTTTTTTGTACAAAGAAATGCAGGAAAAAGAAGTCCACTTAAATACCCAGCATTCCTGTGGGGCCCACATCTTCCTCTTCCCAGCTCCCACCTGGCACAGAAGCTTCCTGGCAGCCTCCTGCACAGCAGCTGTCCCACCACCTGACAGCTGAGAGCTTAACCAGTCACAGCTTGTTTCTGCTACATCCTGAGGTAATAAGGAGTGAAGTGCAAGGGCCCAGTGCCAAGGCAGAGCTCACCGAGAATGGAAGCCATGGTTTGTGGGAAGTGCAAGGGTTTCCGGGGATTCCTGAGCTCTGCCTTTGCCTCGTGAATAACACTGGGCCCTTTCTGCTTTGTTAGCTATTCGTTGGGTTCCTTGGTCCTTGTCTGACCCTGCCCACTTTTTAAGATCCTTGTAAATATAACTTCATTTAATACTGTTTACTTTTTTCCTTTTGCTAATCCTTATACTGGGTCAGTAACATTCTTTGTTCTAAAGAGCATTCTAGCAGGTGAAAGATCCAACAAGCAAACAAACAATGCAATTGTTTTACAAATATACAAATGTAATTGTGGTTGGTGCAAATATAAAGTGCTTTGAATCAGGGGGGATCTTAGGAATAACTGTTCTGTGCATTTCATGGAGGTCTGAGCAACAGTGACAAAGCTGCTCTCTGGCTGGAGTGTATCCAGGCTTTCCCTGGAGTGGGAGTCCATCTTAATCTAAATTCTAGGAGTGTCAGTCAAAGTTGTTCCGAGAAACAGAACCAGTACGTATTGAGTAAGAGATTTATTTTAAGATACTACCTGTCACATATAGTGTAGCTGAAAAACTCAATCTAGAGACCCAAGGAACCTGGTGGTATAGGACCAGATGCTTGAAGGCTTGAAAGTCAGAGGCCAGAATACATCTAGCCTGAGTCTGAAAACCTGGGAGGCTGAGGCAGATAAAGGTCCAGGCCCCAGCTTTGTTCTCTTTGGGCTTTCACTCAGTCAGATGGTGCCCAGTCACACTGGGAAGGCAATTAGTTGTTGACCTTACTCAGTCTACCAACTCAAACCCCAGTCTCTTCCAAATGTGCTGTCATAGATACAGACACACAGAAATAACGTTGAACCACATATGTGGGCATCTTACGACCCAGTCAAGTTGACACATAAAAAGTGACCTTCACACTGGGAGAGCCCACATCCTCATTCTAACAGCACTGCTGTGTGACAAAGTGAAAAAAGGAGACACCATGCCTGAAAAAGCCTCCCACACAAAGCCAGTCAGACCAGAAAAGTGACCTTAACCTCGCTTAATATGCAAATACAACTGAAATTCAACTTAGGCTGTGTGATAGTTAACCTTCTCATCTGGAGATATGTATTCGAAGGAGAATCTTGAGAGGTTTTAACTAAAGAGGGACGATGCACCCTGAACGTGAGTGCTGCCATCCTCTGGGCCAGGGCTCTGCACCAAATTCCCAGCAGTCCCTGGTCTCTGCTTTTGACCCATTGAGATGTGACCACAGCCCCACCACCAGAGCTGTGAGCCAGTCTTGCTGACATGCCTTCCCTCCATGACAGGGGTCACTGGGTCACACAGAAGCCCTCTTCTTACCTTCATCTTAGTGATGATAACAGTTACTGAGATCTCGCTGCAGATAGAAACTGCGCTAAGCACTTCATGTGCATGAAGAACTTTGATCTTCCAAGAAGTCTTTGGGACAGATGCTGCTTCCGTTTAATTTGACATTGAGGAAACAAAAAAACCTGTAGAGATCAGCTCACTTCCCAAGGTCACAGAGCCACAGAACCATGGAACTAGGAGCACAGCCCTTAACACTCTCTGTTCTTGACAGTTACTCTATACTCCTCCTCATTCACTCACCATAGCTGGCAATGGCTAGAGGCTGCCAAGATGTGGTCCAATAAGATGCCTCACTTAAAAACTATGATGTGGAGAAAGTAGGCTGACAAGACTGCTGGCTGATAGGTTGGCTGGAAATGTTTTTTGAGTTGGAATAAGAAATCCAAGAAAAGATAAAATCAGCAATAGAGAGAGAGGGCTGGAGACTATGGGTTGTAACTGCCAGAGAACACATGGGTAGAGTGGAACTAGAACAGAAATGTGACTTCAGATCTCAATTTACAAGAGCCAACCTGATAACTACAAACCATTAGACTCAGGAATAATATTTTATTTTAAGGACAAGTGCAGGTATCATCCATCACCTTTAAAAAAAATGTGAAACTGCTTGTTCCTCCTTGTTGCTGGCCACATTGTACAGACAATTCTCTTCCATACTTTTATGTTGTAAAATCAAAGCTATTTTTGTGGTACATTATCTCATGCTTCTGCAAATTCTAATAAACCCCATCTGGCTTCCCCATGGGGAAAAAAAAAAATCTGCAGCAAATGTTAGAGCGATGGGGGATGGTAATCTACTCTGAACTAGGACAGGGGAATGAAAGTCTCTCTTACCATGGAGAACATTCAAGAGAGGATAGGTCTAGGACGAGAAGACCACACTTCTAGTGATCTTCTAAAATGATGAGAACAAGCTCTCCCTTTGACAGTGTAAAGTGGCAAAATCCAGCATGACTTCCATGGCTGGTTGATTCCAGAGCCCACAGGTACAAGGATTTTGATTTGTGTGTTTGGTCCTTATTTAGCAGTTTTTAGTGGCCACATCAGAGTGTCCCACAAGAAGCTGGTGATATTGTGGCACAATCTATCTCATCAGTGACAAAGAGATAAGGATTACCCTGCCACACTTACCCCAGTAAAGAAGTCTGGGTTCTGGTGTGTCTCCCAGCATTGGAACAAGGCTCATCACCATATAGCTTTAGGAAACCAACGCAGATGTCAGATCTGACGGGAAATGAAGGGGGAAATGCAAGTTGACTTTGGGACACCAGGAACGTTGTAACTCCCTTCTAAAGCAACCATAGTCCTTCAATAAAGAAAAGCAGCTCATGGTACCATCTGCAAGACAGGATCAGGCTGACCAAAGGGACAGAGCCTGTGTGGAGTTCCTAACCTTGCTGCACAGAGAAAGAACCTGAGAGGCTTTCCCAATACAAACACAAACCAAAGACGCCCAAGTTCCAGACATGCTCCAGGTTTAACTGTGAAACCAGGAAGGCGTGCTGAGTGCCAAACTCCTCAGGTCACTCTGAAAGGCGGAAGTAGTGTCAGCGGGTGACCTGCTTGACCCCATCTACCACCTGACAGGTAACTGAAGAAAATGATGGACAAAGAGCATTTGAATGGTGGTGTCTCCTCTGGAGCAAAGAGAACATGAAAGGAAACTCGCTGTTTTTCATAACTAATATATTCTAATGTTAAAAGGTAAATGGAAGGAAGATTCAACATGCATACAGCTCATAGAGAAGTTAAGCAGTTGCTATTCGATACAGCTCCCAAGAAAGACCAAATGTGGATGAAGACACTGTCTTGATCTAATGAGACAAGGAATTTCTAAGAGGGGTGACACCTAACACTTAAAAGTATTCATTACTATTATAGAGGTAATCTCTTACAAAACCGGTAAAAATGCCTTCTTTAATTGACTAATAGACATAAGAGCTGTGAAAAGGATTATACTCTGTTCGGAACCAAATATAATACTAAAGTCCTTGGGCTATGCACTTAGGCAAAGTATATTAATGCAGGAGCTCTGACATCAGCAATGGATTGTTCTACCAGGGGGATGTTGGCCAGGGGATCCAAGGCCCCACAAAAGGTAAGGGCTCCTTGCCCCTAAGTTGGGATACCTGCAGGAGGAGAGGCGATAAGACCCTGCTGCCGAAGACCTGACGTTAACATGGGAGGGATGTATTGAGACCGCACATGCAAGGGTACAGATGGCCTCTGGAATGCCAGAGAGTGTTCCCAAAGGCCACTAAACCAATAAANAAGAGAAAGGGAAATATGCCTAATCTGAATTGGAAAATGATGTACGAAATGCACAAAGCATCAATAAAAATTAAATTTAAAAAAGAAGTATTCATTACTGGGGCTGGAGAGATGGCCTAGCTGTTAAGAACGCCAACTGCTCTTGCAGAGGACCCGGGTTTGATCCCCAGCACCCACATGGTGGCTGAAAACCATCTGTAACTCCAATTCCAGGAGAACTGCAGTTCCAGGGGAATCCGACGCCCTCTTCTGACCTCCGCGGCATTGCACGACACGGGTGCACAGACCTGCATGCAGACAGTACATTCATACACATAAAGAATAAATTAAAAAAATTTTTAAAAAGTATTCATTACTGAGGATAGAGAGATGGCTCAGTGGTGAAGAGCACTGGCTGCTCTAGCAGAAGACCTGGCTTTGGTTTCCTATACCCATATTGAGGATCACGTCAGTCCGAAACTCCAGGTCCAGGGGAGTCTGACTCCTAACTCCTTCTGGCTTCTGTGGGAATTTCGCTTCTGTGGTTTCACATTTCACATATATACAGGCAAAACACTGGTATGTATAAATAAATAAATAAATAAATAAATAAATAAATAAATAAATAAATAAATATTCCTCACTGCGCTGTGAATATGTGGGAGTTCAGGTTGTGGTTTGTGGGTTCTTCCAGAAGGCGAAACCCAGATTAGAGTCATGGAGCCAAACAGCAGAAAGCATGGGAGGTGCTCGCTGTGTACTGATAGGCTCAGAAGACCCAGGGTCTTCTCAAACCTGTCATGCACATGTTATTATTAGAACTTCATTTGTATGAGAAATGATTTCCAGAAAACATTAGGACCACAGCAGACACCCAAGGACTCCTTCTTCTTGATTTCTGACGCCATCTCCAAGGAGCTTCCAAGGACACCCTGCATTTCCCTCCTCCTTGTGGTCCCCCGTGGGCTGCCTGTCCTGCTCATGCCAGAGCTACAGGTCCAGCTTACACATTCATCAGGGTTGAGCACATCCTGAGTTGGGCTTCTGGAGTTTTCTCTGTCTTCTTCACTGCAGAATAGAAAAGGCGGAGCATGGATCAGTAGTGCTGGCTCTGAGTGTGTCCCTGATCATTCATTGGCTGAGGACCTGGAGCGATTCCTCATCTGAACTCTGGGGCTGGTACTTGGGTTCTTCTCAGATGGTGTGAGGACTGGCCTAAGCACTCAGCTCAGTACCTCAGCTCATCGTTCCCTTCCTTGTGACTCTCCTGAAGCCACACTTAAGGAGAAAATCAATACTTCTGATTAGAGTAATGAAATGGATGGGTGGCATCAGAGGAAGTCATCCATAGGATAAGTGTTCCTGGGGCTGGAGAGATGGCTCGGCGGTTAAGAGCACTGGCTGCTCTTGCAGAGGACATGGGCTTGGTTCCCAACATCCACTTGATGGCTAAGAACTGTCTGTAA